>OX276388.1:48865712-49275079 GCA_946251805.1 Cybosia mesomella
TTTCCAAGCTTCCCTATAATTAGCCGAAGATACCTCGAGGTTAGTTTTGATACCCGAGGCGTCACCCTCAACGTAGGAAACCAAATAATGAAACTTGTGTATATCTGGTATGCGATCATTTTCTGTGAACTAAACTAACATAAGTGTCCTGAAACTCTAACCAGCGGAAATATGAACCGCCAAATTTCGAAATGTGTATGCGTGACAACTTAAATCCCACGTCCTGAGGATCAAAATCTGCATGTCATCATCAATGCAAAACTTTTGTAATTCGGTTTTAGCTATAGCAATATTCTGTACTATATCATTTTCAATATAATCCCTCTCATCAAGTTCTGCTTGAATATTTGCCGAATTTAAAACCTCAATCTCAGTCTGCAAGTCATCAAACCTTGTCGATAAACCTTGAAGCGTATTTAATTTTAAATTTAGCTCTGCTAGTTGTACAGTTGATATTTCGGATAATTTACTAATTGTAGATAAATAATTCCTAAACTTAGTGATTTGTCCTTTGATAGAACTACGTTTCGCATATAAATCTTTTAATGGCGATTTTGCTGACGTAATATCACTGTCTGTAGGCATAGTGAACTAATAATTTCTTTAATTAAGTATACCTAATTTAAATGTAAATAACTTTAGTTCAAAACTTATATTTAACACTGATTGCTTTAGAAACAGTTAATAAATGAGTATCGACTAGTTCTGTATAGTGACTTAGAAAATAAATAAAAAACAATTATTAATTCTCACGCTTCTCCTCTCGGTGAAATCAGCAGGAAGCCGGGCACGCTCAGCCGAAGCGGGGACTAGTGATGATGGCTCGCGTGGGCTCAGCGTCAACGCACAGTACTGCGTGACAGCAGCTGAAAATTTCGGCATATGCGTTTGAATAACGAGAAAAAAAACGGTTGTCTGTAAAGTCGGTTTACTGACGATAGTTGAACGTGACAACGTCATAAGAAAATGCCCATAGCGAGGTAACGCCGCATACGAGGTAACGCTGCATACGTCAGGTAACGGCATGTTACGTCATGTTTTTTTTGTGCGTGCAGCCGGCTCATCGATTTATAAGACGTTGTCAAGTCAAAAACAATGAAAATTAGTAGGCCTCTGCCTATCCTATATTGTTTTATTATGTACTTTTGATTCTAATATTGGTTTATAATGAGAAGATACAATAGTGTATATGACGTGTAAAGAAAAATATTTTTTATTTTATTGTAGGTGGTACGTAGGTACTTGACACCTTTTTTATACGGAAAACTTACAAAAATAACACAAATAAAGGTTGAACTATGTTTGGTAATGAATATATATGGGAAATATGTATGGATGATAAGATATTATAGGAATAGGAATGAAAAAAGTTGATTTTAGATGGTTGCGGAACAAAGGATGGCACTTATCTTGGCTATGACGACGACGCTGGCAGTTTTCTGGCGCGATCTTTAGCTGTACCGCTGACTAGGAAGGCAAGACTAGCTCCTTTTGTCGGGATAACCTGGAATCTTGATTCTTCTTTGTGTATTTTGTACCAACGAAGTTAGTCAGAACTTGTACGCCTCAATGTTCTAATATTGCAGTTTGTTAGTGCTGACACGGTCGCCAATTTTCTTGTTTAAGCACAAGATTGGAGTTCTTGATTAAAACTCTGTATATTTTTGATAAATGCTTATAATTGCTTAGATTGTTACAATTAGTTGTATAGCTGCGATCAATGGTGTTCGAATGTGTCATAGGTGAAAAAATTCTACCTACATATTATTTATTTTATAGATGTGCCTCTGGAAAGCATACAGTATTGTATTGAAGAAGCTGTCTATACTTAGCCATAATTTTTTTTTTTTTTATTAACGTGTTTTAAAATACATTACAAATTGTACAGAATAGCACAAATTAAACCACAGAGGTTTGTCCTTATGCTAACAACAAAAACAAAACATTACAGGGTTTATTAGTTGACAGAACAACTCGATAACAACTAATTTTAGTCGAGGTAGGTATTTATGGTATATATTATACACAAACGATTTCACATACATAGATACCCATAATAACACAGGAATCGAAATCGTAGGTAGGTATCGAATATAAGTCAAACTAAATAGGCAACACACATCCAGAACCCCCCGAACCCGACCCTTAGAAACATTAAATAATTTAATAGTACCTTTTATTTAAAAATGTCAATATTGTCTATAAGGATTTTTTTTAATACTGATTTAGTACTTTTTTCGGTCATGTTATTACGTAGATCTGAGGGTAGTTCATTCACTAAGCGAGGCACCAAGTATCGAGTAGTTCGTTCACCGAATGTATTATCAGCGCGCATAGTACAAAACTTGTTTTGTGCAATACTTCTCGTATACACAGAGTGCTCCACTTTGGTGAGTAAACATGGATTAAAAAATTGTTCTTTTATTAAATTCAATTTAAATTGGAGCTGGACGGGTAATATATTACAGTGTTTAAAAAGGCCTAATTCATCGTTTTCGTACTGTAGTTTGGTTTTTGGTGATACTAATTTCATCAATATTCGTAACTGTAAGTTGTAAATTCTCTTCAGGTATGTTTTATAGGTGCGACCATAGCTACTGAGGCAGTACTGGACATGGGATTCAGCTAATGAATTGTACAACATTATCCTTACCTTATATGGTATACGGTCTCTCAACATAGTAATATTGGCCAGGAACTGTCTCAATTTGTTACAAACGTGTTCTATATGATGTGTCCAGTTTAAATTGGTGTCAATTTTGAGACCCAAGTATGTATGAGAGTCAGTAAGTTGGATAACCGGGCAGCAGCAGGAAGAGACGTTGGCTAGACCACGGTGAAGGCAAATGTGGTTATGTACCGTTATTGTATTGGTTAGCGGGTGCTTAAGGTAGGGTGACTTAATGTGCATGAGTTTGGTCTTGTTTACATTGAGTACTAGACCGTTGTTATGACACCACCTATTTAACACATTGAAGTCTGCTTTGACACAGCTAAACCTTGACAATCTAAGCGACAGCGATTCCCTCCTTGCTGGTTTGACAGTGCTGACATCTATCAAACGTCAGGTGAAACGTAAACATAGAGACTGCATTTATGGCTAAGTATAGGCAGCTTCTTCAATACGATACTGTATTCTTTCCTTCTCGGCACATAATATCGGTTTTATTTTTATGTAAAACCGTTATATTAATACAATCTGAAAAGTGGGTAGGCGCTTGAACAACTGATTTATCTATCTATGAATAATTTTGTCTGATAAATATAAATAAAATAAATAAATAAATGAATATTTCTCGACAATCAAACTCAGCCGTCTAGTCCCAAACTAAGCAGGACTTGTATTATGGTAACTAGACAACTGACGTGCAAAAGTGATGTATGGCATATTAAATTTGAATTTCTTATACTACAAATATTTTTTTTGCAAATAAATACATATTACATGCACCTTGTGGGAATCGATCCCATGACCTCCAGCAACGATTACTTGTATAAAACAAAACAGTCACGTCATCTATCCGCCACATCAAAATCGGTGCAGGCGTTTCGAAGTTTAAGAAAAAGACAGACAGAAATTAAAAAAGAATTTTAATTTTTTTCTTTTTGACGTAACAGACTGAAGTTATATTAATTTGTAAAGAAAGTTACATAAAAAGCACATACTTACCTCTACATGAAGCGTTTTTTAGGGTTCCGTTGCCAAATGGCAAAATCGGAACCCTTATAGATTCGTCATGTCTGTCTGTCTGTCTGTCTGTCCGTCCGTATGTCACAGTCACTTTTTTCCGAAACTATAAGAACTATGCTGTTGAAACTTGGTAAGTAGATGTATTCTATGAACCGCATTAAGATTTTCACAATTAGAAAAAAACATTAAATTTTGGGGGGTTCCCCATACTTAGAACTTAAACTCAAAAATTTTTTTTTCATCAGACCCATACGTGTGTGGTATCTATGGATAGGTCCTCAAAAATGATATTGAAGTTTTAATATTATTTTTTTCCAAACTGAATATTTTGCAAGAGAGACACTTCCAAAGTGGTAAAATGTGTGTCCCCCTCCCTGTAACTTCTAAAATAAGAGAATGATAGAACTAAAAAAAATATATGATGTACATTACCATGTAAACTTCCACCGAAAATTGATTTGATTTTTGATTCTAGTAAGTAGTTTTTCGTACCATTTGCTCAAAAAAAAGACATTCTATGCCACAAAAAGCGAACATAACAATAGTCATTTTTAATCTGTTAAAAACAGGGAAAGAAAATTGTACTGAATTTCATTCATCCTCTAGGGGGAGAATGTGATTTAAATTTGGAATACCTACCGAAATGTATACTGAACTACATCTGTGTTTACACCATTGAGTTTGTATATAAAGCATTATACTTCGTATCTCTCCCGAAGATGATTACAGTTTACATGCAGCAGTACGCCAGTTCATGCTGTCCAATCACACTTTTAAAGTTATAAAAATAGAAATCTTTAGTTCTATTTTCAAAAATTAAAGTTGTTTTATCGACTTCTTCGCTGTGATAGGCACAGCACGCCCCGCCAACGCCATCTTGGATGGTGCTTGCATTCGTCATTACGCGATTTTGCGTCGTCCAAGTCACAACAAAATCAGCTTCTAGTTAAAATAAGTGTAACCACGCGCCATCATGGGCAAAAGGAAATGTCCCAGCAGGGACGATAGTGATAACGTCGAAAAACTTCTCAAGAAAGTAAGAAGACTCGCTAGGAAACGGAGAAATATTTCTCCATCATCATCGGAGGCAGATGTGTCCCATGTACACTCACAACAAAACTTAACAAGTGATCTAGAATTTCAAGGTATATATTTTAAAATCCTATTCTTTCGTAAAAAGTTAGTTCAGATTTTTTCACAAACGCCGTCACAAAAAAATTATGGTTGCAATATTCCGATATGTTACCATCAAAAATGTAATCCCTATGTACCTACATACATCGTGTTTCAATAGCTCAAGCTAAATTAACAATGCATTTGATTACGATATCACTATCAGTGTATGATTAAAATTGTCATTAAATGATCTAATATTCATTGGGTTACCCCGGCTTATCGCGTGTGGGTACTATGACAACCAAAAATGCAATCTCGACATACACTAAAAAATGTACCGACTTCGATTTCCCTATGTAAGGATGAAATTAATATTCTTACGAAATTCATTATGGTCCTCGGCGTTTATCGTGTGTGGGTACCTACCATAACAACCCATAAGTGTAACCTCCGAAGTACATTGTGGGTGAAACACAGAATACCCAACGTTTCGTCGTGTGATTGCAAAATCTCCCATAACCACATACCTACACTATACAGGGCGTCCCACGGCAATGCCACATGGAGGGAAAGTACCTTAATTATTGCAGATGGGATATTTTACTGAAAGAAGACTTTATTTTAATTTTAAGAACTATTTGAACTGCATTCATACATTTTTAATAATTGCCTCGTTGAATTGGTCTGTAGTTTTATGATACCGATCGGAAGGCATCATCGTAAGCGTTATTTTTTGCTAAATAAATTAGTATCAGAAATAAATGAATTTTAACATTTGATGTGAAATTTTGTTCAGAAAAATGAAAAGCTGACATGCCGAAAGGACGTACAACTGACATTGATCGTAAGTACCTTTTTTTTATCGTGCGAAAATCCCTATAAATTTACCTACCCACTTGAGAAGTACGCACTTGAGTAATAACCAGGTCCTCTTAGTACATTTTTATGAAGGGCATTTGAATACGGAAAGATATTTAGAAATACTTGAGATATTAAGAAATGAGATAATTAATCTTCCGGTCGCAGAACGGCAAAACCTTACTTTTCAGCAAGATGGGGCTCCGGCTCATAACAGTCACAGAACAAGGGATTATCCCAATGAACACTTTCGTCCCTGGATCGGGACAAATGGACAAATAAGATGGCCGCTGAGATCCCCAGATTTAACCCCGTTAGATTTTTTTATGGGGTTATGTAAAAAATTTAGTTTACAAGAACTAGCATGAAAGTGTCAACGAGGTACAAAGAGAAATTAGACGTATTATTCTAAATATCCACCACAACAAGAAAAAAAAATCGACAGGGAGAGAAATAATCCAAAGAGTGCGACTTTGTAATAACAGGATGGGGCTCATTTCGAGAATTTGATACATTGATTAATTTTGTATTAATTTGACTTGACCGTTATTCGAAGCTTATTTAATTGAGAGACAGCTACTTGATTTCCCGCCTTCCGGTTCAACTAATTTCTGTACCTACTTCCCTTTCGCCACGTCTACGTCACTTCCTCCTGGCAGGTGGGGGAACTTTGCTTTGAGTTCCACCATTTTAAAAGTTCATTGGCGTCTTGTTTCCCGCAGTGTTCGGACCTATCTACACACGACTAACAACAAGACATTACAGGAGTTTTAAAAAGTGTTTTTAATTACATTTAATTAATAATAGTGTTTAAAAGGTGCAGTGTATATTTCGAAGAAGAAAAGTGTACAAAGTACAGGTTAGAAAGTGACTATACCGAGTAAGTAAATCCACTTTTCTTTCAATACGAAATTATAATTCCTAAAAATCACAAAATGGTTAAATACAGCATGGTATTTATCGTAATTACTTATTTGATTTAACGGTTTTTTCCGTTCGTATGGATGAAATATTTTTACTGTAATTACGGTCGGTAAAAGTTAAATAATTCTCTTCGTTGAATTATTTTGAATATTATTATTTAAACATTTTACGACTAATCGTTTAAATTAAAGAATATTTTTTGAAAAATTTTTCTTTTAATATTTTAAAATATTTTATTTGTGATTTTATTTCTGTCTACCTACCTACAAGTGTTGCCGTTCAATGGTTTTTGACTATTCGTGTTATATGTTGATTTTTATAAGCTTTATTTGCAAATTTATTTCTGTCTACCTACCTACAAGACAGTGTTGTTGTTCAATGTTTTTAACGGTTCGTGTTATTATAACCATTATTTAATTCTAGAATGGATGAACCCAATACAAGTAGCGCTAAAACAGCTGTAAATCTAGAATTTGGACCAAAGAAGAACTCCCCGAGACCACGTGCGCGTTCGGAAAGCTCGAGTTCAAGCGATAGCTCATCTAGCAGCAGTTCTTCTGCAAGTTCGACATCCCCAAGGCGAAGACATCATGGACATAAAAGAAGGGGGGGCAGAAGAAAACATTACCGATCAAGTAAGAACAGGAAATTGAAAAAAGAAATTCGCACTCTGCGCGAACAAATCGCTTGTTCTAATAATAACGCTTCTCAGGTGAGTGCCCGTTTTGATCATGATGCTATATCATTAATGTCTGGTCACAGTGACGATGATATCCCTGTAAATGTACATGATACCCCTGCTGATACATCCAACAAATCATTACAACAGGATAGAGACTTTTCTTTTGATATCGAAACGAAATTGAAGGAGCCTGCAATGCAGAAGACTTCTGAACACTACTTGAAGCTACTATGCGAACTTCAGCACTTGGGTAAAAGCGATTGGAATGAAGTCAGATTTGCTCAAAAGATTTACAATCATACACCAGGATTTACAGATTTGGAAATGAATGAAGAAGTTAAAGCATACGACTCTGCTCGTCACCTCGTCTCCTCTGACAGAGCATATGCAGCACTGACTATGTGCGTCCTCAAACAAAACGAGGCCTTACAAAAAACTTTAAAGGATCTCATGGAATGGGTTCGCAATGGAGAAGGTGGCGTCTTCAGTTATGAAAGTTTTCATCAAAAACTTAATGAGCTCTTTTCAGGTGATTTTCATAAGACTTCCTCAGACTTATTGCAGATTATCTGCGGCCATCGTGCTGAAGTAATCCAAATGCGAAGGGACTGCGTTACAAAGCACGCAAAGGACCCTCTGGTCAAAAGCAATCAAAAAAGATTCCGCCGTCATCAACGAATCTTTTTGATGCCGAGAAGTTTACAGCGGCTATTGAAAAAGCAGGTGGTGTACGAAAATGTTTTTGGCCAGTACACAAGGGTAACAATAACTTTGCCTCGCAAGAGCATCCTAAAAAGTCTCAAGGCCCTACACGGTCAGCATCCAACTTGAAATCCTCACAGGGGTCTCATAATGCGAGCAATCGCAATTACACGCAAGCTCATCACGCTTACGTTCCGCCTCCGCAAGGTGGCTGTGGCCATATGTGCCAACATAGTTCGGTCGCACCGAATAATAATAGGTATCAAAATACCTTTCGAGGAAACTCGTCCCGTTCGAATACCAGATACCAAAATCAGTCGAACTATGGAAGGAAACGTGCGTCGTCCCCGACTCGTCAGAACAAGGACAATAAGCGCCGTAAAAATTGACTCAATGCCGTTCAGTGCCGGCCGTCTCGCTCAATATCAGACTCAGTGGGAACAAATGGGGGCACCTACATACATTCTGAAGATTTTAACAGGCTATCGCATACCCTTCCGCAAGAAACCACCGCTAATGCATCCCGATGCGATCGGAACGAACTTGCATGTGCCAGAGTCCGCTCAAATGACAGCAGTCATATACAAATTGAAGGATCAAGGTGTTCTAGAGAGAGCTGTACCTTCGCCAAGTTTTTGTTCAAGAATGTTCCTTGTCCCCAAGAGCAACGGTTCTGTACGTCCAATTTTCAACCTGAAGGCACTGAACCAGTATGTCATCACAGATCATTTCAAGCTGATAAACGTACATCGCATACCAAACTTTTTACAACCGAGAGATTGGTTAAGCAAGATCGATCTTTCGCAAGCGTATTTTCATCGACCAGTGGCTCGCAGCCACAGGAGGTTCCTACGCGTAATATATCGCAAGGAACTACTGGAAATCACTTGTTTACCATTTGGCCTGAGCACAAGTCCAAAAACATTTGCTACCCTCACGAACTGGATAGCCCAGCTGTTCAGACAGAGAGGTATCCGAATAATAGTTTATCTAGACGATTTCTTGATAGTTCATCAGGAAGAAAATATATTACGCACCCATGTCAGTATTGTCATCAGTACATTAGAAAAGTTAGGATGGCTAATAAACTACAAAAAATCTCTACTTACTCCGGCGAAAGACTTAGCATTTTTGGGGATACAGTGGGACCCTTGGTCAAACCACAAGAGTCTGCCCGAAGAAAAAGTTCCTGCTCTGATAAGCAAAATAAATCAAATGTTGTCAAAAGGGTGCACAACGGTCAGAGATCTACAGAGTCTCGTAGGCCTCTTAAACTTTGCCAGTTTTGCAGTACCAAAAGGCAGGCTCAACTACAGAGCTCTTTTGCACCTTCTAAACCAGACTCCGAATTCACATTCAAAAAAGATGCATGTATTACCTCACGCAGCAATACAGAACCTGGTTTGGTGGCTTCAAAATTGCAGATGCCCAACTCCTATACACAGGCAACCTCCATCTCACTTTCTCACGACCGATGCATCGGATATTGCATGGGGTGCTCGATTAAACAATCTATCATTAACAGGCCTGTGGTCAGAAGCCGAGAAGGATTTGCATTGCAATCAAAAAGAGATGTTGGCAATCCTAAAAGTGTTTCAAGGTCATTGTCAGCTTCTGAGGCACAGTACCGTATTGATTCAGAGCGACAACAAAACTGTGATAGCATATTTACGACACGAAGGAGGAACCAAATCGACTCCATTGATGAATTTAACTTACAAGGTTTTTCAGATTCTAGACAAATTTCAAATTCACATCAACGTCTATCACATTCCGGGAATTTACAACGGTCATGCCGATCACCTTTCGAGACTACGCACGGTTCCGGAATGGCATCTCTCTCCGGAATGCACCAACAAGGTTTTCTCGAAGTGGGGAACTCCAGCGATCGACTTGTTCGCTTCCAGACGAGCCCACGTTGTAATCTATTATGTATCTCTGGATCAGACAGACGATTGCGCTCTATTCAACGACACCTTTTCCCAGATGTGGAATTACAGCCTGGCCTGGGTCTTTCCTCCACCCTATCTGATCCCCAGGGTCCTGAGCCACCTAAATCAAGCTCGAGGAACTTACCTGTTGGTAGTCCCACGATGGGAACGAGTGTTTTGGCGTCCAGACATCAAATCTCGTGCCCTAGCCCCACCATTCAACCGATCCACGCCGTACCACTGGCCTGTCGCGCTGACGGCCTCTCGATCGTAGGGTTGACTCCTTAACCACTAAGCTACACGTTTCGTCGTAACAAAGAGTGAAATAAGAATTTTTACAGTCGTTTAGCATCTCTTAGCATCTCTTTTTTTAAATATGGCGCTATCGCATCGCAAATTAGATATCGTGCCTTGGTTGTAGACATAGAAAAATCTTCTGGTACCGAATTCGGGAACATTGCCATGAAAAGCTCTTTTATTGAACTGCAAGATGGCTCTATAGAATAATCAGATGCTACCATCTTCATAGCCCATAAAATCTCAGCTCTGGTAGCCCCATCTTTAACATTATATAGTAGAACGGGTGCTATACCGGGTGAACCAATCGTCGGGTCTTCAACGAGCCGAACACTTGCTAGATGTAATAGAGATGCAGCCAGCTTCACCTTTGACTGTTCAATTTGTTTTTTTGATGATGCATGTTGCTCCAAAGCCTCAAATCCCCAAGCCACAGAAAACATTTTCATGCACGCCCAACAAAAAACCTCATTTTCACCATCCCTTTTTCCCCATTTAGATATAAAGTACATGCAACGCCGGCCGTGAAAGCCTTAAGATTTATATTAGATATAAAGTGTCCATTTTTATCTTTTTTATTATTAAGCCAGTCATCATTAAATTTACATTTTCCCATATTAGTTGGTTAGTAACCACAAACAAATCACACAGCAGTCAAATTAAATCACATACAATGCAGGTTAAAAAGCTGAAGCTGTAACAAATATGCAAAGTTAAACACACAATAATAGACTGTGTATTTATTTCGAGAAAAAAAGTAGGATTGGACTTTTTTCCTCGAAATAATGATGCTACAATATTAAGTTAATGATAATAGAGCATCAGCTGTTAGTTGCCCTCATACCATCACTGGGCCCGGCTAAGAAAATTAGAAATGACTAGAAATTTGTTTTTTGTTGACACAATCTAAATGTATATTTAAAATGCTAATGTTAGTACGGGAAGACAGGGTTTTCTCTATGACCACCAACTCCAATCATCTCCCCTTTGGTCTCCTGGTGAAAGTAGGGAAGTTTGGTCGCGGTTGTGGGTGGCGAAAATGTGAAAGTGTTGCAACTGATGAAATGAATGGACTTAAAAGGTGGAACCCGAGTAACGCCGGGTTTGGTTGCTAGTAGGTATACTATAAGATATATATTTCTTAAGCAAAATCTAGAATGAAGAAGGCAGGCGTAAATAGAAACGATACAGACAGGCAAAATTGTGTCAGTAAAATAATTAATAAGGTTCCAAAAATATATATGGAGCAATACTGCCGTGGTATAACTAGAATGCCGTTATCTACCGAAACCACTTTTTGAAATAAGCGCGAAAAACGTGATAAAGTCTTTAAATTGATGTAACTCATTAATGACAACTCATAACTAAGAATTAAAAATATCAAAAGATAGGTAAATTGGAGTACTTTTAAATGCCATTTATGAATTTTAGTACTTAGAATATATTTTTATATAAAAAACGTTTTATGCGTTTTAGTTTAACATCTCTAATACAAAGAGTTCAGAGGGTACAAGCTAAAACACCGCTATGCATAGCGTAACGGCATTTTAGTGTAAAACTAATAAGAAATAACAATGTCCAATAATGTTCTTTAAAAAACTACAATAATAATTGACTAAAACGCCGTTACAACACAGAGTCGTTTTAGAGTCATGTTAGATTTAAATGCAGCTAATGTCATTTTACCGCTTTTAAGTATATTATCCTAGGCATATTATTAGTAAACTTAAAGCATTGTTAAACTAAAACGCAGTTAAGTCAAGAGCCTTAAATCTTAACGGCACTATAGCGGCACAATGCCGAGATGATAAGTGAGCAAATTTATGAAACCGTAGTTAAGGATAAAAATAAAACATTTTTTTTTAAATAAAATCGTTGTTTTATTGACCAAAGTCAGTCTTTACACTTTTAAATTTACCACTTAGTGCTATAAAAATGAGCATAATTATATTTTTTACTTAAAACTAGCATAATAGAAACATTAAAATGTTAGTATTTTACATTATAAAACTTTAATAACATAACACTGATTAGTCCCGGTGTCCACCACCAATTTGGCCACCACTGGTGGACAGAGAGACAAATTATGAAATTATGTTCCGCTGTCCACCAGTGATGGGCACAGCAACATATTTTGAAAAGTTGTGTTATCGCGAAACGACTTTTTGTCGCCAAACGCTGCTTCGACTGAACGATTCTTCGAATATTTATCAATCGATGGACTGATATTTCGCACTTCTTGCCTCGCTCAGCTTATATTCCGAAAATAAGTAAAGTGGGTTAGGTTAGGTTACAACTGTGACCCCAACAGAGCGCGAGCCGAGCGAGCGAAGCGAGCGTGCCGCGGCAGCGGCCGGCGAACCGCCGGACCCACTAGTCCGGAAAGTTAATGGTAAGAAGTGCTATCTATGAAGAGAGATCTCTGACAGTGATAACACAACTTTTCAAAATATGTTGCTCTGTCCACCACTGGTGGACAGCGGAACATAATTTCATAATTTGTCTCTCTGTCCACCAGTGGTGGCCAAATTGGTGGTGGACACCGGGACTAATCGCATAACACCAGTCTAATGTAAAAGTATGTCTAAAACTTATGAAAATTATCACAACCATGGATATCAATCATATAAATTGAGCATAATTTTAATGTTTACTAACTTATTACTAGCATAATAGGAACATTCAAATGTTAGCAATTAACATAAGGGAATGAACTAAGGGATTGAACATTTGAACATGTTGGGTGATTAAATCGCGATCAAATTTTGGGGTTTTCTGGTGTTTACCCCACTTATCTGACGAAGGTTGACCAAAGCTTGAATGCAAAATCCTGTCATTTGTTTTATTATATCCTAGAGTAGTAAGAAAAAATACTTTGTAAACGTCAATCCTAGGGTTATCTAGTTTTTGAAGCCAAAAACTCTTTTTCGTTTCCTGAATGGATCACTAACAATTTTCCTCTTTGGCACTGCTACACAAGTTTGTGAATCAACAAATGCATGGTGTTCCTGCCATGACATCTCCCAATATGCTTCATTAATGGCTTTTCTATCCTCTTGAGTGAAATGTTCCCTACACTTTTTTATACACTTTGCATTGCACCCGGGTTTAACTTTATGGTTACTCTTTCTTTTATTTTATTTTTTCTAATTTACGTTGTTGTAAGGAGGTGCTATATTTTTTTTCGTTTACCGGCTTGTTGTGATGTTTCAGGCTCTGGACTAGGTAGTGTATTATTTGCAGGTGAAATCATATAATGATTTACATCAACGGTATTTCTACGTTTTCGTTGAAGTCCTCGCGTGGTTGTTGTTTTTTCACATACATCACTTACTGAATAACTGCGTCTTATCCGTAATGTACCGTTTCGGGCAATTTGTGTAAAATTGTTAGCAACAGTTGACAGGCTGATTTGCGGATGTTATGTTTATTTTTAATTTTTTAGGCACTTTATACATAGGGCTTTCCGGTATTTCATCTTCTGATGAAATACCGAATGAATCATTACATGGACAGTAATCTTTGTCTCGTACGGAGTCATCAGAATCAAAATCAAGTTGGTCGGCGGCAGGCTAATCATGGCATACTGTATTGGAAGTTCTTGGCGGCATTATTTCATCACACATCAAATTTGCATCCGCAAGAGTACTTGACTCAAACAGCTGTAAAGTCGGACTGGGTTGAATACATGCTGTTGACAAAGCCTGTTTTAAATTATTTATATCTATACTTAAATGATGAAAGTTGTTCGTAGTTTGAGTGTCACAAAATGTCTCAAAGACGCTGCTGGTCAAGGTATGGTATGGTATGGTATTGTTAGCGACGCTCATAAAACCTTTTTTGTATATAAACTACATTCTATGTTCTAAACTTCTTTTAAAATTATATACACCGTCTTTTGGTTTTTTCCTTCACTTCTCTCCGTATTTTTGCCAATAAATGTGCCTTCTTTACAAACTAGTATTGTGATCATTTTATTAACTCGGCTACATAAGCAACAAGTTGGTCCTTCGAGCCGGATTCGTACTGTGTCGTCACGCATTGCATGACTCGGCTCTTCTTGCGCGCGGCCATCCTGTTGTTCCTTACGCAACGTACTCCGCGTATTAACCATTTTGTGCGGAGGCGTGTGGAACATAATAATCCGGCTCGAAGGACCAGAGTGTTAGCGACGCTCATAAAACCTTTTTTGTATATAAACTACATTCTATGTTCTTTACAGTAGGTAAACAATCATTATAGGGTAAGTTCAAGCTTTGAACACTTTTTAGTCTAATAGAATGAACCTTATTGTCAGCACTAATAAGTTCCACATTCATTACGGTTGCATCACATACCAGTTCCATATTCTCCCATGCTCCACGTACGCGCAACGTCTGCGGCTTTCCTCGCAAACCAGCGCGCTCGGCTAGTGCAGAGCTTATTAAGCTAATGGTACTACCATCGTCACACAATGCACTAGTGTTTATTATACCGTTCGGTCCGCGTATAGATATCGGCACAACTTTTAATAACACTGAATTATTATTAGAGTTTATTTGTGTCACGGATTCCATGTTAGAAGAGGTCGCGTTCGGCAGTGACTGCACCTCCTCCTCCTGCCGCGACTGCGGCGTTGGCACCTGACGATGACGCTCCGAGCCGTTGTTCGTACGTACGGGATAATGCAGGAGGCGATGATGGGGCTGCCCGCAACCATCCTCGTCGCAGGCGGGTGAGGGGCACGTCGTCTTGTCGTGACGTGCTACCAAGCATTTAAAACAGATCCTTTTGTTTTTCACATGCTGCCATCTCACTTTTCGTAGCGCACGTTTGAACTCTTTACATTTGGTTAAGTTGTGAGTACCAGTACGACAAAATGTACACTTGGAAGGTTGATCTACATTTTCAGTATGCAACAATATTGCGTTTGTACGCTGTTTCCCTCTTGTATTACCGTCATGGTTTCTATCTTGCTGTAATACAAAATCACCACGCGTATTTGTAAAATGAAGCGTACTAGCAGTATGGGACATCTTAATGGCTTCATTTTGTAGAAAATCAGACAATAATACTAGACGGGACTTATGTTCTGTAGTCATCAATGGGTAGCTATAATCTGACCATTTGGAAAGTAGTACAGTCGGGAGCTTCGATAAGATAATGGTAGTAATCTCCATACCTTGTAGGTACTCCTCTCGACCGACCGCCCGTACAGCTTCAACAAAGTTCTGTATTTTCACTGCGAATGCTACAATATCTTTGTGATATTCACTGCACATTGGTTGTAATTTCTTAATGTCACTCACTATTTTACAAAGTATGTAATCAGGGTTACCGAAGCGTAACTGGAGAGTTGACATTATCGTATCAGGTGAGGATGCACTGATGAGCAAGGCAGTGACCGCTTCTTTGGCCGGACCTCGCAGGCATTTTCGTAAACGCCATAAGTTTTCCTCAGGTGTGAAATTACACAGTGTTGTAGATTCGTAATAGGCGTGCTTAAAATGTAGCCACCCCAACGGATCACCGGAATACTCAGGTAAGTCTCTAGGCGTGCTCAAGCGACTAAGCAGCTTGGTATCAGACTTACCATTCACAGCCGCGATAGCAACTTCTTTCAGCGCGTTTGCCAGACTTTTCAGCGTGTCTTCGCTGTCGTGTGTAATCTGAGCTACATACGGTGCGCTGTCAATGTTACCGGGTGCAGTTGCCTTTGCCACTGTAGGCATAGGGCGCTCATGGTCGAATGGTTGGTCCGTCTGTAAAGGTTTCAGACCGTGCGGTTCAAGGTAACCGCTTTCCACCCATTTCTCAACATTGATATGAGGACTCATTAGTGGACTGTATTCTTCGTCGACTTCACTTCTCTCCGTATTTTTGCCAATAAATGTGCCTTCTTTACAAACTAGTATTGTGATCATTTTATTAACTCGGCTACTTAAGCAACAAGTTGGTCTTCGAGCCGGATTATTATGTTCCACACGCCTCCGCACAAAATGGTTAATACGCGGAGTACGTTACGTAAGGAACAACAGGATAACTTATGTGTATCAAATTTGAAACCCGAAATTCTTATTGGGCAAGACAATTGCCATTTATTGTTACCTTTAGAAGTAAGAGTAGGGAAATTATATGAGCCGTGTGCTACACTCTCTCCCCTAGGTTGGTGTTTACATGGTAGCGTACGGGTGCCGCGCGCCGCCTGCAGACGCCAGCGTAATTCATTTCTGGTTCACTCGACCTTGTGTGTATCGTCGAACGAGGGTGAAAGCGTTGCAACCGACCTTAAGCTACGAGATCTGCACGATATGGTAAGGCGTTCATTTTTATTAGATTCCGTAGGGATTTCTAGCAAACCTCGCCAGAACATGAATGACGTCAGAGCAGTCTCACAGCTGGAACAGTCAGCCAAACTTGTAAATGGTCGCTGGGTTGTAAGTCTACCATGGCGAGATGAGAGTCGCAAGATGCCGAACTCCTACTTCAACGCTTTGAAACGATTATCAGGTATAGAAAGGAAAATGAGTAAGGATAAGGGCTTTGCAGAAAGATACAGGGAGCGTATTCAACATTTATTAGAGAATGACTTCGCTCGGGAGCTGCACGACACAACACCTACAACGAAGACGTGGTACTTACCGCACTTTGGGGTAGACAACCCTAACAAAAAGAAACTCCGTTTGGTGTTCGATGCTGCTGCTGAGGTGGATGGTCTAAGTCTTAATAGTTTCTTATTTACAGGGCCGGATTTGTTGTCATCTCTCTTCGGAGTGTTATTACGTTTCAGGCAGAATAAAATCGGTGATATGGGTGATATAAAGGATATGTTCCTGAGGATAAAAATACATGCTGATGATCAGCAAGCACTTCGGTTTCTCTGGAGGGATAGTCCCACTTCACCATTAAGAACCTTTGTTATGACTTCGCTTATCTTCGGCGCTAACTGTTCTCCGTTTGTCGCACAGTTTATTAAAAATAAAAATGCACTTCGCTATGAGTCTACACTGCCGGCCGCCGTGAATGCTATACTACACTCGCATTATATGGATGACTACATCGACAGTCTGCCTGATGATGCGACCGCCATTGGAATGGTAAGTAATGTCATACGAATTCATCGGGATGGTGGATTTGAAATTCGCAATTGGACGAGTAACAGTCTGCAGGTGTTGGACAGCGTACCAAAAGAAAGTCTTGGCCCGGCATCGGTGAAGCTCAAGATAGGACAGCAGTACGAAGGAGAGAGGACACTGGGTCTTATATGGTATCCGCGAGAGGATGTACTCGGTTTTGACTTATCACTTAGGAAAATCCCTCGGAACATTATAGAAAACAAACACCGCCCTACAAAGCGAATGATGTTGCGAATTATTATGTCTATTTTTGATATTCTAGGACTTTTAGCACGATTCACGGTACAGGGGCGCATCATGTTACAAGATGTGTGGCGTTTAAATATCGGATGGGACGACGTCATACCAGATATTATTTACGATAAGTGGTGCGTATGGCTGGATTTATTACAGGACATGTCTCAGGTACGCTTACCTAGATGCTATATGTTTGCATGTTCGAGTGAAGCAGATGTCACCGAATCAAAAGCGGAGGTCGTACGTAGACAGGGAGACGTGCAGGTAGCTACCCCTTCAATACCCTCCGCTTACCCGAAACTCATACAAGGTGAGTACAGGCCGTATTATAATAATTTACAGTTACACTTATTTAGCGATGCGTCATCAAAGGCTATGTGTGCGGTGGCTTATTGGCGCTGGACACATAATGGTAAGTTTAATGTAGCCTTTGTTGCTAGCAAGTACCGCGTCGTGGGTTTGAAGCCGGTAACCGTGCCGCGTTGTGAGCTTCAAGCAGCTCTACTGTCAGCAAGGTTGGCTGACACTATTTTAAAAGAGCACCAAATGGAACCACAGCGCAGATTTTTTTGGTGTGACTCTACAGTAGTCTTACAGTGGATTAAAAACACCACACGTACGTATAAAGTCTTTGAAGCTAATCGTTTAGGTGAAATAGATGAATTTACGCGACCAAACGAATGGAGATACGTGCCTACGACGATGAATATAGCAGATCTAGCTACGAGAGAGGATTTCGATCGTTCACTTTTTCAAAGTGAGTGGATCACTGGTCCTACATTTTTATATGACAACGAAGAGTCGTGGCCGTCTGATATTTGCCCTCAGGCGGTAGAATCTGCAACGCCTGTTGATCATGTTTTCGTTACACAAAATTTAGTGGTTAACTTACCCGTGCCTGACCCTCAGCGATTCTCATCGTGGTTGAAGCTGTTGCGCGTCACTACTTACGTTCTAACATTCGTTAAGAGATGTCGGAAAATAACTTGTGACATAGACTGTACAACGATGGAAGAGGCCGAACGCTTGCTTCTAAGACAGAGCCAGTACGAGACGTTTCCCGATGAGCTATCGGCGATAAGAAATGGTAAAGCGTTAGCACGTAGTAGTAAGTTACTTAGTTTATCTCCTTACCTTGATGAATACGGTATTCTTCGAGTAGGCGGCCGCGCTGATGCTGCACTTGATGTATCTCTGGAAGCTAAGAGGCCGGTCATATTATACGGTAAGCATCCCATACCTCAGCTCATCATACGTCATTACCATGTTAAAGCAGCACATGGGAATCAAGAAAGCGTCGTGAACCAGGTGAAACAAAAGTATTGGATAGTAACACTGAGACCTGCGGTGAAACTTGTCGCTTCTAGGTGTTTATTTTGTCGCATAAGGAAGGCGCAGCCGTTGATACCGAGGATGGGTGACTTGCCTGAGGCACGGATGGCTCATCATCAGCGGCCGTTCACGTTCTGCGGATTAGATCTTTTTGGTCCTATGGAGGTTGCTGTGGGTAGACGTAGAGAGAAGCGATATGGTGCTTTATTCACATGCCTTACAGTGCGAGCTGTACATATTGAGCTAGTGTCGTCACTCACCGCAGATTCCCTCATAATGGCGATTAGAAGAATGGCTGCTAGACGTGGCTGGCCACGACATCTATATTCTGATAATGGTACCAACCTACGATGCGCTGATAGGGAATTGAATAGATCAACTCAAGAGTTGAAGGCCCTTAAGGTTGAGGGGATGAATAATGGAATGGAGTTTCACTTCATTCCACCGGCAAGTCCACACTGGGGTGGGGCTTGGGAGCGTCTCATCCGCAGTGTAAAAACTTCACTGCGTGTAGTTTTAAACGAGCGCGCCCCTCGAGAGGAGGTATTGTCTACTTTGTTGGCTGAGGTAGAAAATATAGTTAACAGTCGGCCGCTGTCTCATGTCTCGGTAGAAGCCGGTAGCGTGGAAACTTTAACTCCAAATCATTTTCTTTTAGGCACCGCCTCCAGTTTACCCGTTATCGGCGTTTTTGATGACTCTGATCTACACCTGCGAAAGCTTTGGCGCAAGACACAAATTTTAGCAGATATGTTTTGGCAGAGGTGACTCAAGGAAAGAAATATTCCCTGAACTATTACCTCGTCGGAAGTGGACTGCAGATCAGAAGCCTCTTCAGGTTGGCGATCTCGTGCTTATTGTAGATCCTAGCTCCCATAGGAACTCGTGGCCTAAGGGACTGATCGAACAGGTCTTTCCGGGGAAAGATGGGCGTATAAGGTTGGTCGAGGTGAGAACCCAAACTGGCGTTTTGAGACGTTCAGCGGCGCGTGTGGTTCCCATAGACCTCAGTTATTGAGTGCTGAGACAGCACTAGGGTGGGGAGTGTTAGCGACGCTCATAAAACCTTTTTTGTATATAAATTACATTCTATGTTCTAAACTTCTTTTAAAATTATATACACCGTCTTTTGGTTTTTTCCTTCACTTCTCTCCGTATTTTTGCCAATAAATGTGCCTTCTTTACAAACTAGTATTGTGATCATTTTATTAACTCGGCTACATAAGCAACAGGTATCACGGGCTGGTATCCGCAATTCCACGACAAGGCGCGGTTTTTGCGTGAGGGTGGGCATTTTATTTGATCCACCCCAACTCATTGAAGAACGCCAGCAAGCTATTCACGCTGTTGGCGATCTCCCGGAGCGCACCTGTGCTTCCGAAGTACTTAACTCTGTATGTGGCGGTTGCAGGGCAGTGTAGGAGCACGTGTGCCGCTGTTACTTCCTCTCTCATGCAGGCTCTGCAGAGAGGGCTGTCGGTGATTCCTAAAATAAAAAGGTGTTTATTGAAGAAACCGTGCCCCGTGATGGCAGCTGTGGCCGTGCGCAGTTGCCGTTTGGTGATGGTCATTGAGTAAGCTCTATCTAGTGTATATATGTAAAGAAAATCATTCATCATTCTGTGAAGATGTTCTTAATCTTATTAATATCAACCTTATTTAAATTTACCGCCTTACTGGCAATCGTCGCTTTGACAGATGATTAAAATGTACTGACAAGAGGATTGAAGGAAACTGAGGATTAGTTGTGATTTGAATACTGAAAATTTTAACATATTTAATTTTTCTAAATAATATAAAATACCGAAATAAAGGCTTTAAATGTTGTTTCTCGTTTTCAGGTGAGTTATTATTCTGTTATTCTGTTTGTTAAGTACTTAATATTAGGATTGTAAATAATATTGTAAGAAAATGTGTTAAAAATAAAATACTCGTTTTCAGAGAAACGCAGTTGAGTCTTTCCTTATAAGAATAGAATATTATTATAAAACAACATTTTTGCAAATCTATTTCGAGAAACATGGATAAATTGAGGTTCGATTTTATGGTAAAAGCATCACAAGATGGAAAATCAAACATTATGCACATAACCTCTATTGCTACAATCAATGGACAGGTTTTTGGATTACCAATCGAATATCAACCTGTCAGTCTACATCCAGTAATTACAAACACCTCAAACTATGCCAAAGTAAAAAACTCATTAACTAGAAGACATCAAACAAGGAAAATTTGGATAACATTGACCGAGGCTATTGCAAAAATATATCTCGATGAGGAACAAAACTTGCAGTTTAATAATTTGTATCTTGAAGAGATATTTGAGGTTACAAATATGCCTGAATCAAAACCAAGTACCTCAAATGAAGCATTACAAAAAATATTAGAGAAATTACTCGATGAAAAAGAAAAAAAAACAGAAACTCAGTCAGAAGTTCAAAATTTGGGAAAAATTGCAAACGATTTCATGATTGAAAAATTCTCTACTAGATACTCAAACCCTAACCAGTGGATTATAGATTTCAGTAAGGAATGTGAACGCTTTAAAATTGTGGAAAACAGAAAGAAAATTGAAATATTGAAATTTTTTTTGGAAAATTCCAGTACTGATTGGTATAGCTGTATGCTAATGAAATATACAATAGAATCTGAGTGGGACCTTTGGGAAAGAAAATTTTGTGAGACTTTTGCAAACAAAGGTTGGTCCCCCACTAGATATGCCTTGTCCTTTAAGTATCAATCGGGGTCATTACTTGAGTATGCTTTAAAAAAGAAAAACTTTTGCGGGAAGTAAGAAAATCCATTGACACTGGGATGCTTATCGATTTGATAGCTTATGGCTTACCCAATTATGTGACGGACAAAATTCCCAAAGAATCCTTAAAAGAGACTGAAGATCTTTACAATGAAATAGGAAAACTAGAACACCTTGTTAGCAAAAATAAATATGAAAGAAAACAATTTACAAATTCAGACTTTAAAACAAAAAAAATTGAAGAGAAACAGCCATGCCAGATTTGTATCAATGAAAAAAAAGGAAAGCGTTACCATCCTGAGGAGACATGTTGGTTCAAGGGGATCAAACAAAAAGCAATGGTGAAAACTGTAAATAACTCAGAATTGGAAATTGAATTGAACGAAAAGAATCCAAAAAACTAGAAGTGCCACCATTAATACAAGTAGAGTTACTGTTGAATGATACTTTGAATATCTCCGGGGTCTATGACTCAGGTTCGAATGTGTCACTAATAAATGCAAAACTATTAAAAATACAACAGAAGAACAGTAAAAGTAACATACAAAATGTAAACTTAAAAACTATTAATGGTGAGAAGAAAACAAAAGGTATGGTAACACTAAAAATAAAAATATATGATATAGAGAAAGAAATGGATATTTTCATAATAGAAAAAGAAAATTTCAATTATGATTTTCTAATCGGCTTGGATTGTATCAAGAATTTCAAATTAGTGCAAAATGAAGATTTACAGATTATACAATGTAGCGATTCAAATGGAAGAAAAGAAATTTCAAGTACGGATTACAAAACCAATACTATGAATACTTCCTATATTAAAATTCCTGATGTACTAGGTAACAAAGATGAAATTAGTGAAGTATTGTTGAAAGACCCTGATATAGTTGAAAAAGAGATGGAACTTAAAAATAAATGTGAAATAAACTTCAATGAACACATAAATACTGACAAATTTGAAATGATTGTAAATCATTTAGAGTCATATCAACTTACAGAAATTGAGAAGTTAATTCAAAAATATAAATCAGTTTTTGCTAAGAATAAATATGATGTTGGAACAGTTAAGGATTATGAGGCTCACATTGACTTGATAGTGGATAAATATTGTTATAAACGCCCATACAGATGCACAGCTGAAGATAGACTAGAAATAGAAAATCAAATATCAAAATTATTAGAAAAAAAATTAATAGAAGGATCTTATAGCCCATTTGCTGCACCAGTAACATTAGCATACAAAAAAGAGGATGAAAAGAAAACAAGGTTATGTATAGATTTCAGAGAATTAAACCAAATTGTAGTACCTCAGTCGCAACCGTTTCCATTAATCGATGATCTAATGGTGAAAGCAGTAAACTGTAAGTATTTTTCTATTTTGGATATAAACTCAGCATTTTGGTCTATTCCCTTAAAAATTGAAGACAAATACAAGACAGCATTTGTGACTCAAGAAGGTCATTCTCAGTGGACTTGTCTCCCGTTTGGATTAAAAACATCTCCAGCAATTTTCCAAAGAATTCTGAGTAACATAATAAGAAAGCACAAACTGTCAAACTTCGCAGTAAACTTCATAGACGACATTTTGATATTTTCGAAGACTTTTAATGATCATATAGTACACCTTTCAAGACTGCTAGATGCAATACTTACAGAAGGCTTTAGACTAAAATTTTCGAAATGTAGTTTTGCGAATAAATATGCAAAATACTTAGGACATATAATAGAAAATAATTCAGTCAAACCTCTCAACGACAATCTATCCGCAGTAAAAAACTTCCCAGTTCCAGAAACAAGAAAAAATGTCCGCCAATTCTTGGGAAAAATCAATTTTTATCACAAATTCGTACCACACAGTGCAATCATACTAGACCCATTACACAATTTATTGAGAAAAGACGTGAAATTCTTATGGTCTGAAGAATGTCAGATTTCATTTGATAAAATAAAAAAAATGCTTTGCTCAGAACCAATTCTAAAGATATTTGACCCAGAACAACCAATAAAAATTTATACGGATGCAAGCATAAAGGGAGTAGGAGCTGTATTAAAACAAGACGATGAAAATGGAGACTGTAGACCTGTGGCTTATTTTTCTAAAAAACTCAGTGAATCTCAAAAAAAGAAAAAAGCTATTTATCTAGAATGTTTAGCAATCAAAGAAGCAGTAAAATACTGGCAACACTGCCTTATGGGGAAAGAATTTGTGGTATACTCAGATCATAAACCTTTAGAAAACATGAACATAAAGGCAAGAACTGATGAAGAACTCGGCGACGTGACATATTATTTATCTCAATATAATTTCAAAATAAAATATAACCCAGGAAATTCAAATCAAGAAGCTGACTGCTTAAGCAGAAATCCTGTTTTAGCACCATGTGAAAATAATGAAGATTTTTTAAAAGTTGTTAATTTTATCAACTTACAAGATATAAAAAATGATCAAAACACAAATATAACTATACAAAATGACAAAAATAAACTTATATTAGATAATGCCATTTATTACAAAAAGAATAAGAAAAGAAAAAAGATTATCCTAACTGAACATTTTAGCAAAAATCTAATAAAAAATGTTCACAATTCTTATTGCCATCTCGGAAGAACACAGATGATAAATAAAATAACACCATTCTATACGGCAAAAAATATGATTGCAAATATTATAAAACAATGTGAAGAGTGTGAAATATGTATAAAAAACAAATCAAGAAAAAGGCCAAAGTATGGATTAATGTCACATTTAGGACCAGCAAGACGCCCTTATGAAATTGTATCTGTTGATACTATTGGAGGCTTTGGAGGATCACGGTCAACAAAAAAATACCTTCATCTTCTGGTTGATCATTTCACTAGATATGCCCATGTTATTACATCTAAAAATCAGAACTCAAGTGATTTTATTAAACTTGTGAATAATGTAACACAAAGTAACAAAATAGACATTTTATTAACAGACCAATACCCAGGCATCAATTCTTCAGAATTTAAGGAATTTCTAAAGAAAAATAATATAAGAATAGTTTTCACGGGTGCAGATGCACCATATTCAAATGGTCTAAATGAAAGGCTAAATCAAACTTTAGTCAATAAAATAAGATGTAAAATAAACGAAACCGATAAGAAGACAGCATGGACAACCATTGCACAAAAATGTGTAGAAAAGTATAATGAAACTGAACACACAATAACTAAGTTTGCTCCGAAATACCTATTGGAAGGTGAAAATGTAAACATCTTACCACCCGAATTAAAATCGAGATTCACAAAAGAAAACCTACAAAGAGATAGAAAGCGAGCATTTCAACACACAATTAATTCTCACAATTATAATAAGAAAATGTACGACTTACATAGAAAAGAATATAAATTTGAAGTAGGTGATATGATATACATAGAAAATGGAAATCGACTAAATAGAAAGAAATTGGATGAGTTGAGAATTGGACCCTACAAGATTCTGAGGAAAATATCGAACTCAATGTATGAAGTTGATGCTGGACACAAGAAAGCAGAATCAAATTTCTATCATATTTCAAAACTATCTCCAGTATCTAGATGAACATGACAAACTACGTATGTAATTGTTTCTTCGCGGGAAGGGAGATGTAAAGAAAATCATTCATCATTCTGTGAAGATGTTCTTAATCTTATTAATATCAACCTTATTTAAATTTACCGCCTTACTGGCAATCGTCGCTTTGACAGATGATTAAAATGTACTGACAAGAGGATTGAAGGAAACTGAGGTTTAGTTGTGATTTGAATACTGAAAATTTTAACATATTTAATTTTTCTAAATAATATAAAATACCGAAATAAAGGCTTTAAATGTTGTTTCTCGTTTTCAGGTGAGTTATTATTCTGTTATTCTGTTTGTTAAGTACTTAATATTAGGATTGTAAATAATATTGTAAGAAAATGTGTTAAAAATAAAATACTCGTTTTCAGAGAAACGCAGTTGAGTCTTTCCTTAAAAGAATAGAATATTATTATATATATTATTAAAATAGTTTGAACAGTTGGTTACAATCGGTCTCTCCAAGATTTTGTTTGATCTGGGTTTATAGCCATTCTTAAAATGATTTTGAATCTTTGGGATCTGTATATAAATACCTTATATAAATTACCTCGAGTGAATATATCTATAAATTGTACAAAATAATAATCATATATAAAATACGGTAAACTATGTTTTAGTTTACCGTATTTTATATATATTTATAAAAAAACTTACTTATACTGTCGATTCGTCATAATTTCAAAATTGGCGGGAACCCCGCGAACCACAGCGCGAACTTGTCCTACAAGCGTATGTGCGGCACTGCAAAAACTCACAGGATCATCCCTGACCGCCCCAATCATCACCCCCCGCGAGATCATATAGCGGCCTTTTAGCGTATTAATTTCGGATAACGGCAATATAGTCTCACTGTTGTTACCACTTTGATTTTATTCAATATGTGAAACATCGCTAACTCTGGCGCATAACGATGATTTAGTCGAAATGTTTTTACAATAAATTTAAACTATAAAGCCGTTAAGTATCGTTAAACACATTTATGTCTAACTTTTTTCAGTTAACGGCATTATAGCTCAATATAGCTTAAATTTCTATTCAAAAACTAGAGTAACTATAAAGCAGTAAAAGTACTTTAATGAGACCGATATTCTTAGCAATCCATGGATTCTCCGTGCGGGTGCCGGGTCCATCGCGTTGCTGAGTTGGGAACTCGGGACAGTGCCTGGGACTTGCGACCCAAGTGTAGGTTTAGAAGGGGCCCCTTTTGTTGATGTACATCAACACTCACCTTCACTACCCAGGTTCCCCTCCCTGCCTAACCAAATTTGATACGAACCTACTAGTGCCGCTTTAGACATTCGTCCTAGTAATGAGCTTATTGTAGCTCTCGATAGGCCTAGATCTTTAAGTAGGTTATAGAGAGATTTTGCTGGAATACCTCTCGCTCCCACTTCCACTGCATACAAATTAACCACGTAACCGTTTTTGATTAATTCGTTTGTGAGATCATAGTATTTATTTTTCTTTATTGTGTGGTCCTTCGGTATATTTGTTTCCCACGGTACAGTAAGTTCCACAAGAACCACATGTTTTAACCGCAATCTAGCGAAAAAATCTTAAGGTTTTTTTTGTTAATTTTTGATTTTATTGAACTTTAGTGGCTATATAGATTAACAAGGTCCCTTTACGGCATTTTTGAATAATACACAAGTAAAATAAAATCATATAACGGCTTTCTTACATTTATTATTTCAGTAACTATTCTAGTTAGGGAAATACTGTAAATACAGATCGATAGATTTTTTTCTGACTAAGATAGCATCAAAAAGTAAAAATCGACAAAATGTTACATAACGGCGTTTTAGTTATACCACGGCAGTATTTATGTGTTGATCTCAAAAAACTGAAAAACTGAACATTTTCTCAAAAAACTGACTTTTACTGACCATGCTAAAAAACTGACTTTTACTGATTTTACTGACTAGTTTCGACCCCTGGAGTTGTCTATACTAATATTAAAAACGGGGAAAAGATTTTATTGTTTGTTTGTTCTGGATAAGCATTTAAACCAAATTTTCTAATAATTTTACCACCAATAGAAAGCTCTATTTTCAGCAAGTAATACAGGCTATGCTTTATAATTTTTTAAATTGGTAATAGCTTTGAAAATTGCAATAATTTTTCTTAAAAAAATTATGTGTTAATTTACATGTTTATCTGCCCGAGTGAAGAGATATAATAGGCATGCCTCTAAATACAACAAAAGTACAAATAAAAAGAACTACTAACAAGTATTTTAATATGCTAATAATAATAAGAAATTAATAATTCCAGCAATACACAACTAACGGCCGAATGTTCAAACGATACTGAACTTTGAGAGTTGCTCAAATATATTTCTGTCGCAACTATTCGCCTTAAAGCGACGGTGAAACAATGAGAGTTGAGGGCGTTAGAGCATTTGCCCGTAGGTCAATAATGGTATAGCTCGACTTACATTGCAAATTAGCTGCACATTATTCTTCTTCACCTCGTTCTGGAAGATGACGTGAAGTGCTAGACTAACAAAGACAAACCATTGTAGAAGAATAAACGCAGTAAAAGATATCCAACAAACTAAATTTACGTATTTTTGTTTATTGTTCAGAAAAATTTTGTTTATTGTTCAGAAAAATTTAGGGGTTTCCTGGCTCCGAAAAAGCCGAGAGAGACGACTCGGAGAGTAGCCGGCCCCGTTGCTCCTCATCCTCCTGCCTCGTGAGCCTCTTCAGTTGAATCAGGAATTCCGGGTTCTTGGCCTTCTCTGTCAGTTCCCGAATGAACTCGGGCTCCGCCACGGAGACGGAACTGGTGGTCTTGGTCTTTCTTCCGATTGGCGGAACAGCAATTTTGGGTCCCACGTCAGAAGAGCGCCTAGGTTTCCCCGGTGTAGACAGTTTTCTCTTCTTGGCTTCACCAGAAGGGCCCGGCTCCTCCCCTCGGTTGTCCTTTTTCTTGCCTGCGGTGCCCCCACTTTTCTTTTTAGTCCCCTTGGAGCACATGCCCTTAATGTTGCCGAGGAAGAGGTTATCTTTCTCAAGCTCTTTTACCCTCCTCCTCTTTTTGGCCAGTTCTTCCAGTTTGGAAATTTCCCGACGGACCCTCGCCCACTCTTCTAAGGCTTTCATTCGCTGGGGATTCAAAGACTCCATTTCTTCGTCGTTTGATGTCGCGTCCCCCGCTCCGGCGGAGAAACTGGATAACAGTTACAAGTATTACAAGATAACAGTTAACAACAATAACTGTTTCACAGTTGGGCAGAGTGATGGTATCCACTAGTTCTCAGAGCTGACCAACCAGTAAGGCTGAAGCAGTCCGAGAACGCAGCGAACACACTCTGAGTTTGAACAAGTACTGCATCACTACATCCCAGCTGGGGTGCGTAGTTTCGTACTAACAGGCGATGGGCCTCTGCCACGAAAATATCTTCTCCTCCCCTCAATAGGGGAGGGTCGTTGTCTCGGCTTGGAGTCACTTATAGTGTGTGGGCCGGGAGCTCCCTCTTCACGCCGCTTCGGCGGAAACCCCAGCCAGGTGAGATGACCGGTTACCCGGTCAAGGCACAGCTGAAGACGTCCAGCGACAGAAGCGGCTGAACGGAGTCCTGTCACCATTGGGTGTTGCTTCTGCTTGGGTCGTCTGCTTGTGCGCCCGCCCGCGCTTCCATATAGCGCAGGTATCGCGGGGAGTGCCCACGCATGTCGGTTGCGGAGGACGGACTCTGTAAGCAGACGCCCGAGATTATTATTGATATATGTATAAGTTACTCTGAGTTTGAATGCGCGTGCGATCATTAATATAGCCGCCGACGCGTAGCGGGGAGCCACGCTCCGCCTCTTGATGACGTTGAACGCTGCATAGTAGGGAGTCGCCGGCGCCGCGTGTGTTTGCCACGAAGATTAGTTGCTACACCATTAATTATACAAGCATTCTATTTCTGTCATATTTGTGTGCATTTAAGACGTGTATAAATTAAATAAAAAATATGAATTATCAATTTTTGTTGACAATGCTGGCGATGTAATTGGCGAACGAGTAAACTGAAAAGAATATAAAATTATAAGGTCTCTTGTAAATATTTCGATCACTCTGTCGTTAAAATCGTTAAGGTTTTTATTTATAAGTTGTTGTGTAAACTCATCATGGGCAGACCATTAAAGCGATCTTCCCCCATAGTGCTTCTGAGCCAAGTTTTTAATAGCCTAAGGCTGCTAAACGATCGCTCTACTGTGCAGGTTTGTGCACGGTAGAGCAATCATAATTTTCAAAGCTCGTTCCGTTTCGGAAAAGAAGGCTTTTTTAGGACATTAATCACACTTAGACTTGGAATTTGTTTATCAGTCCACAATTGCTGCCAATGTTCGATTTTATTTATTATGTTGTGTAAATTATAATATTGGGCTATACTTTTACAAATTTCTTTTAAATTTTCAATTGACATCATTTGCATTTGCGACGGGTGTAATTGATATAATGTGAATGATGGAGAATTTTCTTCAGCAAAACATACTTCAAGGGATGTTATAATGTAGTCCAAGCATGGTATTATTAGAGACCTCTTCCAGTACTCTTAAGGGCTTTCTGCGGGATGGTTGCTTCGATGTCGTTGTTTGCGAATAATTCGAGGCATTGATGTAATTAATGTCTTCCTCTAGTTCGACTTTCTCTGCAACTACAGTAGCTTCCTTTATAATTTTGTCTCTCACTTTTTTTGGGATTGTCACGGTGGCATCTAAATAATTGCAAAATACGTCTAAAATGTTCCGACGCCTTAACCACATCTAAAATTATAAGATTGGAGTACGTTAATAACGGGTTCCATCAAACAGGAGTATTTGGCTATAAAATAATTTCAATAATGAATGAAATTCTGGAACCAGCCGCATGAAGTTGGATGGCACTTTTTCGAGTCGCACTATTTCTTTCGCAAGATAAAGTGTCTAAGGCTTCCAGAATTATTGGAAAATTATCTTCAAAACCTCTAATAGATTTGTGCTTCTCACTCCATCTTGTTTCGCACAGCCTCGATATGTTAGGTATCAACTTCCTGCTCAAAACAGATTCACTAAAGAAATAAATAATGTCTTTGGTGTTTCCTAGACTCAGGTCATAACACTGGTCAACACAAGTTTTGTTTCCTTTATTTATTTTTCTGATTTTGGGCATTTCTATGGCCTTGACTATGAAAAAAATACTGGGAGATTGCTAACAGCTTTACTTTTTGAAATATACAGTTATATTATATTAAGTTAGTTAACAATTTTTTTATTGAACACTATCAAATGATCTTTAATAAGATTTCCTTGAATGAATGACTTTAGGTAGATCTCGTTGCAAACTCCAGGAGTAGTCTGCCATCATATGTGAGTCCTGATAACGCTCATCCATTGTCCGAAGATCCTGATGGAATCTTTCACCCTGCTCTTCACTAAAATCACCCAGATTTTGTGGAAATCGGTCTAAATGTGAGTGCAGGAAGTGGACTTTTATGCTCATGTTGCACCTAGCTCTTGGAAGTTCGATAGCATGGAGTCAACAAGCTCGACGTGGTCGTCAGATTTCTTTTTGTATAGGAAATTACTCATCACCAAAACAATTGAATTCCAAGATTTGGATTCGATTTCACTCATTGATTTGAAAAAATTAAGATCTTTCACGAGTTGCCTAATCTATGGCCCATCAAAAATACCAGCTTTCAATTTTTCTGTACTTAACCCGGAAACTTGCGTGAAAGAAAATTGAAACATACACCACTTTAGTCAAGCGCCTCCACAAACTGTTTCATTATGCCGAGTTTAACTATACTATGCACCTTTTGTATGCTACCTGTTACATTCTTATGTGGTAATAAACTATTATTATTATTATTCTCTTTATTACTCTTAAAATACATATAAATTATATTTTTAAATACATTCTATATAAAAAACAAATATATTTAAAAATATAAAAAATAGTGGCCCACCGGCATCGGGTACAGGGACCAAGCTACCAGTGGTTAGGGCTCCAGGGAGAGGAACCTCCTCACAATACGTGCCTCACAGCACTGCCTTCTGCATCAAGCCTTTGACCCAACTGCCTAACGCGAGCCTCTGGAGATATTGATCGAGGCTCTTGGCAATCAGTCCGTGAACCGATACGACTATCGGAACAATAATTGCTGAATCCACATCCCACATGTCGACAATCTCGTGAGCCAAGTCCAAATATTTTATTTGTTTGTCTTTTTCGGCTTTCCCGAGATTGTCATCATGGGGGATGGTGATGTCAACAATTATTGCGAGACGCTCTGATCGATCAATCACCACTATATCAGGCTTATTGGCTACAATAGTCCTGTCAGTGATGATTGATCGATTCCAGAACAACGTGGCACGACCATTTTCAATAACTGGGTCGGGCACATACCTGTAATACGGTACCTCCGAATCTACAAGATCATACTTTAGAGCAAGTTGTTGATGAACTATTCTGGCCACTTGGTTGTGTCTATGTAAATATTCCCCGTTGGCAAGACGAGAACAACCAGAGATAATATGTCTTAGGGATTCTCCGGGACGGTGACACGCCCGACATATGGCAATCGTGCCATCCTTAAGGATATACCTCCGATAATTATTCGTCATGACAACTTCATCTGTAATTGCACAGACAAAATCTTCGGTTTCTCCAAAGAGATCACCGAACCGTAGCCAGAACACTGATGCTTTTATATCTACGTCGGGCCCATTTGAGGCCCGATAAAAACGTCAATGCAGCTCTTATTATTAGTTTAATATGAAGTGGTGGAAGTATTTTTGGTACCAACTATTAGCTCTTCTCGCACTGGCCAAACTTTTTGTGACCAATGGTGTTGTTTGTCACGACTGTCCCAGAGACGCATGAAACAAGGGAACTTCGTGTATCCTCGTTGTTGACCTAAAAGAAAGTTAACCATTTTCAGATCAACACAGATGACCCATTTGTGATCTTGATACTTAATTTTTTCCATAACCTTAGAAACATTTGCGTATTCTTCTTTTAAAGTTACCGAATGTGCAATAGGTATTGATCCGTACTTATAACCGTTATGAAGCAAAACACACTTTAAACTTCTTTTGCTACTATCTATGAAAAGACGCCAATCACTAGGTTGGTATTATTTTAATCCCATCTGTTGCAAAATACCACCAACATTTTTACAGAAAACTAAATCCTTCTCTTGAGAAAAATATGGTAACAGATTTTTTTCTCGGGTACGATAAAACGTAATGTTGGTTTCCGGAGTAAGCATTTTTTTTTTCTTTTAAACGAGATGCTAAAATTTCAGAAGGTTCTTTCGGTAAGTTCAAATCTCTAACTAAGTCATTTAGTTCTTTCTGATTAAATAGTTGAGGTTCTTGGCTAAATTTGTAGTCTGAATCAGAGTCTTCACTTGAAGTATTTCGTTCGGGTTCACAGGGATTTGGATCATCAGAAGATTTAGATGTGCTGGTTGGGTTGTACCTCTCGTGATTTTAATTGAGGTCGTTGAGCAGAAGATAAGTTAGGATATGACCACTTATTTCGATTTCCAGGGTTACCCAATTCCGTTTATTTTTACAACGCATAAGTAGCAATCGTCATGATGGTTCCGAGGTTCTCGCATGGCCTGTTCTACACATGGCCTGAGGGAGCTGGTTCGATAGTGGTAGCAAATGTGTTTTGTACAGCTTCGCGTTTTGATTGTATACTATCAAGGTATTTAACTCTTTCTGCACATTGTGAGTAGTTGGCAGGACCACCCTGCCTTCTCATGTTGCAGTTGCAACAGCGCGCGGGTTCATCTCTGTTTTTCTTTGGGCATTCCCAGGTGGGGTGGTCCAAAGCACACTTTACACATTTTGCCGGCATGTTGCAGTTTTTAGAGGCATGTCCAAACCCCTGGCAGCGGAAGCATTGGGTACCCACTTTAGTGTTAGGCTTATATTTCTCAATGCTTACGACACAATAAATCAAACTAAAATAAATAAAATAAATCAAACTTGTGTTAACCCCATAAAAATCAGAAAGAGGAAAATGTAAAGTACATACAAACTATCAAAACGTGACTCTAAATAAATATTATGCACTTTTTATTCTTTTGCCTTAAACTCTCCTAATTACAATTAATACAACAGTTCAACTTTGGGAAAGAAACTTTGTACTGTTGGCCAAAGAATGAGATATTGTTTCAAGGTCCCATCCGAATTCTTTTAGCCCTCTTAAATATCCATTGCATGAGACCCACTTTCGCCTTAATTGGATCAACTGTGGCCCTTCGAATTGGCAACACCGAAAAACTGTCTGAAACAAACAAAAAATACAAAGATGAGGCCAAAGGCAAAATAATTTTGCTAACCTAAGAAGCTTAATTATACTGGGTTGTGTAATATTTTACCTATCGGTAGAAGTGACAATTAAACATATGACAATAGATATCGTATTTGTTTAAACTTACCCATATCAGTACCACTTGGGAACTGGACAAGAAGTGGAGGGCATTCAGTTGGATTCTTGGTTTTTAATTCAATTGTCGTAGTTCCAGAAAATCCCATCACGGACAATTCAGCTGGAACGTCTTCTTGAAGAAGTTTGGGAAGTCCTTTAATGACAGCCTTCGGTAGCTTTTCATCCTTGCGTGAGAAAGTGTGAAAAGTAACCTTTTCCTTTAAGAGTCCTTCTTTTAGTTGCTGATGACCTTTAGCTGAGTAACATTGGACTTTCACTCTGCTACGACCTCTGAATTGTAGATGAATACTTTTTTCATACTTCTCGATGATCTCTTTAATATTTTTGAGACTCCAGTCACCAAGAAGCTCAATCAATATTGGTGGGATTTGGCCAACTTGTCTTTTCTTCGACGCTTTATTGAATGAAGCAATAACTGGGTCATTAACACGTTCAGTGCGTTACCCTTCCAATCTTACCTTCTCAAAGTGCTGTATAGGGTTTAGTAGACCTGTTGCTAAACATTGCTGATATGCGTTATCGGGTTCAAACGACCTGTTTCGCGTTTTACCTTTGAAGTTAAATTATACCTAAAATTATTTGACTTAACATGGAATATTCGCGTGATCCGTACTTATATTAAGTTACTACACACTAAAATTACGTTAGTCCTGAAATTTTGCTCTAATGAAATATATAAAAAATTTAAAAAGTTTGTCGGGCCGTAAGAACCCGATATCAGCACAGACGGGTAATTATATCGATAAACTACTAGTGTTGTCAAAAAAAAAGAGTCGATAGTAAAAACATTATTTATTTATTATGGTTTCAAATATGGAATGAGCCTCATTGTAACAGCCTCGACAGTAAGTTTTCGTGCATTGGGCACAAAAGGTCATAACTTTTTTTACTTTTTTAGCAGCTTCTTTGCTACTTAGTGTTTGTCGCAGCTTATTATAACACCCAACGCAATTTCGTTTTTTATTAGCTTTTTCTAAGCAATGTCCATTTCTTTCTCTTACTTCATTATTAGAGTTTGATTGAGTGTTACCATCTATTACGTCTGTGAGGGGTATGTTTGTAAATTTTTGTATAACATTTTCAATGAAATCAAGCTTAGTCATTTTCGTATCATTCTTCATATTATAAATTATCCATGCATTTACCAAAGCGGTCCCAAATATCATCTCCATCATCACTTTTCTATACCATTTAAGGCCTTTTTTTAATGTAGTGTAATAAGAGGACATTTGGTCGCTGTAATCTATCCCCTTTTTATGTTTGTTGTAACTTAATACACATTCGGGTTTTTTAATACGTTCATTAGTACCCCTTCTTGTTCTCCCAGTATCTTTTACCCTGTCAGTGTGATTTCTGCACGTACTCAGCATCAAAACGGGACGTTTATCAACCCATTTGATGACTCTCACACCCTTTATGTTCATTTTACCGTATATTTGGTCTTTTTTTAACTTGGAACTTACAACATTTTTTGGTAAACCTCTCCTGTTAGCTCTTAAAGTACCGCAGATAAACGTTTTCTTAGCAATTAATGTCTCTGCTAGCCCAACAAATGTGTAAAAATTATCTACTACGAGAGTCCTTCCCTCATTCTCAAGACCATTAATAAGATGTAACACAACATTTTGAGCGTGATTAAGATCACGGCCACTGTCTTCTTTCCCAGTATAAACTTTTATGTTATATGTATATCCTTCCGGTGTGCACAATTTGTAAAGTTTTACACCATATCGGTGCGATTTATTTTTTATATACTGGCGAAATCGCAGCCTTCCTCGCCACGGAACCATTGACTCATCAATGACCAGAACCTTACCGAGCTTTAAACATTTTTTAAATTGTTCGAGAATCATATCATAAATTTCTCTAATTTTGTTTAATTTATCAGTCTGAATACTTGTACAGTCATCGGAAAAGTACCAGAACTTTAGTAACAATAAAAACCGGTCCCTGCTCATTGCGGATGCGATGTATTCGTTTCTGTATATTTTTTTCTTGGACCAATAGCATTTTATATTTGGAACTTTCACAAGACCCATCACCAGCAAAATTCCAAAAAACTTTAACATCTCTTCTCTCGAGGTTGGTTTCCATAGGTTTGCACGAGACTTACTCTTAAATTGACCCGATTCTATACGTTCCGTGGCATAATTGTTCGTTTGAAAAACAATTTTATCAATTATTTCATCTGTTAAAAATAATCTGTAGAATTCATCGGGGTTCTTGATAGCAGAAGGGACGAATATCTGGCTATCACCAACGTATTCTTCAAATTCAGGTGTATCTTCGACAATATCCTGCCACTCATCTTCCTCATTATTATTGCTAAAAGTAGTAGCCGGCTCTTCAGCAATGTTTCTACGCTCTTCTTCTGAAAACGCATCAGACAAAGAGTCGGTACTATCGGATTCAATACTAGGAACATACGATGTATCAGAACTAGATTCATTATGTTGAACGGACAATGGTGTAGGGATCATATTGAGAAATTGGTCTTCATTGAAGGAGGAATTAAGTGAAACTAGGTTTGACACTAACCAGTCATTATTAGATCCACACTTACTCACTGTTGTTGTAGAAGTAGGAGTTATAGTTGAAGAAAGTCTAGGTATCTTATGACTTTTTGGAGTAGAGAAACTATCTGGCTGAGTGAGTTCCATGTTGGTGTAGGTATTTTGTTTTGAGCAGCTAGTTATGATGTTTTCAAGAACATGTATCCGGTTTTCTTTATTGACTGTTGCCTTTATTGGGGGGTTTCGCTCTGGCGAGAGTGATACATTTTCAAGACTTCTTATGACATGGCCAGTTGTTGGACTAGTGAAAATTTAAGGACTTACATTATTTTGGCGCACCAAAACATTCCGCCAGTGCTTTGGCGACTTTGCTACACTCTCCTTAATTATTTTCGCGTTTTAATCACTGCCACTAGCACACATTTCTAGCATTCTTCTAGTACGCTTCATTTTCAATTCACTATAGTCACTTTGAGAAAATAAAGTTGATATTGAAAAAACAATTAAAAATACTTTACGCGAATAAGTAAACACAACTCTGAATGTATTGAAAAATCGCCACGACGTCATTAATCATAGCTCACCACTAACGTAATGACCAACAATTCATGTGCTATTATCAGGTCATCGGGTATCGGGTCTTTAAGACCTGATAAACGCACCTAAGGGAAACAATTTCCTTTCAGGCCGTATGAGGTCTTAACGACCCGATACGTTTTTATTGTTTTTATAGCTTCTATTTGATAACACAAAACTAACTGTATATTTGTCACTTTCACACAGCGGAAATTCCCTTATTTATGTCAATCGCCCCGTGAGATAGCAATAGATTAATGCACCCGCACAGAAGGACAGTAACGCATCAGGTACTTACAACCCGATACCGCACTAACCGTGTTAACGCGGTGTCTAGTAATGATAGGAAGTTGGATCCTACATTGCTAGACACCGCGTAGAGGTGTCGGAACCGGTGTAAACCCGGTAAAACTGCGAACGTACATTCGCCCAATAAATCCTGGACTTGTCCCAATACATAGCATAATTGCTAGATCTCTTCGGATATCATACATACAAAGTCACAGACTAAACCTTGACAACAGACTTCAACTTCGGCTATGTCTGACTCGGCCGTAGGGCCGGCAGACTCGACGTCTTCGTCAAAAACAAAAACTCAACATAACATACATACCTGGTTGTCTTCCCCGCTGATAGAAGTCGGCTCTGGCGACTGCCCACTTAATCAGGCCCCAAAGGGAGTTGACGTTATCTCTCTAACCGGCTGTACGTCAAAACCGTATACAACCTGGAATACAATCGGAAAGTGCTTTATACCTGGAATCAACTACCCTATTCGGAACAATGATGCTCGAGCAGCCCGACCTGTACAACCAGAGGTCATCACAGATCCAAAACACCCTGATGTCACCGCCCTCGGCGCCATTTCCGTGCGTAAGGTATACGACGGGAAATTCGGATTTGACCCAGTCACCCGCAAACTGGTACGTATCAGCACCAGAACTAAACGTTCTATCGACGACGATGCTGCCAGCCCTGACGACCTTGACGAACCCGTTGCTGGTTCCTCCGGAGCACAGAGTTCTCAGCCTACCCAGACAAAATCCTCTCAGGCTGGAGGTAATCCTAAGACGCGTGTCCTACCTACTGAGACGCCTTCCTCCGCTAGTTCTTCTATTCCCGTTAGTCCTGATCGCAGTACTTATACTGTCGTGCAGGACATCCCAGTCCGTGTCGTCACTGTCTCCTCATTCAGACACTCCGGTGAAGGAGAGCCGGTGCACTCCCCCTACGCCAACCAATTGTACGAACGCCTCGTCGACCCGCACGCAACTGGCGCACTCGCGTCGATGGTGCGAGCTCCCAACATACGAGATGCCGCCTCGCTTGTGAGTTTAGCCAAGTATGTTCGTACAATAAACACTACGGCACACGAGGTGGCTGCGACGGTGCGATCCCTTCTAATGATCCATTCTCTTGATAAGATATCCCAGTCTACAGACCCAAATAGATTTAGTATGGTAAGAGGGTATACGGAAACGTCTTTTCATGGTCCTCATATATGCGACAACCCTACCTTGCAACGTCTCCAGGGTGGTCGCGTGTGTGCCGTTTCTCTTGACTTGGCTATACAAATATCCATCAACAAGCTGGAACCAGTAGTTCTGCCTAACTTTCCCTACAACCTAATGGACACCCACTGGACCATGGTTCCTGTCAGGCAAAGTTTTTTAAACAACTCATCTGCCCTCGCGTACGTTATGTGTCATGCGACTTCTGAATACTCCTCCGGCATGATCAATTACTATTCAGTCGGCAATTATGCAACTGCTGACCAACAGATCCTTCCGGCAGACTTGACCATGCTCCCCGCCGGCAATTCGGTCCATATTCCCGGCTGTAAAAATATAATGCTTGTGCTCCTTGATTGCTCTACTTTGAGTGTGCCTGATCAGGTCATTTTAGGAGACGGGCACTTCGTTGTCCCTACTGTCAGGGTTCCAGACAGAGTAGCCGACGCTGATTTATCGGCGTTTTGGCTCCAATATTTCACAGATGGTAATATAAACCGTTTACAACGCGACTTCCTAGGCGCATACTCTGAACTGGCAAATAATTACTCAACTAGCACAGCCATCGGGACGGCTCTGTCTGTCGCGGCTGAACTTTGTCATGCGCAAGATACGGGACTCATTATGGGTCTTGACGCCGGTGGCAGGCCTGATCACACTCACGCGGCCCACGGCGCTTGGACGCATGGCGGATTCCCTGTCGGTCCTGATAACTTTAACCTGGCTACTAACCCTTGGCCGGCCGAGGCCGCTTCCGATGACGCCAGGAGCACCCTAACCGGCTATAACTTTAGAAAAATAACTCCTCTGCATCGCCCGTCAACTGGTAGAGTCGCGGCTTTGTTCCGCCTACATGACTTTGAACAGTCACAACCGTTGGAAATTGCCTGGGCAACTCGTAGTCCCACTCACCAGCTCAATGGATACTCGATAACGACACTAACCTCTGCGATGCGTTTGTCAATCGCTACAAATCTAATTGAAATTGGTCATCAGAAATATTATTTCACTAGTCCATCCGGAGCAGCTGGCTGGCTGTCTATGGATGCAGCGGCCCTTGCCTTCTCAACCGTTGTGCATATGGCTTCAAGTCGATTTACCCTTCGTGACTGGTTAGGTTACTCAAGCCTGAACACAGACACTCCTTTGATGCAGATAGTTCAGAAAGATATGTATCAGTGTACGGGTGACTTTCTTATTCCTACAATGTTGTCTGTTCTGATAAGTACCCTTCCCGGAGGCGCTTGGGACACCATATACGACTATGACCTCCTCGACCCAGAGACTAACGATGATTATCTTGTGTATTCACCTTTCCCAATAATATCATTCTTTCAGTGGCGCAACAAGCTCCAGTTGTCTAGCGGATCAGTCACATAAAAAGAAAAGGCCCACTCACATGCGACGAGCTTAAAAATGCATTGACTATTATTATACATGCAGGACAAAAACAAATGTTTTCCGATGAATACATTATATTAAACTCCGGGAAACCTTTACCGCGAAAAAATAGACTATGTTCTTTATCACCTTTTATCGACGCTAGCAACATCATTCGTGTGGGCGGAAGGCTTGACAATTCACCGTATGATTATAACGTCAAGCACCCTATATTGCTATGTAGCAAACATAAACTTACAAAATTATTATTTGAAACGCAACATACAAACCTTTTGCACGCAGGTCCTCAGTTACTTTTAACAAACATCCATCAGAACTATTGGCCTTTAGGAGGCAGAACCTTAGCGAAGTCCATAGTACATAAATGTTTAAAGTGCTTTCGATTTAAAGCACAAAATGTTCAACCTGTCATGGGTCAGCTTCCTGTTAACAGAAGCAACCTCGAATACCCCTTTTGTCATTGTTCTGTGGATTACGCGGGACCAGTACTTATAGCAGATCGTAAGGGTCGGGGTTGCAAGCTAATGAAGTCGTATCTTTGCATTTTCGTCTGCCTTGCCACGAAAGCTGTGCACTTGGAGCTCGTCACGGAGCTCACCAAACAGGCTTATATCGCTGCTTTAAACCGGTTTATTGCACGCCGTGGTAAACCTCTAAGCATACTATCCGACAATGGCACAAACTTCATTGGGGCTGCTAATGAGCTTTCTGCTTTTTTACAGGAACCTGGCATTCCTTCGGATTTCGCCATGGAAGGTATAGAATTTTCTTTTGTGCCTCCATATTCTCCCCATTTTAATGGCATTGCGGAAGCGGCCGTTAAATCAACTAAATTCCATTTAAAACGCATCCTACAACAAAGGCACTTCACTTATGAAGAGTTAGCAACATGCCTAGCTCAAATAGAGGCAATCTTAAATTCACGTCCTCTTACTCCTCTCTCTTCTGATCCCCTTGACCTTTCCGCTCTCACTCCCGCTCATTTCCTTATTGGAAGATCTCTCACATCTGTACCCCAACCGAGGGTTCAAGATGAACGTATAACTAGCCTGCAGCGACACCAGAGAGTAGCCTCCATCAAGGAGCATTTTTGGTCACGTTTTCACACGGAGTATATCTCTCAATTGCAGAAAGTTACGAAGTGGCACTCGTCTACCGGAACGATCTCGGTGGGCTCGTTGGTGCTAGTAAAAGACAAATCTGCACCACCTCTTTGCTGGTTGCTGGGCAGAGTGATCCAGCTATATCCTGGCAGCGACGGCGTTGCGAGGGTCGTTGACTTGAAGACCAGGAAAGGAGTCATGAGGAGGGCCTTCAATAATATATGCCCTCTTCCTATTGAAGATAACTCTTCAACTGGGGGAGCATGTTCGCGCGCTTAACACCACCCTACAACCGCGCATCATCCGCGCGGGCGACGGCGGGGACTGCAGTGCGGCGCGGCGGACGAGGACGAGAGGGGATCTACGTCATCGACCCCCCCAAACGGACCAATGCTACGGTCGCTTGATTAGCACTCCACTTAACGCTAAGCTCGAAATAACTTGTGCGCTATAATAAATCGCACATATGTAGATGCGTATTCCTCTAGTCACTCTTGAGGTTGTTGGTATATGAGTAAATAAGTGGACTGTATTTGAAGTATATGATTTATTATAGCGCACAAGTTATTTCGAGCTTAGCGTTAAGTGGAGTGCTAATCAAGCGACCGTAGCATTGGTCCGTTTGGGGGGGTCGATGACGTAGATCCCCTCTCGTCCTCGTCCGCCGCGCCGCACTGCAGTCCCCGCCGTCGCCCGCGCGGATGATGCGCGGTTGTAGGGTGGTGTTAAGCGCGCGAACACTTGTCCTTCGTCGGAGTCGACCGCTAGGGACCCAAATTGGTTGGACGTGCTTATCGGTTTTCTCACGGGAAGTTTCTTCAGCTTTGATTGACTCCATAACGTTTCTTCAGCGGGTCGCTTGCTAGCTAGGCTCTCGTTAGACGAAGTCCTCAGCAGGTATCGTTCCATGATTTTGTCGATAACTGGACTATCGACTCTAACCACAACCCTATGTTTGCAATTGGTTTGACACTCGCACAGCGCGGACGCTTTACTTGGGCGCGCGTGCTCTCCGCGCGGGCCGCGGAGGGAATGAAAATAAATGTGAATAAACTCGAAGGCGATATATGCGACATCGACTTTGACCCAGTTTACTATTCTGATAATCCGCAATTTTGGATGCAATACTTAATCGACAATGTAAAAAATGCAATACAGAAAAACACCAGTGTAACACGATTGTATAATAAAAATTTTAAGTTGAAACCTTGGATCACACCAGGTCTCATCCGATGTATGAAACACAGGGATCAACTCCACTTGAAATGTAGACGTGACCCTGATAATGTAACGTTACAGATAACATACAACAGATATAGAAACTTTTGCAATGATCTGTGTTCGTGAAGCTATCGCTATAAACAGTTATTTGTTCTATAATTAACCTATGTGTGTAAACATGTACACCTTTAACATTCATTCAAATAATTTCAATCGCTCTTAAATTCCATTCATTTTACCCACTTTATCTGGCAAGCAGAACGCTCATCGTGTGTGAAAAAAAAAAACTAAAATTCGTATTTTGTAAAACATTTGTATTGATTTCAACAAACTACAATAAAGTTCACTACTACCACACCGAGTTCTCATTTGCTGAAGATCTGGGCCGCAAGATATGGTCCTTGCAATCCGGATAAAATCGAATCGCGGGCAGCGGCGACGCGACGGCGTGGTTCGCTACAACTTTGCAACAAGCTGGCAAAAGGCATCCAGCGGAATATACGAAGACGGCTCAGTTCTCTGGCAATAAGGCATCCAGAAACAACGACAGCGGCGGTGTGATCGTGTGATACATAATCCATACCTACCATTACAATCAACGGCTCTGCTGACGACAAGGCATCCAGCAGAGTAGGACGGCGGCTTATCTGGCAACAAAGCATCCAGAGGCCACTACTACAACGGAGGTGGTCGTGTGGTACTACATCCATACCTACCAATCATCATCGGCTTGGCTGGCGACAAAGCATCCAGCTTAATATCAACAGACGGTGGCTCCTACGCAACGCAAGAAACATCGACTCCAGTGTGAGCGTATCCTTTTAAAACCTTTATTTCAGGTCTCGAGTGAGTTCAGAGTACCTAAATACCTTTACTTTGCCATATTTGTTGAATAATCTCAAGAACAGTGCAAGTTTCCCAACAATACCTAGACTTAATTCATTCAAATAGATCGCATCAAACTATTTCATTTCAAGTAGGTACATAGTTATTTCATTCCATTACTTCAATTTATAATTTTACATACTTCGTATAAAATTCATTTGTTTTTAGGTCATTTTGTTTTTAGTTTCCATTTGTGTCGCGTTCTGTCAATCACAACAGCACAGTACGTGGTGCAGTTGGGTCGGGCGATAGATGCCTCGAACGCAAGTTGCCGCAGTCATTATAAAGACTAATACTGTTTACGTCCATTTCTCATTATGTTATAATAGCATTTTGTCGAAGTCGCAAAATGTCTAAAAAAAATAATGTCACCAAGGGTACAGTCGTTGACAATATGGTTACTGGCGTCGCCATATGATTATTCAATGAATCTATAAAATGGAGAATATAATTTATTAAAAAGCGAAATTTATTCTAATAATTCATTTAATGAAATCAATTCGAATCACATACTTCTACACTATACACTATATTTAAGCCTTATATTATATTTCAATAATCCTATGTTCTTTAAAAATTCAATGCTTGTTACATGACCATCATTTAACCTGATTAATTCTTCTCTATCATGTTTGTCAAACATTATATCGCTTCGTTTTCTGTGTCGTTTCTCAAAATAAAAGTTTTTTATTCTCTTGTCGACTAATCGTGCTTCTTTTTTTAATAAATATATAAACAAAATTAGTGTGGCTTTGTGTGGTACCCTAACATTTAATCGCCGATGCCATGCTTCTACACTGTTATTTGTGCGGTGTCGATCTGCTGCACAATTTATCATGGCGGTGGACTTAAGCTTATTAAAATAATTAGCAAATTTTTCCATTTCAACTGTTTTAGGAAATTCTGCAAGTATAGATAGTCATGCGTCATTCCTTTTTTCAAGGGGCACTAGTGGTGAATTTGCTGTCAGTCTCGTAATTTTATTACCCAGTCTAGATTCACTCAATTTTATATCTCTTGCCTTTTTCCAAATAGCACGATTATAGTGAAAATAGCACCAACTAACCATTCCATCTGGAAATACTGATCTATACCCGTTTATCAATGCTGTTTCAAAATCACACTTGAATTTAGTTATTTCTATTCCTAAATTGGCCTTTATCAATGAGAATAATCTGTTGTAGGGTAATAAAGCATAGAGAACAGGCACAACGTTAGTGTAATTTTCGCAACTGTAGAGATCTACGTGAATTGAAAAAAATTGCTTAAAGGGCTTTGGCGTCCTCTTAAATGTACCATCGCCGAAGAATAATTTATTTTTAAAATTTCGGATTGATTTACTGCAAATTTTAGAGCAAAAGATGACAATCTTGTTTTCATCCCCATCTTCTACGAGAAGAAAATCATTGGCAAGTATTTTAGAAATCTTTACATCCGTTAAATTATTGCACTCAGTCATTTGAACTTTTAAATATTTATTCCTCGTTCTGTACAATACATCTTTTTTTTCTTTATATGAGGTATATAGGTACGTTTGAACTAAACTTTGAAATTTCCTTTTCAAAAATAGATTTCATTGACTTAATTTTTTTGCATACTGCCTGTCTACAAGAATCCATCACAAAAGCCCTCACATTCTTATCGTGATGTGATTTGCACGTATGTTTGCTTTGTCGAACGACAGCGTTCCGATCGGCATTTAATGTAACAGATGCACTACATTGTTTTCGATTGATGCACCTCCATAAGGAATTACCACTTTTGTTGCTATTGCCCCAATTGTACCGATGCCCATGAAATAAAAGTGATGATTTTCCTTTTTGGTTGACAATAAAATGCAGATTTTCTTTATTAAAATCCATCATTATATTTTATTAAACAAAAATTACGTACTTATCACAAGACCCACGATTGACACAAGGAAGGAAAAATATGACAATTGCATCTTTATAGTTATTTATCATAAATGAGTGGCCAGTATTAGAAAAAACAAAAAGTTTAAATACCTAATTTTTATATGGTGTACAACCTATGTCTTACCTATGTGAAGTTCTCATGAAACCTATGAAAGTCTTTACACCAAAACCATAATATACCAGGCATAACTCTATTTTTCAATCGACTGTACCGTAATCTCTGTACATTCTAGTTTTTAGACATTTTGCGACTTCGGCAAAATGCTATTATACCATAATGAGAAATGGACGTAAACAGTATTTGTCTTTATAATGACTGCGGCAACTTGCGTTCGAGGCATCTATCGCCCGACCCGTGCAGTTGGCAATAGTGACATTTCCGGTGCGGAATTCATTCATTCGTTTTACTATTATCATTCGGTCTTTATTTGTCAAATCTGTCAAATATACATTGAATTGTGAAAGGATTTATCAAAATATCATATCGTTTCGTATTTAAAGCGTGTTATTTCGTAACGTTAAGTGGATTTAAAGGTTTCATTCGGTAGTGTAACGCAATTGTGGTGAACATGGCTGATTTAAAGGAACTGAGAAATAAACGTTCAAACATAAAACGAACATTAACACTGTTTGAAAAATTCGTGTTAAATCTTGAAAATCCGATAGATGCTAGCCTTATGTTGCCTGAGTTACAACTGCGGCTCGATAAAATAAACAAATTTTAGACTATTTTAGCCAAATACAAGAAGAGATCGAAAAATTGTCATCGTCGGAGGAGATAGAGGAAAAGGAGCGATGTGAATTCGAAGATCGTTATTTCAGTGCATCAGGGAAGGCCCAATTCCTACTGTGCGAAACTAAAAGCTCAAGCAAAGACGAAAATCACGGCAAGTCAAAACAAAACATAAAATTACCTGCAATTAAGCTGCCAACTTTTTCTGGTGATTATGAATCTTGATTAGAATTCAGGGACACTTAAAAGTTTGGTACACAGTAATGCTGATATCGATAACGTGAACAAAATGCATCATTTAAAATCTGTGTTAACGGGCAATGCAGCTGAGATTGTGCATAGATTGCAAATCTCAGAAGACAGTCATGAAACAGCATGGCAACTTTTGTGCAGTCGCTATGACAATAAAAGGCTTCTTTTAAACAATCACATTACTGCATTATTTGATATAAAATCGATTACAAAGGAATCACATGAAGCGATAAGACAATTGATTGATACTTTCACTAAGAATTTATTATCATTACAATCATTGAATGAACCAGTTAAGCAGTGGGACAGCTTACTCATTCAGTTAGCTAGCAGCAAATTAGACAGCAAGACACGCAGAGAGTGGGAGGAACACATTCCCTCCCTGGATATTATCACATTTGACAATTTTATTAAATTTCTTAGGGATCGAGCAGACCTCTTGGAAACAATGCGATAAACCAGACCTTCAGCACCACCACCACATGCAGCGTCACGTGCAGCTGCTTCACCTGCAACCTCACGCAACTCAGCACCTGGCTACTCAGCTCCACGTCGACCAAGAGAAACGGGTTTTGTTGCAGTTAGTAAGCCTTCTGGTGCATCAACACAGCAGGTAAAGCCAGTTTGTCCTAAGTGTAATAGCGAACATCTTCTCTATGTATGTGACAAATTCTTGAAACTTGATTTAAATCAAAAGGCTGAAGAGTTATCAAAACTGAATTTATGCTTCAACTGTTTGAGACCATTACATCGTGCGGATACATGTTGGCGTATTGGATGCAAAACCTGTAACAAAAAACACAATACATTAGTACATGGCTATCAGCATTCAAATACAAACCAGCCTCTGCTTGCTCTCACGGAGACAGCAAGTTCATCCACAACTGAAAATCAAAATGTTGCATTAATGTCGAATCAAATCAATGGTCAGGTTTTGTTGTCTACTGCAGTAGTACAAATTTATGATCACAATGGGAAGCCCATCACAGCTAGAGCTATACTTGATAATGGCAGCTCATCATGCTTAATGACAGAAAGATTACATTATAAATTAGGCTTACCTGTAAACTTGGTCAATACTTTTGTAACTGGTATCAATGAACAGCAGTCTAAACTTACAAAATACTGTAAAGCAAAGGTAAAATTATGCATACATGACTATGAGTTTCAAAACATGTATTACTTATTACGAACAATCACAAGCAACTTACCAACATACCAAGTTAATCTAAGTGTATTGAATGTTCCAACTGATGTTATCCTCGCAGATCCAGAGTTCCACACGCCTTCAAGCATAGACCTGCTACTTGGGGCCTCCGTATTCTGGGATTTGCTAGAAAGCGGACGGGTGTCGCTGGGCAGAAACAAACCAACTATGTGCCTCTCTACACACATGCAACTAATAATGACGTAAGATGCAATTTTCTAACTAGTTCTGAAAACTTAGATGAAATAAATTACAATCTCACCAAGTTTTGGGAAGTCGATGAATGCTGTATTAAACCACAAACAAATTATTATACAAAGGAAGAAGCCGACTGTGAAAAACATTTCATAGAAAATACAACCAGAATGTCTGATGGTAGATTTTGTGTAAAAATGCCATTAAAGCAACAAGAAAGTGTGCTAGGAGAGTCATATACAAAGGCAGAGAAATGTTTTTTATCAGTAGAACGTAAATTACAAAGAAAAAAACACTTAAGACAATGTACACACAATTCATGCAAGAATACGAACAACTTGGCGATATGACTAAAATCACAGACAAAGAATTAGAGAAAAAGGGAAATTTTCTACCACACCATGGAGTCTTACGCCAAGACAGTATCACGACAAAACTAAGAGTTGTCTTTAATGGAAGCTCTCAAACTACATCAGGTATTTCATTGAATGATTTGCAAATGGTCGGACCTACTATCCAAGATGACATTGTGTCAATTCTATTAAGATTTAGATCACAACCGTATGTATTCACAGCTGATGTGGATAAGTTCGACCGTCGCGTGCTACTACATCCAGAAGACCGACATCTGCAGCAAATATTATGGCGTGCCAGTCCTGATGAAACTGTAAGTACCTACCAGCTCAATACTGTTACATATGGCACTGCTAGCGCGCCTTTTCTTGCGATCAGATGCTTAAAACAACTGTCATTGGATTGTGAAGATCCACTGATAGCAAAGGTTATAGAAAAGGATTTCTATGTTGACGATTTTTTGGGGACAGCAGCGTCAAAGGAGGAAGCAGCGCACATTATATCAGGCGTTATGAAAACATTACAAAAGGCTAAAATGCGGCTAAGAAAATGGCGTTCAAATGATTCAACTTTAATACAAGATGTAACTAGTCACGATCAAGATCTAAATCTAGGAAACTTGGATGAAGTCAAAGCACTAGGCACTGGGTGGAAAAGTTCTACCGATGAACTTTATTTCGCCACTAATATTACATCACAAAATGGTGAAAATAAAATAACAAAACGATTTATTTTATCTACGATTTCCAGGATATTCGACCCACTAGGACTCGTAGCGCCATCTGTCGTTCAATGTAAGATACTACTTCAAAGCCTATGGCTACACAAGTTATTCTGGGATGAAGAAGTCCCAGCGAATGTTTTATCACAATGGAATACAATCGTAACGTCATCGTCACTGCCCGCTCTAAACGACATTCGCATACCGCGTTGTGCTGTATCAACACATATTTATTTCGAATTTCATACATTTACAGACGCCTCTGAGACAGCGTACGGCGCTTGTCTCTACGTTAAATCAATCTTTACTTATGTTGTGGTTTTTGTGCTGGAAGATTGGTCACCGTAGAATAAGCGTCGTGCGGTGACGCGGGACCATGGGGGGATCCTCTCCCCATCGGCCCGCCGCGAAGGGCAACCCTAGTCCCTCGGGGGGCATAGGGTCGCGCCCACCAACGTCCCGGGTTTCGCCTACCTCGGCCCGCCAGGCTACGCAGCCATCGGCTCCGGTGCAGAAGGCAGCTGTACCGGACAAGAAACCACCCCCCGCTCCGGTTGGATGAAGCGGACGAGCAACTGGAAAAGATCAGGTACCCTCCACCTCATCTAATTATAATGTCTTACAAACGGTGATTCTACCCTCGGCTGTGCTTAAGCAGCAGCCGACCTCGAGCGCTACCACCGCGGGTACACCAGCGCCCGCAACCACACCCAGGACGATTCCAAGATCGGCATCGTGTGAGTTTGCGGTGCCCTCCGCTCCCCGTAGGGGAAGCATAGCATCCCTAGGGATGGGGTCGATGGGTTCGTCCCCCAGAACGGGCGGACAGGAGTCGCCCGCCCCCAAGGTATTTGCATACTCTCAGACCGACTCTGAGGGCGACACCACCGACACCACGACGAACATGGACTGCGCACCAGACCAGTTCATGTTCGTCAAGAAGAAAAAGCACCGCCGGCCAGCTACTCCTGCTGGTGGCGAGCCCCGGAGCGCACCGCAGGCTCCGCAAACGCCCCTGGCACAGCGGCGAAAGCGGACCCCGCCCAACCAAGGGCGGGGTACGCCGAGGTGACGAGGGCCGGCACCACGCCGCCCACCACGACCGCTGCTGCTGTAAGCACAGCCGGGACCGGAGGTCCCCAGGCAAACACCAACACCAGCGCCGGCATCACCGCCACTGCGGGCGCATCCGCCAACGCGTCATCGCAGAAAAAACTGAAATTCCCGCCGCTCATCGTAGAGCACCTGCCTGATTGGTCCCGCCACATGTGGGAATTAAAGAATCAGTTGGGACGCGCGGCCAACGCATGCCCCTTCGGGCGGGGCCTGCGTTTTACGCCGCAAGAAGTAGGGGAGTACCGCTTGATACAGCGGTACTTAACGAACCTGGAGAAATCGGAGGGGGTCTCCTGGTTCACCTACTCGATGCCGGCCGAGAAGAGCGTTAAGGTAGCCATACGAGGGCTACCTTCGAACGCCACAGCCGAGGAGGTCGAAGAGGAACTCCGCGAGCTGGGCTACGAGCCGGAGTACGTCCGCTGCGTTCGGGCTCGCAGTGGGAGGCCCGGAAGCATCCTCCTGGCAATCATCAAGAGGACCAAGGACACGACGCCGGGAATTTATGACGTCACAGAGATGCTGGGCATTCCCGGCGTCAAAATTGAAGCGTGGCAGGGCAAGAAGCGCCCCGCCCAATGCCACCGCTGCCAAAAGTTCCGGCACTTGTCGCAGCAGTGCCATCGTCCGATGGCCTGCGTGCGATGCGGCGGCGCTCACAGCGCCAAGGAGTGCCCGAGGCCGCGCGAGGAGCCGGCCACTTGTGCAAATTGCCAGGGGGAGCACTCGGCAAACCACTCCGGCTGCCCGGTGTTCCGGCGCGAAGCCCGGAACAAGCGGGCAGGAACCGTAGACCAAACCGGCGAGCCGCGCAAAGTGCCGGCATCGGTCAATCCGCAGCCCACGGGGGAGAGTGCGAGGGGGGCGTCGCTAATGGCGGATGCGAACGCTCCCGTAGCTCGCGGGGAGGCCACCTCGAAGAGAGGCCGGAGGAAGAATAAGAAGCGAGCCAAGAAGGCCCCCGCTTCTTCGTCTTCTCAGACGCAACCACAGCCCCCTACCAACAAAGCGAGGCCGACCTTGTTCGACCCACCTGCGGTACCGGTCACCGCCCCCGGGGTCGCTCCCGTACCTCGCGGGATGAAGGTGAAGGTCGTTGCTAACACCGCAACGCCGCAGGTGACGGATCAGGAAACGGATCAAGACCGGACAATTGAGGCCGCGATAAATGTACTGATGGAGGTACTGGTCGCGGTACGGGCACATAGAGATACCGCGACAATAGTCGGCATCGTATTTAGGGGCTTAAGCGAGCTTATGGCGTCTAAGCAGGGACCTTAAGCCCCTCCGAATACTGCATTGGAACGCCCGCGGCTTTAAAAACAAGGTCGTGCTCTGTATGCGTTGCTGAATGTGGCGCACACAAAACTTTATATTTGTATTGTTTGAAATGATAAGTCACTGATAGATAAAATGAGATGCGTTTATTGATCACTTAACTATCACGTAACTAATGCTAAATGGATTAATGAGTACTGCTTATTATGAGCTGTGAATGCGTACTGTCGCGAAAATGTACAATTTATGTGAGGCAACAGAAAAGTGCTGATGTGAATGATGCGCGCGTGCCATGTACGATATATGACTCGTACATATTCCCCAGCGCGAGATGAGAGAGTGAATGATGACAATGAGTAACAAAATTAAAGGTTTAAAAACTAAACTTATGAATTTCATTCAATTACATGTCATGGCTTAATTCTATGCTTATACATTGAGTATTAGTCACTTTCACTAGATACAGGCTTTGTAAAGACAGGTGGCATCTTCTTGTGACTTTTCATGCTGCTAAGGATGCTGGAGAAGTTTCTCAATTCAACGGCCTCCTCTCGAGATTGATGTGTGCTTCTGATGGCAGGCGTCGGTCGTCGGGATTTCTTCGATATTGATGGCTGCCCCTCGGAGTCCGATCGCAAGATGGCGCTCCCCTGCCGGCGGCGGTAGGCCCACCAACAAACAAAAACTACCATTGTCAATATAGCGCCCGTGAACAGCAAGTAGATCGCTGAATATTGATGAATATCATGACTTGATATACCGGTGTCTAAGGTGTTTTCAGATTTCATCTGCTCAATTTGTTGCTTGATATGCTGCAGTGAGATTTGCTGGTCGGTGGTGTTGAGTTCTATTTGTGGCACAGAAACGTTAATGATATGATTGATAGGTGCGATTAACGGAGATTCAAACTCAGGAGATGTTTTCATTTCTGTGTATCGCAGTTTGTGTGAAAAAACTGTGAATTCTTCGCCTTTGATTATACATTCCGCGTCAAGAGCTATCACTCCGGCCTTAGTGACTCGTATAGCCGTAATCTGATGCTCACATATGATGCGGAGTGCACACTGCCCGCAACAATAAAATAGGTATGTATTAAGTTTGTTCAACTCGATCCAGTCATTACGGCATTCTGCGATATTGGTAAGACATTTGTTTGTGCTATTATCCTTAATACACAAACTGTCTGCAGACTTGAACTGAAAAATAGGCTTTTGGGAATGACATAAGCGAGTAAATTCGTCGTATTGCACACACTGTTGTATGTCTCGTGCCGTTAACGCCAGATATGTATCCTTGCGTAGATTAATTGCAATGTAATCTGATACCGGCACAATAGCCACTGTAATCGTATCGTTTTGTTGTTGTTGTGGAACTGATATTAATTGATATAAATCATAACTTTCTCTGCTGACAAGTGGTATGCCGATTTCAAATATAATGTATTGTTTTGTTATTCTTGCTCTGATTTTTAACAGTTGATAAATTTTCGGCAGTTCAGTTTGTATGTTTTCTATGGGTAAGGATAGTTCACGCGACAATTGGCCTGAGATAATGCTGAGCTGGTCACGCAATTGCATCGGCGAGAGTAAATGGACACTAAACATTCCATGATGGATATCTGTTATAGTGTCGATCAGTGTGTCCTGTAATGACTTCAGTTTCGCAAGCATGTTTGTTGCTATGATGGCTGAAAGTGCCAATTCGTTCATAACTTCCTGATCTTGCACATTTTTACTCAAGGTGTTAGTTGCCTTCGTCAGATTATTTAAATACCTATTGATTGTTTTATGTTGGCTGTTTATGGACTCTTCAGTTCTTTTTAAGAGATTGTGTTCTGCTTCTATAACTGAGGTCTGATTTTTCCATAAAAGTGCCAAGTGATTTTGGTTTTGTTTTATCAGAGATATGTCCTTCTGGTATTGATCTGCGAAACCTTGGTCTAAAACTCAAAAAAAACTGTTAGCCACATAGCCAACCCCATTAATGAGACCTCGACGCTTACGTGTGCGTTCGAAACGTTGATTCATTAACATTTCATTGTAATAATTTAATTCGTCACAAGAGTGACGTAATTGTAGTAAGATGATATCGCACAGCGCTTTGTTTCTTTCTCTTTCACAAACATCGTTTATTTGCTTCAGATATTTTTCAAGCGTTGCTGAACCTTCCCAGTATGGGTTCATGTCGTAATACACGATGAGTTTCCATTCGCCGCGTATAAACTGCATGCTTGACATTCGGTCAAAGTATAATGCCTTGTGTATCGCTGTGATACTATATGGCGACGGTATCTGTTTGTCACCAAAGACTGACATCATAAAGAAGAATAATGTAACGAGAGTTGTTATTAAATTGGACATCGGGTCAGTTCGTCGTTTTGATTGTTTTTCCTTTGTCCTAATGCTCTGCTTGTTTGATGTATAATCACATGCTGTAGAAGATTTATTGTCAGATACAAGTACTTAGTCAAGTTGATCACTGGGCGCTTGATAGTTACAATTTTTGTCTTCAGGGTAACAACTCGGACTAATCCATCTGAACCAGGATGTACCTCAATTACTCTGCCTAGGACCCATTTTCCTGCGGGAACGTTTGACTCGTGAATGATGACAACGTCATCAACTCTAATATTTTCGTGTGGGTTCTGCCATTTACTTCTTGTTGAAAGTTGAACAAGATATTCGGACTGCCATCTCTTCCAAATATCTTCGAAAATCTTCTGAGTCTTGTACCAACGTGTCCTTTCGTCGTGTTCTGTGTTCAATATAGTAAGTATAGGGCCGCTGCTTAAAAATGTGAAGGTGTTAGGTAATTTAAGTCATCCGGGTCCTCTGTAAGTGCGCACAGCGGTCGACTGTTGAGACATGCTTCCAGTTGTGATAGCAACGTATTGTATTCTTCGAACGTAAGCTTTTGCTCACCAACGACACGTCGGAGATGGTGCTTGAGGCTTTTTACCGCTGCTTCCCATAGGCCTCCTGCGCTCAGCCAAGCGGGGGCGTTAAAATGCCACTGAATTCCCAACTCATGGATCTCTGAATAGAATTCGTCACTAAATATCTTGTGAAATTTCTCAAATTCTTGCTGCAATACCTTATTGGCCCCAACAAAATTAGTGCCATTATCGCTGTAAATATGCTGTGGCTTGCCTCGACGCGCTGACATGCGTTTCAATGCAGCCAAAAAAGCGGATGAAGTAAGATCTGATACGAGTTCGAGATGCACGGCCTTTGTCACCATGCACACGAACACCGCGATGTATCCTTTGCTTGTCTTAACACCCCGCCCTTTATTCAGTTTCACGTCAACATATCCAGTGAAGTCTACGCCAGTATGCTGAAAAGGACGTGAGGGGTTACTCCGAGGTTCAGGGAGGTCACCCATCATTTGTTTTTGCTTGTTTGCTTTGTATTTGTTACATATGATGCATGTATGTAAGCGCTTCTTTACAGCTCTGTTTCCGCCCAATATCCAATAACACTTTCGGATGTGTGCGAGTGTTAACCGAGCTCCTGCATGAAACGAGCGGCAGTGAGCTTGGTCAATAATAAGGTCGGTAATGTGGCTGCTGTGTGGTATAATAAGGGGGTGCTTCCTCTCAGTGCTGATGTTTGCATGCTTGAGTCTGCCTCCAACTCTTAAAAGACCGTTCTCGTCTAAAAATGGGTTAAGATTCAAGATTTTGCTCTTGCTGTGCACTGGCTTGCTTAAACGTAGATTGCTTATTTCTTCTGCAAACTCTATTTCTTGAACATACTTTATAATCATTTGTTTTGATATAATTAATTCATTGACATTCAAGTAAGCCGAACGCTCAGTCTTACGTCGCATGAAACGTAAAACCCATGCCAGTACGCGCTCGGCTCGTGTTAGGTTGCTGTTTCTACGTAATATGTTTTCTATGACGTCATTACTATAAGGTTGACTAATGGTCGTGACGTTGTTTTGTGCTATTTTTTTCACCTCTTGACTCGTGCTGTAAGTAGGTTTTTCTGTCATTGATGACCTTTCAAATCCCGAAAGGAAGTTAGGACCACTCCACCACAGCTGTTCTCGCTTCAAGTGTTTTACGGTAATACCACGACTAGCACAATCAGCTGGGTTTTCTGCAGATTTTATGTAGGACCACTTGTCCGACCTTATGACTTGTTTGATATGTTTGACTCTGTTCGCAACAAATGGTGTCCAACGGTTGATATCTCCTTGAATCCAGCCGAGAACCGCAGTAGAATCAGTCCAACAAAATACTTCAATTTCGCGTCCGGTGAAGGCTTGTTGTATTTTGTGTATAAGTGCTGACAACAAATAAACAAAAAAGACAAACAAAAAATATAAATAAATAAATAAATAAATATAAAATAACAAATGCGCCCCACTGAGCTCTAGACGTGGTAGAGTCAGCTTCTTATTCTCCGGCACTAGTCTTGTTTTTCCGGCGACAAGTGTAATGTAGTTATTATATTTACAATATACTACACATGCATAAGCTTTTATTGAAGCATCGCAGAACCCGTGTAATTGAATGGGATCATTTTCTCCAATCTGGTACCATCTTGGTATTTTAAAGTCTCTAATGCCCTGTAGATCTTCCTTAATTTTGTGCCACTCTGTACTAATTTCAACCGGAAGCTGATCATCCCATTGAATGTTAGACAACCAAACTTGCTTGAATAAAAGTTTCAGTTTAATTGTAATTGGAGACAGCCAACCGAGGGGATCAAATATCTTAGATATATCTGATAGTAATGAACGTTTGGTATATATTGTGGTTGACTTTGCTTGATTTATTTTTAACTCAAATGTGAATGTATCTTCAAATGGTTGCCATTTTAATCCAAGGGTCTTTGTTGATTCCGCCTGGTTAAAGTTAAATGAAGATTGATTTGAGCACGCCCTGCTTACATCTTGAAGTAGTTCCTCATTGTTAGAAGACCACTTCCGTAAGTTGAAACCTCCCGAGTGCAATAATTGGACCAAATCGCGTTGCAATTGTTTGGCTTTTGATAATGTGAAGGCTCCACTTACAAGGTCGTCCATATAGAATTCTTCTTGCAGTGCTTGAGCGGCTCTGCATTTTTGATACTTGTGCCCCTCGTCCACTGCCAACTGTTTCAAAGTCATCATGGCCAAAAAAGGTGCTGCTTTCATGCCATATGTGACTGTAGTGAGCTGGTATTCACGCAGTAGTTGATCAGGAGCACTCCTCCACAGTATTTTCTGGTACTTTTGATGATCAGGACTGCATTGTATCTGGCGATACATTTTTTCAATGTCAGCAGTGTACGCGAATTGATATTGTCTCCACCGCAAGATTAATAGCATGAGATCTTGTTGTAAGTTCGGTCCACGTTTCATGAGATCATTCAATGTATAGCCCGTGGATGTTTTGGCCGATGCGTTAAAAACTACTCTTAACGCTGTAGTTGTCGAATCAGCACGTTGAACACAATGGTGAGGTAAATAGCAGCTCTGTCTCGGGTTACTAGTACACTCAACCATATGATTTAATGATTGATATTCTTGAATGAAGTTATTATATGCTTCTGCTAATTGTGGTTGTCTGCTAAACTTTCTTTCAAGTTGTCGAAATTGTGCCAAGGCCATTGGTTTCGAAGCTCCCATTTTCTCTTGAATGTTCGACTCGAACGGTATCTCGACAACGTAGCGACCTTCTTCGTTGCGAGTTGTTGTATTTTTATAGTGTTGTAAGCAATCCAAATTGTCCTGTGACATGTTTGAGTTCTCTTCTATATCTTCCACAGACCAAAATTTTTGGATATCTTCGATGTTGTTAATGACGACGTTGCAGTGGAATGTTTGCACGTTTCCACATAAGATCCACCCTAGGCGTGTTTGTTGTGCAACCGGTTGTGACTTTTCTTGCCTGATGATACCTTCTTGAATGATATTTGAATAAACGTCCGCTCCCAATAAAATGTCTACAGGTCGACTCAAATTAAATTCAGGATCAGCCAATGTTATATTTTCTAAAAATGTCCATGATTCTGGCTTCTTGAACGATTTATTTGGCAAATTATTTATCAAGTTCCTCATTATAAATACATCGGTATCAAATGTATAATCGCTGTGAATGGCCTGACACGTGATTCTCATGACTCCTTTGCAGCTGTTTTCTTTAGCGCCGACACCGAAAATTACACCTTTACATCGGCCGCGTGGTAATCGTAAGATTTGTGCTGCTTTTTCTGTAATTAAGGATGTTTGTGAACCCTGATCCAGGAGTGCTCGCAAAGTGATTAGGGACCCGTCACAAGCTTGTACGTTAATCAATGCTGTTGTAAGGAGGGTTTCTGATAAGTTTTCTTGGGACACGTGATTGCTATTCACGTTTGACGGTTTCTTGCTATCAGTGACAATATTATTTTGTTGCACTGATTTACTGTTCAATGTCTGTCCGCCCCCTTTACCGTAAGCGTCGTGAAGTAGTGTGTTATGATCCGAACTGCAAACGCGGCATCTTTTTCTTGACATGCATTCACCGCCACGCGTATGAACATTTAAACAGTTTTTGCATAAATTGTATTTCGCAACTGCCTTCCGTTTCGCTTCGGGTTGCAATTCGGCAAACGCCTTGCACGCGAATAACTTATGATCTTGATTGCAATGTGGACATTTTGATGTGTCCTCATAGGTTTTTGAGCTAGATTTTTGAATGTTTTGATTTGCACTGTACGCTTTGTACTGAGGTGTGTAATATTTTATTATTAATATGTGTTCTCTGTTTATTTCATATTGCTGCGCTGCTGAAGATAAATAGATTTGTTTTGTTATGTTCGTGATGTTCTAGCGTAGGAGTTAGGCAATTATTTTTTGTCCAATGTTGGGAGTGGGGATCTAAACTTTGTAAGAGAGTCAAATCGTTCTGGACATGAGTGCCGACGATGATTGAAAGTTGGTTTTCGATCAGACTCCTCTTTATGAAGTAAGGTTCTCTTTCTCTTTAATGTTGATTAAAAAGTAATTTAGTAATGCGTAGGCGACATAGTGACTGCTTCACATGCATAATGTGTAAAGATAGATCACTTTATGTCATCTTTTGTTTTTTTAGTTAGGTAGGTCTTAAAAGTACTCTGTTACTAAGTCCCATCAGGGCAAACCTTAAAATGTGTCGTCAAATGACACCAAACTTTTCTTTGATGAGGCTGATTGTGGCCAGGCTTCTTTTAACCTGGGTTTTTGCCTGGCCAAGAATGACGCAATTTTTCTTTGTTCGTGTTTTTCAGTATTTATTACAGTTTAATTGCTATAATTTGAGATTCTACTATCGTTTACTAATTATTACAAAGATTGCTTCGTTATTCCCATTGTAAGGGACAATTCGCATAAGTTTTTTTTTTGTGTCCCAGATTTAGTAGGCCTAGGGCTCCAGCTGTCACATGAGTCCTTGGGCGTAGCTGGTTGTGGTGTGCGACCTCGTTCGACACACCACGGTGCGTTTACCTGGCCATCATGTGTCAGAGTTTAAAAATAAATACATAATACTTTTGAATATAGCTTAGGGAAGAAAAAACAATTGCTTGGAGCTGCTTTCGGCTGTGGGGCTGACAGCGGGCGGCTTGACGCGCCACCCGGGTCCGCCGGCCGAAGAGAAGATATAAGTGTAATAAATTTAGGCTCAGTCCTTGAGCGGAGTTCGCGATTCCCTAGTTCGTTTAAAGATAAATATATACGCGTAAAAACCTCCCTAAACCCGATATAGGAAGCTTTGTTGAATTAATAAATGATCATATAACTATTTATCCGTGTGTTTATCTTATTATCAACACGAGGTATTGTGGCGTCCAACCCCCGGACGCTACAGTACGAAGGATATCTCTTATTAGTAGATGCCGGTTCAAGCTGCGGTGTTTTTGATGCTTCTGGCTTGCGCCGAGATGATTCCCATGATACAAATTTGCTTTCTAGAAAACTAAGAAAATCTTCGATGTTCGGTAATTCACGTGGGTCTTTCAGGGACTCTATGTAGTCATTGTGAGTTACTGTATCCAATTTTTGACAAAGTAAGTCTATTATTAATGGATCCCACGACGAAACATCCACGCCGAGATTCTTAATCGCGTTCAAGCATTCCCTCGTTGTATCGTGAAGCTTTTTGACTGAGACCGCAGATAAATGAATAGTGTTGGGTACACTAAACAATGACTTGATGTGTGACGAGAAGATCAACTTTTTGTTATTATATCTATGGTTGAGGATCTCCCAAGCTGTTTCGTAATTTTCCGAGCTGATTGTTAAATGTTGAATGAGTTTCTCGGCTTCGCCTCTTATTTTACTTTTGAGGAACTGCATGCGTTGAGCATCTGATGTTGATAACTCCCACTAAAAGCTGGAATTTCGATCTTCGGAGTTGATTTTTCTCGGTGAGAAACTGACCACATTTTGGAGTTGATTTTTGTTTTCATCTCGTTGTAAATGAGTTCACACGTGCTGTAAGACATCTCATATTGTTCGTCGGCTTTGTTGGGCAAGCTGTCAAGGTCCCAATAAAGCGAATCAACTGCATTCCACCTTGATTCTAATGCCTTTAATGCGTCTTCAAACTGCCATTTATCTTTAAGAAGATCCACAGTGATGTTCGATGCTGTTCTCTGGAACGCCTTGAAGTTGCTTCTCTGTTTGCGAAACATCTCGTCTGTTTTGCTATTACTGTTAGACTGTCCTGCCTCGGGCACCTTTATCGAAAGCGGCGATTGAACTCCAAGTTCAGCTTCACTTGTACTTTTCTTTTGATAATTTGGCTCTAATAATTTTGAGGTTGATGGAGCTGGATCGAATGTAAAGCTTGGTGACTTCACTACGGGAGAAGTTAGTTGTTGCTCTTTTTTGAAATACCCAGCTAGGAAATCCCTGGTACTGTCGTAAAATTTCCGTGTCTGTTGATAACTATCTTGCACGAAGTATGGGTGTGAGGAGTCTTCGCCGTGGCGAATTTTCTCATGATTTATCTGAAACTCAGCCCAATACTTATCCAGAAGATCTATTCTCTTCTGCACGTACTCGGGTGTCTTACGACCCGGCCCATCCTTTTTGAAGTTAGTCAAGATGCTATTAATTGCTTCCATGAGTTGATATTGAGTTTCCGCAATGTCCTCCATAATAGAAAATTGAATAATAAATACCTCAAATCCCCAAATTTACTGCTGTGTTACTTGTTGTTGCTGGTCGTTTGTTTAATCTAAGCGTTCCCTGTCCTATGTACGGCTAATGCGCCTTCTCAATTGAACTGGTGAGACCCGCTTCTGGGAGGCCAGCTCAACCGATTCGCCACCGCACAAAGAAACCTCAGAACACTTAAAATCTTCACGCTCGAAGGACCAAAAGTATGTATGCGTTGCTGAATGTGGCGCACACAAAACTTTATATTTGTATTGTTTGAAATGATAAGGCACTGATAGATAAAATGAGATGCGTTTATTGATCACTTAACTATCACGTAACTAATGCTAAATGGATTAATGAGTACTGCTTATTATGAGCTGTGAATGCGTACTGTCGCGAAAATGTACAATTTATGTGAGGCAACAGAAAAGTGCTGATGTGAATGATGCGCGCGTGTCATGTACGATATATGACTCGTACATGCTCCTTCGGCCTCTACTGCAGGAACAAAACATAGACGTGGCGCTCATAAGCGAAACGCACCTCGGACCTGCAGACCGCATCAAATTTCCAGGTTATTTGGTTTATAGGAGGGACGAAAGATCACCTGTATCTGGAGAAAATTACCGGGGACTGGCAGTACTCGTCAAGAGGCGAGTCAAGAGGCGAGTCATACACCAATCCCTACCGGATCCGCCGTACAACGGGTCCGTGTACACGCTAGGGGTGGAGCTACACCTGGACGGGTCACGGATTCACCTATACGCAGCATATAAGCCGCCGCAACTACCACTGCTCACGAAGGATCTAGACGCTCTGTTGAGCCCGCCCCACCCCGTCATCATCGCGGGTGACTTAAACGTCAAGAACCCAGCGTGGAATTCGTGCCGTACCAATACGGACGGTGTACGACTTCTGAAATTTGCTGATGCCCAGGGACATACCGTATGCGGTCCGGAGGTACCGACGCATTACCCGGAATGCCGCACACGGATGTCTGACGTGATAGATGTCCTAGTACATAAAACACACACCCGCTGCCAGATTACCCAAGAGGTAATAGACGACGGGCTACAGTCTGATCATCAGCCCGTGCTCGTCGTCCTACAGCGGGAACCAACCCGCACGTCCCCCCGAGCGCCACGTCAAATACCGGACTGGACAATCTTCGGGGAAGAGATGGAAACCACTACACCAACTCGGCCGGTCAGCTCCGCAGCCGATGTGGAGAAGCTGGCAGATGGGATTGCCTCCAGCATCAGAGACGCCCTTGCATCGGCGGTGGCTCCCAGTGCCACCCGAGCCCGACTAACCCCCCTACCACACTAATTACGGAAGCTTCTCACAGAAAAGAGGCGTCTCAGGAAGCAGTGGCAACAGTCCCGCTGCCCCACGCTGAAAACCCGCCTGAACCGGCTCGCGGAGAGAGTGAAGGCCGAGTTGAGCACTCACCACACCGAGAGCTGGGAGAACATGATTGAAAATGCGGCAGGCGACTGGCCCTCCGTGCACAAGTTGTGCCGGAGGTTGACCAACACCCCAGCTCCGGTGCGCCCGCTGCTACACGACGATGGCAAACCCCGGTACCGAGCAGCGGACCGTGCGGAAATCTTCGCCTCTCACCTCGAACGTCAGTTCACCCCGAACCCAGCTGCGGACGACTCGGACGTCGAACGGGTCGAGCAGCACCTTAGAGAGTACCTCGCGACGCCAATAGCTCCCGAAGAAGCCCCCATTTATTTTTCGCCAGGGATGGTCATGCGGTCATGCGACAGATTCGCCACACCAAACCTCGGAAAGCCCCGGGCGCAGACGGAATCACCAACGCAGCGCTGCGCCACCTGCCATATCGATCCCTGGCAGCGCTGGCGCGCCTGTACAGTGGGATTCTGCGCACGGGTCACTTTCCGAGCGCATGGAAGGAGGGGAGGGTCATAATGATCCCGAAACCGAACAAAAATATTCTGAAGCCGGAGAGCTATCGGCCCATTACGCTACTCTCCAAACTCTCGAAGGTATTTGAGCAGCTGCTCCTAAAACACATTAATCTATACGTCACACCACGGCCCGAGCAGTTCGGGTCCAGGGGTGGACACAGCACCACGCTGCAGCTGTCGAGGGTACTGCACGGGATCACGGTCGCTCGCAACAAGCGCGAGCATGCCGTTGCAGTATTCCTCGACATGGAGAAGGCGTTCGATCTTGTTTGGCACAGCGGCCTTCTTTATAAGATGTCTGAAACACCGCTGCCCCGTCGTGTAGTAGCAGTGGTTTCCTCATTCCTCAAGGACAGGACCTTTCGAGTGGCGGTGGCGAACGCACTGTCCCCCCCGCGCCCCGCCCTGGCGGGCGTCCCCCAGGGCAGCTGCCTTTCGCCTGTGCTTTACTCACATTACACGGACGATATCCCGGTTGCACCCGGCTCGCAACTCGCGCTGTACGCCGACGACGCGGCGTACATAACAACAAGCCTCACACCTGCACAAACCGCTGTCAAACTGCAGCGAGCGCTCAACGAGCTGCCTGGCTGGCTGGCCAAGTGGCGGCTCTCAGTCAATGTGAGTAAAACACAGGCGCTGCTAGTGACAAGCAGACACGGATTCCCACCGCCACTCAAGCTACAGGACACGGAGATACCTTGGCTCCGTCAGGCCAAGTACCTGGGGATCACCATTGACCGTGGGCTCACCATGAGGCCACACGTCCAGAGTGTGGTCCACAGCGCTCGCGCGACTCGCGCGCACCTCCGTCCAGTCCTCTCGTCGCATCTTCCCCTCCGAATTAAGGTGGGGATTTATAAAGCCTACCTGAGGCCGCAAATCACCTCCGCAGCGCGTTAAGCTCCGCGCACAGCAGCACCTCGCCCTGCGCCTCCTCTCTTCAGCCCCCTACATCGTGCGGAACGACGTCCTCGAGAGGGACCTCCGCGTCGAGAGGCTGGACGACCACATCAGCCGCCTATCCACCGCTATGTTCGAGCGTGCGGACGCCTCGGCCTGGGACCACATCCGGGGCATGGCGCCGTTGCACGCTCGGCCCCAGAGGCCAAGCGCCTCCCTCGCGACTTGATCGCGATCGGATGAGCCCAATTTGTCATAGGTGCCCCCCAGGTGCCCTTATGGCCCGCATGACCTCCTGACTCGTCAGTCACCCACGGCGTAATCATCTATTTCGCACGAGAGACCATTTCCCTATACGAAGCCAACGTAAACAAACTTTGACAGTCGCTCTCATAAAAGCCATAACACAACTTTTAGAATACCTTGTTTGTTTACGTTCCTACTCAGGAATGCGGACAAAAAATAGAACATTCATTTTTATAATAAATTTCTATTCATTAGCGTGGGAACAAAGTTCCGAGCGTGGGAACTTCTTTTGTTCGCTCGTATTCTATAGAATCCTGAAATTAAATCAAATAAATTTCTTTACCTGCGCATCGCATAATGGGCCGTCGGTCTATTGGCCTACGGGTCGTTGTGCGATGCGCAGCAGATCACCAGGTACCACAAGCACTGCTTTTACTTTTACTCGCACGCACACACGTGTGTTCGTCTCTGTATTTATGTTACAGAATCAAAGCGTCCGGGGCCGTTTCGTAAGCTGCCGCCTGTCGCTGGTCACCCCAGTCGGGCCTCTGTGAATACAGTCTCCCCTGGCTGGGGTTGACCGCAGGCGACGTGAAGAGGAGCACGGCCCCCACGAAGACCAGAAGGGAAGTACACCCGCCCCCAAGACCTGCCGCTATCCAGCGGCAGAGAGACCGACCCTTCCGCCAAGGAGGCAAAATCGCCCAAATGCGGACTCCTCGCGGCCCTTAGGGGACGCTGAGATGACCGACGTTGTCGTTGTTGCACGCGGTCACTTTATTTTCGCAAGCGAAAGTGAACGCATCTTACCGAAGCGATTCAAGAGAGTTATACCTGCGACTTAAGCAACGACTGTGGCCTACTGTGAACTGCTGAGCGACTTGAACTGTCGAAGAGTACTGTGTGTGCTAGTTTTAGTTGTCCAGTTTGTGGTGAGCGAATAAACCTCTTTGTTGTATAAACGGCATTTAATTTAAGATAAAAATGAACCATATTATAAATATTGTTACGTACGCGGGGCACGTAATAATATTTATCAATCAACTAGCGGCCCGGTACGTGCTTCGCCTCGTCAAAATGATCCGCCATGTATTGAATTCAAGGGCTTACCCGGGGTGCCCGGCAACGGACACTTGGGGAGGATCAATCCCTTCGGATACCCCCACCGGCCAGCGGGGGTGGTTTTGTCGTGTATCGACTAAAACCGTAAGGTGTGCGCACGAAAAAAAAAAATCTGAGAGATTTTCTTAATATTTTTTTCCGTAAGAACCTTGTACAGAGTATTAGAAAACTACAAAAAAAAAATCAGCCAAATCGGTCAAGCCGTTTTCATGCTATGTCGTGACAACGGAAAACGGGTTTCATTTTTATATATATAGATTAGCCTATTGCAGTCCACTGCTGGACATAGGCCTGTCCCATAATATTTATAATATGGTTCAATTTTATCTACTAATTCATACTTTTTGACTAATCCTCCTTGCGTCGATTTCCTCAATTCTGAGGGTCGTGACCACTGCCATGGATCACTTTTCTGCGCACTATATTGCGCCATCGGTGCCTATCCTCCGCGTCATGTAGAGCGTCGTGGAGTTTGTTGGACTCAAGTGTGGTGCTGACTTGATCAGACCATCTAATCGGCCTGCGGCCTCTGGGTCTCTTCCCTTCTATCTTTCCAGTCACAATTAGTTTTTCGAGATTATCGCCGTCTTTCCTTACAATATGTCCGAAGTATTCAAGGATCCTCTGCAGACAGATGGTGGAGAGTCTTGTCTTCACATTGAGTTGTTTTAATATTGAAGCGTTTGTCCTACGAGCAGTCCAAGGGATCCGCAACATTCTCCTTCAACACCACATCTCGAAGGCGTCGATGCGGTTTTTGTCTGCAGCTTTCAGCGTCCAGGTTTCCACTCCATAAAGGAATATGGAGAACACCAGAGTGCGGACAAGTCTGGACTTCGTCTTTAGCGAGATGTTCCTGTCCTTCCAGATGCGTAATAACTGGGTCATGGCATTTTTGGACATCCCAATCCGTCTACGCACTTCCGCCTCACAAGAACCGTTCTTGCTTACAGTTGAGCCCAGGTACATGAAACTGTCTACTACTTCAAGGTCAAGTGTCCCACTGAGCTGTATGCTGTTGAAACGATCCACCACTATAATCTTTGTTTTGGATCGGTTTATTGCAAGCCCCAGGTCTCTGCTGATGCGCTCCATCCTCTCCAAGATGCTCATGAGTTCATCTTCGTTTGCCGCAAGGAGGGTCGTGTCATCCGCGTATCGGAGGTTGGAGATTTTGACGCCCCCTACGCTGACGCCACCATTCCAGCCATCACAAGATTTCCGCATTATATATTTACCGTATGCGTTGAAAAGAATGGGAGACAAAACGCTACCTTGACCGAACATCCTTCTCTGGTTTAAAGGGTTTTGAAAGTGAGTCCTCGATCCTGACGGTGCTCTGGCAGGTGTTGTATAGAGTTTGGAGGAGTGATGTAAGGTGCTTAGGTGGTATATTATGTGCACGTGTTTTATCCGCAATAAAAATCAATTTTCTTTCTTTCTTTCAATGCAGTTGAGAACTTTCACAGCATTGTAGCAAAATTCGTTGGAGGAAAGCGTGTTAATTTTTCAAAGAAAAATTCTTACAGCACTAGATGTCTTGCGGCAGCGGTGGCATTTAATAAAAAGAAGACTGTATCGAGACTTTACAAATCGCTAAATCAAGACATAAGTCCCAAGGGAAAGGTCTTGAAACTGGAATGCCAAAGAATAAAGAAAAATGCATGCAATAAAAGATACAAAAAAGTAAAACGTCGATTATTTACTCCATCTATATCCAAAAATAATGATTATGGTCCTGATTGCAGTAAACCTGACATAGATATAGACGTATTAAACCAATTGAAACAACGTTATGTCCAAGATCAACAAAAAACAGATCAAGAAAGAGATTTTATTGAAAGACAAACTATTCTTCATGGAGGAAGTAGCGAGTGGCTTGAGTTGCGCAGGTCATTATTGTCTGCATTAAATTTTGGCAGAGTCATTAAAATGAGACCTGACACGAGTTGTAGTAATATAGTGGAAGAACTATTATACAAATCAAATCTCGAGAATATTTTATGTATTAAACATGGTCGTGAAAATGAAAAGTCACCCTGAACCAGTTGTCTTTAGAACAGGGTATTAATATTACACCATGTGGCCTATTTATAGATAAAATTATACCTTATCTTGGGGCAACACCAGATGGACTATGTGGTGAAGACATGATAGTAGAGGTTTAATGTCCAATAACAGCACATACAACTGGCATAGCAGAAGCTATAGAAAATAGAAAAATAACTTTTTGGAAAAAAGTTACAAAAGATGAACTGATAATTAATAAGACACACAACTGGTTTTACCAAGTGCAGGGTCAGTTACATATTACACAGCGCTCAAAATGTTTATTTGCAGTCTGGGCAAATGAAAAAGAACCTCTTAAAACAGAAATCATTTTAAGAGATAATACATTTTGGAAAGACAAAATGGAAGGTAAATTAACTTCATTTTATATGGACTGCATTTTACCAGAGCTTATTGACCCACGTCATCCGCGCAGTTTCTCTATAAGGGACCCGCAGCGCATCCAAGAGGCCATACAAAAAAGAAAAGAAATGAAGAAACCACCTGTGACAAAATAAATTTATACATGAAAATATTTAGTATTTCTTAAAATCCACTCTCGCTGTGTAATTAAGTTGTCGATATGACTATTAGATATTTTTGTGGCATTCACTGCTGGTCACAGACTCTTCTAGTGTGGTTAAATTTAAGTTAGAAGACAAGTTTTTTTCTCTATTCTGTGTTCTAATATTTTTATTCATAAAGACTATCTACCATATACTTTTTTAATCTATAATATAAGTACGTGAACAGACTATGCCAAAAATGATTATCAATGGCATAATCAGGCTTAAGTTACCGAAGCTAACCTAGATTCCAGTGGACCCTATATACTTATATAAATTATATCACAGGTTCCACTGAGATCAGTGGTGGATCTTACCAAACTCCCTGAATTACATTCGATCCTATAACTATCTATTAGATTATGAGATTGGTTATTGGCTTCTTCTTCGTTTATTTACGCAATAAATTTGGTTTAAGTCGTACATTTTCTTACAAAGGCCTTAACCAAACAAATGTCAAGGTAATAAATTCCATTGTAATAACTAAATGTCATTAATAAGTATTATCTATGAATAATAACAAACTCATTAGTCTAATAGGAAGGTATGCAGCTGGTTCCCTGTATTAGACGAGTAATAGGTACAGATAGAGAATAAGTCAATAAGTAGCCGTCAGGGTCAAAATGTCCAATTCTCAAAATGTCCAACGGTGTCAAAATGTCCAATTCCCAGAATGTCCAATCTTTGAGAATGTGGTAAATTTGTTCAATAGCACATCACAGCGCTTTATTAATACTTACGAAAAACAATAAATACAAAATACTGATAGAATCAAAATAATTATTATAATAATTATTATTGTTATTATACAAATCAATTCTGGCGCTTCGCCGGCCGCTACCGCGGCTTGCGCTCTGTTGGGGTCACAGTTCTAACCTAACCTAACCCACAAGTAATTTATTTGCTACCTGTAGTCAATTCTCAAAGATTGGACATTCTGGGAATTGGACATTCTGGGAATTGGACATTTTGGGATTTGGACATTTTGACACCGTTGGATATTTTGACCCTGAAGCATAAGTAGTTATAACAAGGTATTAGAATTCTTACATACCTACTGGCCACTTGATACTGAAGTACCAACTGATGATATAAATAAATTCAATGGCATAATTACTTCTGCACCGGAGTACTATGTTCTTTACCATCATCTGTTGGTCTATCGGCTACACGCATATCTCCAAAACGGTTAGACCGATTTGGATTCTTTTTACGGTAAAATACTGGTATGAAGCAAATTGCGTTCTTAATGGACTTTATGTGAGTGCAGTTCCGGAAGTTAAAACAAATTTGAACAATTTTGGGAAAAATTTAATACAACGAGCAAAAGCTTTTCAGGTGATGTCGAATATGATTCCAGTGGCTAACAAGAACTTAGCAAACAGGCAAATAATTAAGAAGGTTGAGGAACCATTAAATTGGAATCATGAATTATTTATTTTAGTAAGAAGCAGTCCAACAAAAGACAAAATAATATGGCAGGATCTAGTAAATATCAAAAATGCTTACAGGGCACTTTAGTTTCTAAAACAAAAAAAAAACAAATATTACTAATATAATTTTGCCACGAAATGCACCTGACCTTCTAAATGATTTTAAACAGGAATTACAATTTGAAGTTGACAGGTGTGTAGAAAATACAAGTACAGACAAAATTGACAGCGATGCTCTACTTACACAAATCACAGATGAGGCTCAACCTGAGTACGAGCAGTATACAATATATCCGCTACATGATAGACGACAAAATGCGACGGCATCAGCGCTCTATCAAATGTTAAAAGTGAATGCGCCTCCTCTAGATAACCGCGATCCTAGATAACCACGATCAAGATATCGATGTTAAATGTTTTGCAGACATATATGTAGAAGGCAAATATGGACAATTTTATCCGCGACAAAAAAAACAAACTTCTGACGAATTCATTAAATGTAGGTTAACATCATCATCATGTCAGCCAAACGACGCCCACTGCTGGGCATAGGCCTCCCACAAGGATCTCCACAACGATCGGTCCTGCGCTGCCCGCATCCAGCGGGTTCCCGCGACCTTGGCTAGATCGTCGGTCCACCTTGTAGGGGGCCTGCCCACGGAACGTCGTCCGCCCCAGCGGTCATCGGTTCTCCGCGCTATGTGTCCCGCCCACTGCCACTTGAACGATGCAATCCTTCGAGCGATGTCGGTTGTTTTAGTTTTCCTGCGGATCTCATCATTTCTGATTCGATCGCGCAGGGAAATACCGAGCATCGCTCTCTCCCTTGCTCGCTGGGTGACCTTAAGCCTTCTTATGAGAACCATAGTAAAGGACCACGTCTCGCTTCCATATGTCATAACTGGCAACACACACTGGTCAAAGACTTTCGTCTTGAGACATTGAGGTATTTCGGACGCGAATATATGCCGGAGCCAAGAACGCTGCTCAAGTCATCCCCATCAAGGTTAACATCAAGTCATCCCCAATTTAGACGAAGTCAACAGTACCTTTTTTACTTGCTGAATGACGCAAATTTACGCCAACTGAACACCGGTATTTATTACAAATTAAATGTAACCAAGCAGATGGAACGGTTGACAGCAAAGACCTATCTAGATATGTTAGAAAAAGATGAATTGGAAGGGGATTTATCGAAAATATTTAGGCGCTTAAGAAACACCGAGCAGTTTTGGAAGAAGCTAAGAAGTGATGTGGTATGTATGACGAGGCATTACGGTCCAGCGACGTGGTTTTTGACCATTAGTCCCTCTGAGTGGACGTGGACTCATCTAGCTGATTATATTAAAGATATCAATGGTCCAGAAATGGCTAATAAGCCTATCAGTGAGCTAGTAGCTCTTGACCCGGTTGGTGCATTTAGATTTATAGATATTAAATTTAAAGCCATGTTAGACTTTTTTAACCACCACAAAAGAATAAGTCACCTTCTTTACATGTTAAGGAAGAAGAAAACGAATAGCGGTTATAAATCCGCCTGCAGATTTGGCTTTCCGCGCCCCGTTACTGAACAAATCAATATTCGACACGTCGTAGAATCTGTAGCCGCAAGAAAAACTCTAACCTCTAATAATAGACTACAATATACCTAGGACAAAAGAAATCTTCTTTCATTAATGATTACAATCCAGCAGTACTCCTCGCTTGGAATGGCAATTTTGATATACAGAATGTTAACGGATTCTATCGCGGTTTATTTGATGTTATTTTATATTTTACATTGAACCCGACGTTTCGGTTGCTTTTCAGCAGCCATGGTCACGGGGAGACTAAAGATGGTTGTTGTCTTGAAGTTTGAAGTGAAAGTTATCTCAAAGTACCCGAACTATGTTGAATTGTTGGTGTTACTATTTACGCAGAATGAGCTCACAGTGTCATGAAGTCTTGTTTTATTTTGTTTTTTCTTGGAATTAATTAAGTGAATGACTGGGTCCCAAGCTGGTGGTACATTCCAACCATCTTCTCTATTGAAATTAGGATGTTTTTTAATTTGAATAGCTTCGCGGAGCATCCTAGGTAGGAATCTATTTTCTTTGGCGAGTATCTGTGGTTTATCAAAAACTTAAGTAATGTTTGGTCCCCTGTTGCACGTGTTCATATACAGCAGACTTTTTTGAGCGTTGGTGTTTTATGTCAGCTATGTGTTCTAGGACGCGAGTGCCAATGCTTCGCTTGGTTTGACCAATATAAGAGAGCCCACAGTCATTATCTATTTTATAGACCCCTGCATCTTGTAGAGGCAATTGGCACTTGACTGATGGTAAAAATTGACATATCTTCGTTGGCGGCTTGTAGTATCTTGTCAGTGACCCCTCGTATGTATGGTAGAACTGCAGGCTGGCGCTCGACAGTGGCTGGCTTTTCTCGGGATCTGTGACTGATGCGCGGTTGTTTGAGCTTGTTGTCATACAGAACTTGTTTGACATGTTGTAGCTCAGCGTTCAAGTGTTTCTTGTCACAGATCCCACGGGCTCTCTGAAACAAAGACATCCCACGGAAGCTAACTGTTTAGGGTGGTGGTGAGATTCACCGTTTAAGTACCTATCAGTATGGGTTTTTTTCCTATTCACAGTGTGGCTCAAAGTATTATTAGAGTTTCTGATTACAAGAACATCTAGGAAAGCTAATGAATTATTTGCCTCTAATTCCATAGTGAATTGTATGTTGTTATTAATGGAATTAAGGTGTCTTAAAAATGTATTTATACTATCTGTTGGTAGTATTGTGAAGGTATCATCTACATACCGTTTATAAAATCTAGGTGTAATGGCAGCCGTCTGCATAGCTCGCGCCTCGAAGGCCTCCATATATATGTCAGCAACAACAGGCGATACTGGGAAGCCCATTGCCACGCCATCGATTTGTATGTAGAACTTGTTATCCCACAACAGGTAGCCAGTTGTTAAGCAATGATTTAGTATTTCTGCATATTCCTCAGGCATGGTGTTCTCTATTAACGTTCTCCTAACTATGTCTATACAGTCATGTACAGGTATGCACGTAAATAATGACTGTACATCAAAACTGACCATTGTTTCATTATTAGTGAGATGTAGGTGTTTAATTTCACTAACAAAATGGTAAGAATCTCTAACATATGCTGTTGAATTGACACCTCGAAGTGGTGAGAGTACCTTCGCTACGTGTTAAGCCAGTCTGTAAGTTGGTGTGTCGATCTGGCTTACAATAGGACGTAGGGGAGCATTTTCCTTGTGTATTTTCGGTAACCCATATAGTTTTGGAGGTTTTATGCATGAAGGTTAATACCTTCTCGACGTAAATACATTAATATTTATTTACGTCGATTTGTAACTTTTCGGAGTATTTATTTATGATATCACGAGTTTGTTTCAATATCTTATTAGTAGGGTCTGTCTTAACATGTTTGTTTATACGTGGTTTCATCCGATAAAAGATTTTAAATTTTTTGTTTATAGTCCGACGTATCCATTACTACCGTAGCGTTTCCCTTATCCGCATGGAGAAGTGTGATTTCTGGCCTAGCTCGCAAGTTCTTCAATGCGATGAATTCGTCTCTGGGAAGGTTCGATTTGGGTACTTTACTTCGACGCAATAACGATGAAACATCCTGGCGTATAGCCTCCGAAACCGAAACGTCGGGTTCAATGTAAAATATAAAATAACATCAAATAAACCGCGATAGAATCCGTTAAAAATAGTTTTATTTCAATGTGTAACATTCGCGTAAACTTCCGACAATATCATACAGAATGTTGGTGAAGAAAACAACTGTCTTAAATTACTATATCACAAAATATACAACTAAGGGCTAGAAAGGTCACACTGCAGAATCATTCCATGGTGTGAATTCTACAAAATCTTTAGCAGGTAGATTATACAATGTGGGTTTACGTGCTCTTAGCAATAGGGAGTGCGGCATACTTGAGACCAGAGACACGTTATTGGGCACACCGCTCAGTGGAACGGATCCACGGGCTACGCTTATATGGCTAGATGTAAATATTTATAGAAACAAAAGAGTTTCTATAAAATAAAAACAATAAAAAAAATAAAAAAATATGGCACACATTGTACGGCTTAATCTTTTACTTTTTATCACATGATCCATAATTCCCACGCGGTGGGACTCTGTATTTATGGAACACTGGATAGGGTTACATATGAAAGTCACAAGTATTTAACTACTAACACTAGGTTAAGATTCACTGTTACTAACAAATATGGACAAAGTCTGAAATAAAATTTATTATTATTATTCTCTTTATTACACTTAAAATACATATAAATTATATTTTTAAATACATTCTATATAAATAAAAAACAAATATATTTAAAAATATAAAAAATAGTGGCCCACCGGCATCGGGTACAGGGACCAAGCTACCGGTGGTTAGGGCTCCAGGGAGAGGAACCTCCTCACAATACGTGCCGTATCGAGGAGCACTGCCTTCTGCATCAAGCCCTTGACCCAACTGCCTAACGCGAGCCTCTGGAGATGTTTATCGAGGCTCTTGGCAATCAGTCCGTGAACCGATACGACTATCGGAACAATAATTGCTGAATCCACATCCCACATGTCGACAATCTCGTGAGCCAAGTCCAAATATTTTATTTGTTTGTCTTTTTCGGCTTTCACGAGATTGTCATCATGGGGGATGGTGATGTCAACAATTATTGCGAGACGCTCTGATCGATCAATCACCACTATATCAGGCTTATTGGCTACAATAGTCCTGTCAGTGATGATTGATCGATCCCAGTACAACGTGACACGACCATTTTCAAGAACTGGGTCGGGCACATACCTGTAATACGGTACCTCCGAATCTACAAGATCATACTTTAGAGCAAGTTGTTGATGAACGATTCTGGCCACTTGGTTGTGTCTATGCAAATATTCTCCGTTGGCAAGACGAGAGCAACCAGAGATAATATGTCTTAGGGATTCTCCGGGACGGTGACACGCCCGACATATGTCAATCGTGCCGTCCTTAAGGATATACCTCCGATAATTATTCGTCATGACAACTTCATCTGTAATTGCACAGACAAAACCTTCATAAACTATTCATAAACTTGTTAATTATATTTTTAAATACATACAAAAACAATACATCTATTTAAAAATATAAAAAACAGTGCTCCACCGGTATCGGGTACAGGGACCAAGCTACCGGTGGTTAGGGCTCCAGAGAAAGGAACTTCCTCACGATGCGCGCCGTATCAAGAAGCACAGCCTTCTGCATCTGGCCCTTGACCCAACCGTCTAACCCGAGCCTCTTCAGGTGTTGGTCGAGGCTCTTTGCTATTAAACCGTTCACTGACACGACTATCGGCACAATGATTGCTGAGTCAACACTCCACATGTCGACAATCTCGTGGGCCAAGTCCAAGTACTTAACTTGTTTATCCTTCTCAGCTTTCACGAGATTCTCGTCATGAGGAATGGTAACATCAGCAATCAAAGCTCGGCGTTCGGATCGGTCTATCACCACAATGTCAGGCTTGTTGGCTACAACAGTCCTATCAGTGATGATAGATCGATCCCAGTACAATGTGATATGCCTATTTTCTAGAACCGGCTCAGGAACATACCTATAGTACGGCACTGTAGTATAGTATTCCACAAGGTTGTATTTCAGAGCAAGTCGCTGGTGGATTATCCTGGCTACTTGATTATGTCTGTGCAAGTACTCGCCGTTAGCAAGACGAGAACAGCCGGAAGTAATATGCCTGAGGGATTCACCAGGCTGGTGACACGCTCGACAGATGTCAATTGTGCCATCCCTCATTATATACTTCCGGTAGTTATTCGTCTTGATAACTTCGTCCGCAATCGCACAGACAAAACCTTCAGTTTCCCCAAAAAGGTCACCGAAACGTAGCCAGGACACGGATGCCAGTAGGTCTACTTCGGGCCTGTGGAGGGCCCGATAGAATCTACCGCGTAGCTCCTTACTCTGCCATATCTCCCTTCGGCTGTCAGTGCCGACCACTATAGGTCTGCGCCAGTTCTCCTTAGCCAAACCGAGCGGGGTGAGCCCGGTATCTACGTTGACTACATCACGGTGCATATCCCTTACGGGTGGTTTGGTCTGAATGTCAAAATGTACTGATCTAATAAAGTACGTATTTCAAAAAGGACGTTTCCCGAAATGACTGATTTTCTACAGGTCTTCATTATTAAATGTCGGAAATCCGTAAAGCCTGACACAAAAGGTACATTCAGCTACATTATCTTTAAGTGCGGGACACCCGTAAATGAATTCCGCATACATCACCCTCGAAATAGCTCTCAATTCAAAAGATATACCTACATACTCCTTAGAGTGCGATGGAAACCTTCAGGGTTTTACTGGTCACTCCTGACTTTGTAATGACACTTGAAAAACAATACATTTTCCGCACTTTGTCATTCCAGTATTTTTACAGACTAATTAAAAAAGATGATGAATTCCTCGCCATCATTATCTAAGCCGGTCTACCGGAGAGTTACAAGGCACTCCTGGTGACGTTAGAACATTCAAATATCAAAATTTCATCGAAAAACGTAGTACACTACACTTCTAAAGGAAGGTTATCCTACTGTACCCACCACATCAAGTAATCAGTCAGGACCTGCCAACGTCGTGCTACACACGTTTTAACTTTTTGTAGCTATATAAGTATTTCTATTTCTTTATTTTCTCGGTGACAGCTCCTGTGGAAACTTGAACGAACGTCTTTTTTACATTATGTATACATTTTAAATAAAAATATGACGCTTACACACGCAATTTATTTAATTCTGTTGTGCGGTAAAATGGATAAAAATACATTAAAAGGAGGATGGGCAAAAATGTATGGAACTTGGGACCACCCTCCAATAGCAAAAAGATATATGTCGTTGCATAGGTCTTTTCAATTGGAACAATAATCATTATGACAGCTTTGTTGTTACTGCTGTCCGTTTGAAGCTATGAAGCTTTTTATTGCTTAAGAAAAATATTAAACAATTATTTATATCCGTACTTCACAGACATACAGGTTAAAGAAAACATTTTTTTTAGGAAGTTTTGTTCCCCAATCTCGTGAAATGATGAAATTTCAAAAGTACTTTGATAAGCAATGGATGAGTTTGTGTGCGTCTTTTCTTGGATGCGGAAATGATAAGCATCGTACGAATAATGCTGTCGAGGGCTGGCATGGGAGAATACACTAAAAAAAGAGGCGAAATATCAAGACACCAGAATAATAAACTCATTGTTCAGTGGTGCAACTAGACGACGGCGTAATATTTTATCCCGTCGTACCGTATGCACCATTGAGCTGCACCATCAATGGTGCAAATGAGACTTATCTATCAAAAACAGTTCAATGAGTTGCAAATATAATGACAATGCTAAAGAATTTTTATGTCAGAAGATGAGGTCACTGCTTCAGTCTTATGGCATTCAACACCAAACAAGTGTTGTATAAACCCCGCAACAGAATGGTTGCATAGAAAGGGAAATGCGAACAGTCGTTGAATCTGCTAGAACCATGTTGGTTGACAGCGGTCTAAGCAAGCAACTATGGGCTGAAGCTGTAAATACAGCAGTATACGTATTAAACAGAAGCGGACCAAGTCGTGTTGAGAATAAAACACCATACGAGCTCTGGTTTGGAAAGGGGTATGACATTACAAATTTCAAAACATTTGGAGCAAGCGTCTCTGTACATGTTCCTGATCAAAAGAGAATACAATTTGATAGCAAGGCTCAAATTGGGTACTTAGTCGGATATGGCGAAAACACAAAAGGCTATAGAGTATATTTCCCTGAGAAAAATGACATACAAATCAAAAGGGATTTGGTCTTCATGAAGAGTAAAAATAACATTCAAGAAAAGGAAAAATACACACCTATTACTTTTGAAAACATGGAAGAACCAGAGATGACAATAAACGAAAGTATAAAAGAAGAAAGAAGCTCTAAACAATCAAGAAGAGTTAGTATTAGAAGAATAATAAATAAATAAATAAATAATAATAATAAATAGTATTAGAAGGGAGAGTATTAGAAGAGTTCGTTTATTTAAATTATTGAAGATACATGCTGTTGTTAATAACAAGATTGTTAGTACCCTGGATGATATTGTAATTGTAGCATGTGGGCTGATTAATTTGCAGTCACCATTAATAAAGAGTTATTAAATTTAAAATAATATTTTTCATTTCATCATACATACACTACTGTTAATAAAATGATTATTATTACTTATTTATTTATTAAACATGCCTGTTATCAGTATATGCATTAAAACATAGTCCTAAAAAACTGCTTGTACAGTTTGGACTGTAGGATATAGTCTCAAATAGTACACTTGCATGTAAAACTAACTATTCTGGAATCACACAACCTTACAAATATACATAACATAGTAAGGGTCAGCTCACATTAAGATTGAGACATGATGCCCTAATACTGTTCAGCATACCTGTGTGTTAATTATATTTTACTGAACTGGATTGTGATAGAACTTGAACTATAAAAGAAAAGAAAAGAAGTATAAAATTTTACTCGAAATACTTTATTATTTATGGTTGGTATGGTATTACGGGCTGGTATCTGCAACTCCACGACAAGGCAGCACAAGCAAGCACAGGGAGTGCTTCGCTTGCCTGTCTGCAAACTTCCAGATTTATCCAATAGCTGTTGTGTTGATCCACGATAGCGCCATACGCTATCATGGGGCGGATTACTGTTTCGTAAAGCCACAGGCTGATTTTTGATGTTAGCCCCCATTATTTATGGTTTATACACAATAAAAAAAACTTAAATATTAGCACTCTCTGTTCTCACTGTCGCTCATGTGTTCTAGAAACATGATCATTTCAACTTTTGGCAAATTTCTACTGTCTGCTTTATAAAAACCTTGGGAAGTCTTCATTTTAAATGTACTTAATTAAATTTTGGAATTGAAAATAACGATAAAATGATATGATGCAACAACAAACAATCGTTCTGTCATGTATGTCACTGTCAAGTCAATCAGAACCACAACGGAAACTATGGTGTTGTTCCCTTAGCTATAATTTATCGATGGTATTGAGATACTTGGCTTAGAAAATCAGGTTTTGCTATCGACAGTAATTTCTAAACTTGCTAGTATTATCTATTTTCCAGTGTCAATTCAATTGTATTGACTAAAATTTCGATAGGACTATCCGATACAGTATTATTGCTTTTGAAAATCATATATCTATACTAAATCTATTGCTACTGGAACAACACTCGTGTGATATTTATTTTTTTAGTAAATGCAAAGGGTACAGTGATTTAAAATCCTATCTTTCATCAAAATGTTGGTATTTTCGTTTTTTTACATTTATTACGAAGATAGTGAACAGAAAAATCTGAAAATAATATATGTTCTTTATGAACCTAATATCTCGAAATGGATTTCTTGTTTTACCTTACTATGGAAAATGAAATGTTGTCAATTGCTACCAATAACTCGATTTTGACGATTTCGAGAAAAACGCGCGCAAAGTTTTGAACTTTGTTTTGAATTTTGTTTTTCTTGTATATCATGAACCAGTGAACATATCTACATGAAACTGGTACCAATTAAAAGAGGAACAAATGAAGAACAAGATCAAATATAATTCAACGTAAAAATGTTAAGCTTATGGCATTGAACATGGAAATGATATTCATAGCTAGGAATGTTTTAATAATCAACCTGTCATCACTAGTCTTAAATACAATAACTACGTTACTTATTGTACTCATCTTTAGCAAGGCTTACAGGCGAGGTGTAGTCAAATTGACGTGTCCTAAATATAAAAAAAAAAGTCAAGAATCAGTCTATCCTTACTTGTTATGATAACTAATGTAGTTATTGTATTTATGACCAGTAATGGTAGGTTGGCCATTTAATTAGATCTACATATATACAATATGTAATGTTACTTAATGTATTCTTTTTTAGTAAACCTACAAACTGAAGTACTATTATGTAAACACGACTAATCAAGAAACCCAATGAAAAAAAGAATATTAATCTTTGTTTATTAAGTATTTCGTCGGCTTATTGCAAGAAGTCATTATGTGACATATTCACTATTCTGAGATAAACGGTATTTTAGTTCGATTTAGTTAGTGGTTATGTTGATTTGCCCATAGTATGCTATTATAATGACGGGGATGAAATTTTTTTATGTTTTTGTTTAGCTTAATATGTATTTAATAAAAACAAGCGAGAGTCACTAATTCTATGAAGTAATTTATTTTTTTTAAACACAAAATAAAAGTTAATAACTTCTGGCTACTGTAAGTCGGTTCGGTATGTGAATTAATTATTTCTTAATTTGTAATAAAACAACGAAAATCTAATAAAATGTTTATTTTATAAAAGGGATAACCAGTATTATCATAAACAGAACAGTGCTAGTCCGATGAAAAACGAATTAAATTCTTCCAAACAAACAAAATAACAATTTTTTATTACAAAAATCTTCCAAAACTCTCAGTCTTTGAATAAACACGTAATTAACAGAGCTAATTCAAATCAATAGGCAATTGGAAGTTTAATAAACAAAACGAAATAAATTCTGAAAAATAAACAAAAAGAATTCTGTCTTAACAGTTGTCGTAAGTACTTCTTACTCGTACAATAGCAAATTATAAATATTGCAAATACCTAGACACTAGCGACAACTTACATAGTCTCAAAAAATATCCATAATAATAATATTAAAATAAAAATACTTTTCTTCTCCTTATTGCTATCAGTCATAATTTGTTAATAAAAAGTAGGAACTGGGGTAAAAACTGTACAAAAATATAAAAACGTTAGATAAGTACATACTAAACTTAATTTTCTGTATCAGAAAATTCTTCTTCAGGAAGATAATCTGGACCGTCTTTATCAGGTAAATTATTATACCAATGGTGTAGTTCTGCAGGTATAATTCTTTCGTTTCACATTTTTAATAAATCTTTTTTCTTTGATTTTGTAATTGGAAGTTTCCTGGTATATGCTTTTTTAAGGGAATAGCTATTGTAGTCAAATACAGTTTCAGTATCGTCATGCTTGCGCTTTCGCAGGTTTTTAGTATTAGGCGCAATCGAAGTTTCTTTTTTCGATACATCCATTCCTTTATAATCGGAAACGTAATCATACCTATATTGGACAATGTTAGGCCGCTTTTTTTCAAACTTAAAGCATTTAACCTTCAGCCACTGCAACTTTTGTCCTTGAGAGTCAATTGACCTATTGACCATTAAGTTGTTTCTTAGCTCTTTTAAGTCCAAGATATCAGAATTGTTCATTACAATAGGTTCATAAGGCTTCCTTCCTGTCTTTTTCTTGTTTAGTTTTCTGTTCGATCTAGCTAATCTTATAACATGACAGAGGTCTATCATAGAAAAAATTGGCATAAGACGCATCTGATTTTCGATAGCGCTATGCATACTATCAGACCATACGTAACAAAAACCATCATTTGGAGAACTGGCTTCATAAATGGTAGCATTGTAAACGTTTAATTTACGCAGGTAGTAAAGTAGAGAAACGTTACTAGTTGGCAAGTGTAAAACTTTTTGCAAGTCGATCGTAATAGAGTTAAAGCTGTTATCTTCATTTGCCCGAACTTTATTCAACTCCTTAGCTTTTCGACTTTGCTCTTTTAAAGACATGTGTTCATCATACTTTTGCTGCAAAACAGCAAGGTCGGAGGCGTTTTCAGCTTTGGCTCGGTCATATTTATGGCACATTAAACATTGGTCCTTCTTGGGTTTATGAAAATCTAAATTGTACTGAGTACAAAAAATGTTGCGATACACATTGATGGAAACAGGCGTTCTAGATGCGTTTTTACATCTTTCTTGGTATAGTTCATACATTTTGGATATGGAAAGATTACTATCTAAATACTTTTTTGATGATGTTTTCCTGCAGTAATGCGATTCCATCTTAGGGAAAGCCTCGATGTGTTCTTTGACGAATTCCACATCTATTTCTTTTGTTTTATTGACTGGTTCATGCTTGCCACGTCTATCCTGACCTGTAAAAGGGCCTGATGTTCCTACTTCTGAAAATGCCTTATTAATGGGACCATTGGATATACAAAGAGTGTTTTTAAAAACAATTCACAAACCCTGATCTTTCGGTCGTCCTTATTAAAATAATAATAACGAGATACAGTCCTCTTTCTGGTTGCATTTACGAAACGTCTCTGTGGCGCCTGTACCATGATATTCATTAATATAAAATCTTTCTGTCGACAGTAATCCGATAGTGCCCAGTAAGACTTACAGATTTCCTTTCGATCTTCTTCAGGAAAATTTAATAAGCAATTCAATTTACAGTTTCAGTTTCCACAAATTAATATTATTATTCTCCTTATTATGGTTCAATTGCTCCAACATCTTGCTTTCTCGTCCTGGTTTAAAACACTTATTATGCTGCATTTTGGCAAAAATCATTAACTTCTCATAACAGGCGTGGTAGTCAAGGTATCTCGCCGTTAACTGTGCGAGCACTGCGAGCGAGCCAGTCAGCCGCGCTCCAAAAAGTTCTCTATCGCCCGGCGCAAACCCACCCTCACCCGCGTTCGTCCTTACCTATTCCCGCGTTCCTTAGACAAGCTGTTTTGTCGTAATTTATCTACCACGAATAACTCACCAAACTACAATCAATGATCCACGTAGCTTGCAAGAAGCTATTAACCGATGTTAATTAAGATTAAATTATGCGATTGAGAAAATAAAAAGTAATTAAAAACAATAAATGATTTTAGGAATATCGTAAATTAGTTAAATCATGATATTTTATATAAAATTCATTTCGATAAAATTCATTAAGATTACTTATTGTGTACTTATGATCAATTATTCATAACAGAAAGTAATTAAATGCAAATAATGAACTTTATCGATCCAAATTCTAAGATATTATGCTACTCTGGTTTAGATGAAGTTAATTACATGGTAAAAATGAGTTTTGTATAATATGTATGTTGTTATTTTAATAATTATCTATTTAATAAAAATAACTTGTGCAGCTTAGTGATGTTTCGTAAATGCCTGATTTCCAAAGTTGCAGTTATGGACTTAACGGCAAAGTCATAACGCCTAAAATTGAATAGATAGAAATAAGTGAGTTTTTGCCTTTTGTAGATTGTGTCAAATGAAATCCACTATAAATAAAAACGTATTTAGTGATTTTTTGCAGTTAATGAATTCTTGCAACAATCCGACGATTTATTAAAAAAAAACATAAATGTTCATTACAAAAAAAATCGCAAAGAATTGGTTTGAAACCATAAATAATAATAAAATATTACTTCTTATAACTAAAGTTGTCTTTCAGACAATCATAACCTGTTTTTTTTAGGTAATCACAGCATAATATTGGATATTTTAAATTAAAAATCTAATCAGACATCACTTGTTAAGTTATTATGGTGGAAATGATCGGCTGACATAAAAGAGTGTCCGGGCTCAAAATATTTTACTGTGATGGTTTCAGTGGCAGTAAGACTGCTGTTGATCATGTTAATTAAGAAACACATGAAAGCCCAATTCTTATTCAGATCTGCGCAGTTATCAGCCCATATAATAACATGCTTAGCGTCTCTGGTGTGTAATAGAAAAAATCTGGAAGCTGATAAGATGTCTTCCTGGTTTCTTCCGGATATTGTTTCGTTCCATAGCACAGCAAAAGGTAATTTATCATCTTTGGTTTTGCCAAGAGGAACGAAACTTTCGTTGAAAGCTATGATACGAGGACAAAATATGGTAATCTTATACTGGTCCATTCTAGGAAGCATAATGACTTTCTGTAAATCAACGGAATAGTAAACGGTTTCTTTATCAGTCGAAGCTGCACTTACATCGGTTTTGTAGGCTTCTCTAATTGTCGTATATCTTAAGTTATGTTTTTTTCGCACGACTGATCTTGGCTGCACTCGTTGCTGTGTTCATGAGATTTAAAGAGAGCACATTGCTCACACTCTTCATTTCCCAAATGGGCAAATGAAATGTTGAGTTCTCTTAGTACTTACGGTAGGTCTCAAATGATGCTTTTATATTAGGATAAGTCTCAGTAAAATTCTGTTCCATTAATTTTATCGTAACATCACTTGGCAAATATAATTTTAGACGAGCATGTTCACGCCGATAATGAGAGACAACAGGATTGTAGCTTTTGATATGTGTTCTAATAACATCTTTGTCACTAATATTTTTACGCTCATAGCTGCCTCTCTTGTCCTTCTGTTTATCGACTGGTTTTTCGAGTACTCTATAAACGTGTGTACTATTCTGTGGGTGATATCCAAGTGTTGCCAAAAATATGTTTTACAAACTTCAATCTTTACCTGGTTCACAAAAAACTTGTATTTATATGAAATACTTCTCTTGGGTGACAAATTACTTTTACAGTCCTCATTTTCACATTTATTGGTTCTACTAATCCTTTTATAAACAGTCCTCTTGCCTCCCAGTTCAAATTAATGTAACGATCATGTATATTTTGCCTCTCTTCCGGTGAAATTTTATTAGTGCATTTTATACGATTTTTTTTTGTACATGGTTCTTTAAGGGTCAACTTTGCGTCATCTTTCTGTTTCTTCTCCTGCACCCGTTGTGATAATGGTGTATTAAGCTTACGCGTCTTTCTAGGAGCAGCCGATTTAGTGTAAATTATTTCAGTTTCAGACAATGCGTCAGTATTAAGACCACTTTCTACAGCTTCTACTTCTTTAACTACTTCAATTTCATCACTAGGTTGTTCTTGTAATGTTCTTTTATATATTAGTCTAGGTAAATCATTATGGCATATTTGAGATGAAGCAACGGGAATTTTATGAACTTCAGCTACCACTACTTGAGATATTGGATCAAAGTCTTCAAGGGGTAATTGTAAAACCATACCGGTATTAAATTTCTTCTTCTTTTTCTGTACTGGTGGTTTGTAATTTTTGTCTTTAACGCTGTCATCTGTATCATCATAAAAATCAACTGACGGATTACTTTCTTCCCCATCTGATGGCATTGATTCATTACAAAAAGATTACCACTGGTGAAGACAGGTGTCGTTTGTATGTGAGGCTTACTGAACAATGTAGTATCGATGTCTTTCACTATATCAAAAGAGTTGCGATATTCGTTTTTGTAGTCGAAAATACACTCGTAATCATTAAAATCGTAAGGTCGAGACCAAGTTGCTGTAATGTCAGTAACAAGTGGAGGTGTCTGAATGCTTGAACTAACGACGTGTGACGATGCAGTATCAGGGAAAAAGGGCACGTTTGGAACCTCTCGCGAATAAAGTTTGAGTGCAGTTCTTGGTGCAGAAGGTTTGTGTGCAAAACTAGGTGACGAAGGGATGTGTTCAAGTGCAGTCTCTGGCGAAAACTGTTTGTGTGGAGAAGATATTGTCTCCATATTTTGTTTAGGCAAAGCCAAGGCCAAAATCCAATCCTTCCTATTCATCATTGTTGCCTGAAACAAGAATTATTAAATTATAGTAACTAAAAGCTGAACGACGGCAGATAAAATTTGTTGCGGAGCGCCTATTAAAAATGTTGAAGCACCGCACGTTCAAGTAACGGATTGCTACTTTCGTCCTGCATAAGCTCTTGGTTTATATCCTTTCTTTCACTCACGCATTAGCTTTGTCATTCTTCATATTGTAAAGGTCATTACAAGTTCCTTTAAGCTAACACTGGAGATTTTATTTCAAATATATTACCTGATTTCCTGTACATGGCCACATCGAGCTGGATAATTAAATTAGAAGAAGAATATTACTGAAATCGGCGATAATTAAGGATTTGCTGCGGAAAATAAGGATATGTACAGTGCGCTTTAGGGGTCATATGGAGGTCGTGCACCCGGAGTATTAAAGTGGATTAATTAATTTGTGCTATTTACTTTATTTTTACCCAGCACTCAGGTAATATATAACTAAAAGTGTTAGTATTATTATATAAAGGTCAGTACCACATTTATTTTATTACTTGTGTCTCTTTCAGTGTAAGTCTTAGGTACCTATCTAAAGTTAACTCAATACTCTGTATGTAATTAACAGGTAGTTTGAGGTTTGCGAGATTAATCATTTAGTTAATTATTTAATATTTGTGAATTAAATTATCTAAATTGACTCGACAAACTAACTAATTTCTTTGGATTTGTAAGTGTTAGGACACATTAATTAGTTGTTCTGGTACCTGTTTATTAACAAATTAAAGACCTTTGTTTAAATTAAACCTTTATTTACAGTTATTTCTTAAAACTTGTAGTATATTTCTCAGGAATTAGAACATTCAACATTAGTTAAGTACTGAAAACAGTTATAAACTTGTATTGTATAACGTTACAGGTTGATTTTACATCTGTTTCCCATAATGTCTGAGGAAAGGGAATTAATTAAAAACGAGGCAGTTACAAGGGACAAGTAACCGCATTTTCCAAGTTTGTGAATGGATTGGATGGTTCTTCATTGCACTCCACTGTTGTCTCCGAATTGAAAATACGTATCGGTAAGATTAAGTCTGTTTTTGAGTCATATAACGAAGTGCAATTAAAAATTGAATGTCTCAGCGAAGATGTAAAAAACACATGAGAGATATGAGTTCGAGTCATTTTATTATAAGACATTGGCTAAGGCTCAAGACATCCTGGATAACTATTCTGCTGCTAACGATAATAAAAGCTTAGGTAACTCGTCTAATAATCACAGGCTTGTCAAATTACCTACTATCAAATTGCCGGTATTTAGGGGATCTTATGAAAATTGGCTGGAATTCAATAGAGGACATCAATAAATTCCATTATTTAAGGACGTCATTACAGGACTCAGCTGCAGTTGTTATATAATCTATACAATTTTGTGCTAAGAACTATGAGGCTGCTTGGAAACTATTATGTGACAGATATGATAGCAAACGGTTACTCATACATAACCATGTATCTTCATTATTTACGTTAGAACAATTAACAAAAGAATCTTCGGTTAGTTTGAAACGTCTTATTGACAATATTAATAAGAATTTACTCGCATTAGAGTCATTAGGGGAACCTGTTACACACTGGGACACTCTTTTGATTTACATTGTCACTAAAAAGTTAGATTCACGCACTTACCGTGAATGGGAGGAACACAAAGATAGGTTAAATAAAAACGAGCCTATAACCTTCGAATGTTTTATTTCCTTTCTTCGAAATCGTGCAGACTTAATAGAAACAATAGAACTGTCTCGTAGTTCAAATCACAGTGATTTAACGAATAAACAAAATTCTAAACACAAAACAATGGTTTCTGTACAAGATTCAAGTAGTTCACGTTCCAATCAAGCCGAAAAACAATGTCCCATGTGCAAAAGTCACGATCACAGTCTTAGTTCTTGCTCACAGTTTTTATCTTTAAACAATGATTCACGATTTAAGTTAATGCCATCCTTTAAAGTATGCTTCAATTGTTTTAATAGCGGACACTTCGCGAATCGTTGCAAACGCCAAGGATGCAAGGTATGTAAGCGTAAACATCACACTATTATTCACGTAGCTAATATGAGGTCCAATGTAAAACCGTTTGAAAGTGTCGCGACGACGACGCAAACAAATGATGATTGCACTGATAATTACACCGCTGCACCGTCCTCATCACAGGCGAATCTCACGTTGTCTGCGAACGTAGATCGAATGCGCCGCGCTCACACCTCAAGTACTCCGGCCATCGATATTTCTCAACGTGAAGTTTTGTTGTCAACCGCGTTGATCAAAATATACGATATGTATAACTGTGAACATATCGACCGCGCTGTGTTAGACAGTGGCAGTACGTCGAGCTTAATAACAGATAAGATGTTTAAAAAATTAAATTTGCCTACGGTAAATGTTAACGAATCTGTTTTAGGTATTAATAATGGTTCAACTCATATAAAGCATTTGTGCAATTTACGCATTAAATCGTTAACTGAGCAGTACAACACCAACCTTAAATGTTTTATTTTGCCCACTATTACTGATTTTGTTCCGAGTAGGCACATAGACCTGACAAATATTATTATTCCGTCGGATATAATTTTAGCGGATCCTAATTTTCACACACCTAGCGAAGTGGATTTACTCATAGGCGCTGACTTATTCTGGGACATATTAGAACCCCAGAAAATTGGCCTAGGCATTGGTAAGCCATTATTATTTGAAACTAAACTAGGGTGGTTAGTTTCCGGCCCTGTTAACAGTTATAGGTCAGAGCCGTCTCATCGTATTAAATGCAATTTAATACAAAACCAAAATAACTGTCCATCTTCTAATTATGATGACTTTCAAACCCAACTCACGCGGTTTTGGCAGCTTGAGGAAGTTAGCCCTAAGTCATCATCTCAGTTTTCATTAGAAGAAAAAGTATGTGAAGAACATTTTGTAAAAAATACCGTTCGCTTAGAAAACGGACGATTCTGTGTTCGTATACCTTTAAAAAAAGATCCCATTCTATTAGGTGATTCTCATCAACGCGCAAAACATTGTTTAGTGTCTTTAGAACGCAGGAATAAATCTAAACCCCTATTAGATAAATTGTATAAAGATTTTATGGTGGAATATATTTCATTAGGTCATATGTCCGAATGTGCTGTTTTAGAGACAGTCAATTATAATTTTATTCCACATCACGGCATTTTACGCGAAAGAAGTACGACCACTAAGCTTAGGGCGGTTTTTAATGCCAGCAGTCCCACCACCCCAGGAGTTTCTCTTAACGATCTCCAGATGGTAGGACCTCAAGTTCAAAACGATTTATTGTCCATTTTGCTCCGTTTCAGACAACACAAATATGTTTTGACTGCAGACGTAGAGAAGATGTACCGTCAGATCATTGTACATCCTGAAGACCGTAACAATTTAACAACAATTAAAATCATATCAATTGAACACGGTCACTTACGGCACCGCAAGTGCACCTTTTCTTGCCACTAGGTGTTTGAAGCAGAAGGGCTTGATTGTAAGGATCCTGAAATTGCTGAAATAATAATTAATGACTTTTATGTCGACGACTTAATTACAGGAGGATTCCTAAAGGAAACAATGTTAGACATTCGCGAAAAAGTCACCAACGCTCTTGCTGCTGCTGGTAAGCGATTGCGCAAGTGGAAATCCAACGACCCACTTCTGGCAGGCTACAGCACACAAGCCTCAGTTGATCTTAATATCGGAACCACTGAACCGAGTAAAACGTTAGGTCTCGGCTGGGTAACAGCATCTGATCAGTTATGTTTTCCGATAGGCAATGAAATTAAGGTCACCAATTCAAAGCGTGGCATACTTTCAGCGATCGCTCAAGTATTTGATCCCCTTGGTCTTTTAGCGCCGTGTGTTATACGCATGAAAATTGTTTTACAGCAGCTGTGGCTGGAGAAAATATCCTGGGATGATCAGTTGTCGCCTGAAGTTTGTAAGCTGTGGTCCATTATTGTTAGTAGTCTACCAGTACCAAATAAGATTCGAATACCAGGGCATGTTATTTGTAATGATAGCATATCAATTGAGATGCATATATTTTGTGACGCTTCAGAGCGAGCTTATGGCAGATGTGCCTATATACGTAGCGTTAGCGACGATGGTAGTTGCTTAGTTAGATTATTATTCGCAAAAAGCCGTGTAGCTCCAATAAAGCCTACAACCATTCCGAGGCTAGAGCTCTGTGGAGCCTTAGTAGGAGTACGACTTTTTCAAAAGGCAGTTAGTTCTCTCCGACTGCAAATTAGTAATGTTGTCTTCTGGACCGATTCAAGCATAGTACTTGGTTGGCTAAGGATGTTACCTAGCAAGTTACAACCGTTTGGACGTAATCGAGTCGCAGACATATTAGAGAAATCTAATAATTATACGTGGAGGCATGTACCCACTGAACTTAACCCGGCTGACTATGTTACACGCGGAGTGGATTTTAATTCAATTCAGTCTTTAGATATTTGGTGGTCAGGACCTGATTTCTTAAAGTTAGACGAGTCTCACTGGCGTGTCAATTTACAGAAGGAAATTTTACCTGAAATAAGACAAGTTAAGTTGCACGTAGATTTAAAGCCTTCTAAACATTCAATTATTAACTTTAATAGATTTTCAAATTTATCTCGATTAAAGCGTACAGTAGCTTACGCGTAAGATTCACAAATTTGCTTAAAAGGGTGTCAGTTACTGAAAAGTATTGGACATCGAATGAACTAGATTTTGCATTAAATTTAATTATCAAAATTTCGCAACAGGAGTCCTTTCACTGAATACCAATTATTATTAAATAAGCAACCTTTGCCTAAAAAGAGTCCACTTCTTAAATTTAATGTGTTTTTAGACAAATATAGTGTAATGCGTGTTGGCGGTCGCTTGGGAAATTCAGATTTTAGTTATGATAAAAAATACCCTATTTTAATACAGTCCACACATCGTTTTACCCAATTGTTATTTCATTTTGAACATTTAAAGCTCATGCACGCAGGACCACAATTATTGTTAGCCAATATCCGTGAAATATACTGGCCTATAGGAGGTCGCAATCTAGCGAAAGGCTGTTACCGTAAATGTATACGTTGTAGTCGCATGAAGGGGCGCGTTATTGCACCACAAATGGGTAACTTACCCCATGACCGTCTTACACCAGGTTATCCTTTTATCAATGTTGGCGTAGACTACGCAGGGCCAATAGCAGCTGTTAGTCGACAGGGGCGAGGATCTCGTGTCATTAAAGTCTACATAGCCATTTTCGTATGCTTCACTACCAAGGCAATTCACTTGGAACTGGTAGGTGATTTGACGAGTCAATGTTATATTGCTGCGTTACAGCGTTTTATCTCGCGGCGTGGTAAGCCGCAGAATATTTATTCCGATAATGGGACGGCTTTCGTAGGCGCGTATAACGAGATATCCAAATTTCTTAAAAATAATTGCAATTCGTTGGCAGACAGTGCAGCTAATGAGGACATTCATTTCCATTTTATTCCCGCGTATGCTCCTCATTTTGGAGGGTTGTGGGAGGCAGGTGTGAAATCAACAAAATATCATTTAGTTCGAGTGCTGGGAAATTGTCACCTCACTTATGAGGAACTGTATACAACGCTTGTCCAAATTGAAGCGATTTTAAATTCTCGCCCGCTCACGCCAATTTCCTCAGACCCCGAAGACTTGACCCCTATCACACCTGGCCATTTCATCGTCGGTAGACCACTCACCGCACTGCCAGACCGGAGTTATGAAGACTGCTCATATGATAATTTGAAGCGCTTCCAGCGTATTCAGCAGCTACGAGAGCATTTTTGGAAACGCTGGAGCAAAGAATATGTGTCTGAGTTGCAGCACCGTACTAAGTGGCAGACCAGTAATGAACCTCTCAAGCTAGAATCTCTTGTGCTTATTAAGGAGGACAATTTACCGCCTCTCAAGTGGCGGTTGGGCCGTATTGTCGCCGTTCATCCAGGTGCTGACGGAATTAGCAGAGTGGCTGATGTCTAAACAAGCAGCGGCATCGTAAAGAGAGCCTTTAGTAAAATCTGTCCTCTCCCTCAGTCTGCATCTTAACCTAGACATCTGGTTGGAAGGGAAGCTTCCAACACCCGGGGGCATGTTGCGGAGTGCCTATTAAAAATGTTGAAGCACCGCACGTTCAAGTAACGGATTGCTACTTTCGTCCTGCATAAGCTCTTGGTTTATATCCTTTCTTTCACTCACGCATTAGCTTTGTCATTCTTCATATTGTAAAGGTCATTACAAGTTCCTTTAAGCTAACACTGGAGATTTTATTTCAAATATATTACCTGATTTCCTGTACAAAATTAATGCAACCGGAACGAATAATAAATAAATATAATTTATTTTGTGTTCTTGCAAAATATTAGATAAACATAAGAATTGTAACAAGACAATATTATAACCTAGACGTAGCTCAGCTATAATTTTAGTTGCAGCATCGCAATAATAATTGTATACTGTATTAATAACGAGCAATCAGATTCATAATTATGTATTAGTATATAATAATTAATATATTAAAATAGTGTGACGTTGTGAATGCATAGACAATGCGCGACTGCGAAACGTAATTGTTATACGGAAACATTGAATTTTATGCACAAAAACATACAAAGTTAAGCAAGATGCCTTTGTGATTGAAGCAAACGCAAATAGTATTCAATATTACAAAAATATGTCAAAACAAAGCTTACTTACCTCGTAATTTACGTCCGTCCCAAACACAAAAGCGACGTGGATTTAGTCCGGTGATATCGGCGCGACTGGTCGAAAGTTGTCGCGTGTTTCACTTCCCCTTAAAGTTGCATAGCCGAAGTGAGGGCGCCAATAGTTCGAGGGACTAAATAAGTCTTTAACCCGAGGTAAACACTGTGCTTTTCATTACGAATACAAGGAAAGTAAAAATAAAAACATGAATTAGCTAAAGAAAAAATGAGTAAACCCTTCAAATCGAAAAACAAATGAAGATCGAATTGCCGCTTTTCCGCCTATTTTGTTTTTGTTTTTTTTCTGTGGCCGGCCAGCTATTCAGCCATTATTTTTCATTTTCATCATTGAAAAAATGATTAATATTTTGCCCAAATCTATGTTATGTTATTTTAAGGAAATTGTTGAAACTAAACTAAAGAATAGTTATTTAAAAAATAGGATCAGGTAGGTCTTGACCCGAGCCATCAGCCATATTGTGGGCGAAAGCGGGTATCGTGAAATGAGGAACACACTGGATATCAAATCGACAATACTTTAATGCACAAAATAACAATAACTAGGCACTAAGCGAAACGTAGGACAGTTCCGTGACGACTTGTTCACTCGGCGACGACTCAAACGAGACTGAGCCCCGCTGAGCCCGCCATGTGGGTATATCACGACTCTGTCGAAGGCGCGCACCGGATAATGTGGGTAGTTGCCTCTGTTTCGCCGCTAGGGGCGTGCGCGCACCTTTGCTTCGTTTAGTGTCCGTACTCATGACCGTCCGTCCACGACACGGCCATCCTGCATGACACACGTCCCCGTGTGTTAGTCTGAAATAAGAAACGAACAGCACAGTTTTCGTTCGGCTATCCTATCTCAGCAACTTAACTCTTTCAGACAATGAGCCTTTGGTTCACTTTCACAAGGTCTTTATTCATTGGGTGTCATACTTTGTGTTTGTTAGGTATTCCCCAATCACTACCAATGTGTAATAAAAGCTTAGCAAAATACACTCTGCCTGAGAATTACACAGTTAATTCCAAGGTATCTAGTACTCAAATCCAAGATACTGTAGACCCCTGGGACCACGCACCATTGAGCTTCAACTTATGCAGCAGTAAAGAAAAATCAATCGGAACAATTTTAATCAACATCAGGTATCTCATTCGTGGTCTCTGGCTGTCACATCAGTTCCAGCACACACAATTACACACACTTCCTCAAGGGAAGCCCGAGTTAACCTTTAACTCTATGATCTCTGCTACAAGGCAAGATCCGACTGTACTACCCAGATCTACCGCCTACCGCTTACCCACGGACTGCTTTAAAAGCAGACACCGATTTCTACTAGGCTACGGCTACAGTATTTTGGTACAGTCTCCGACCCAACGAATCGAGAACCTGAGTGTGCAATTCTGCACGTAATTAACTGGACGCAACTTCGTCACCAATCTCGTCTCCATCTACAATCTCAATGGGTACTTGGCCCTCGGGCATCTTCCTAATTCGATCATGTGCATACTTGTAGGTACGCTTGTTAATCAAAGACCTTAAAACATATCGGTCACCCTCCAAAACTTCTACGATTTGAAACGGCCCTCTAAACTTAACATCTAACTTCGTTTGATTACGTTCCTCGTTTTCAATCAAAACAAATTCGCCGACCGAAAATCTACTTACGCTTGCCTTATTACTGTCAAAACGTGACTTATTATAACTTGCAGACCCTTGTATGCCCTCAGATGCAGATTCTCTCACTACGCTAAGATCTACAATGTCTTCATTATCATTGACCATTAAATCTAGAGGACGAGCCACCTTGCCTATTAACAGCTCTAACGGACTAGCTTTCGTCACCCGACTAATGGTACAATTAAGAGCGAGTTGCACGTCTCCTAGGGAGTCCTGCCACGACTTATCTTTGTCCAACTCAACCGCGGTTAGCCTATGCTATACTATACTATATATATATATATATATATATATATATATATATACTATACTACTATACTTTAGCACACTCATTACTCTTTCAACTTGACCATTCGCACGACATGACCCTGTGGCAATCAGATGAAGATGAATATTCTTACTGTCGCAGAAATCACGGAACTCTTTGCTGGCAAAACAGCGACCTTGATCCGCTATTATTCGTACGGGTGCACCAAACAATGCTACACTGTCCTTTACTGCTTTGATACTGCTCCTAGTGTCTATGTTTTTAGTATGAAAGAGCAACACATACTTTGTGAAGGCGTCTATTATCACAAAAACGTACTCCTTGCTGTCACTCTTTCCACTCAGCTTTCCAGTGGCATCAATGTGAACTGTATGCCACGGGATAGCGGTTTTCGGGATTGGGTGAAGCTCGGCCTGCACCTTTCCGGAATGGGACTTTGAGATCTTGCAGGTCACGCAGTTATCCACGAACTTCCTTACATACCGACTCATACCTTGGAACCAATAATGATTGTACAGCTTTTCGAGTGTTTTTTCCCATCCAAGGTGTACAAGAGATTCATGCACATTATTTATGACTGACCAGCGCATAGCACGAGGAACAATCGGCAAGCATCTCGTTCGACCATTTCGCTGTACTTTATGATGAATTACACCTGACCTTATCTCATAACTGTTAGCTAAGTCGTCATTGAGCTGTCCTTGTTCCAGTTCAGAAACTAATTTCTTAATTTCCTCGTCCCTTTGCTGCTCCGCAAGAAGCCAATTGCTGGACAACTCGGCTAGGTTAACTCGCTTCTGCTCTACTTTGTGAATTTTTGTTTTTGTAGATTCAGATGATAACAAGTTCCGAGAAAAGAAATCAGCATGACCCATTTGCTTACCAACTCTATACTTGACATCAAAATCGAATGACTGCAAGAAGGCCCACCAACGATGGACTCTTGGTGTCAGATCAATCTTGGTGCGTGACATTTTCAGTGAATTGCAATCGGTTAGAACGGTTAACTTCTGGCCATGCAAGTACTGCCTGAAATGCCTTACCGCGTTAACGACAGCGAGTGTTTCTAACTCGTATGAGTGATACCTAGCTTCCGTCGATGTCGTACGTTTGCTAAAATAGGCCACTGGCCGTCGCTTACCTTCGACAATCTGGAATAATATCGCTCCATAACCCTCAGCACTCGCGTCTGTGTGCAGCTCGGATGGGTGTTGTGGGTCAAAAATCATGAGTACCGGTTCCTTGGTCAAGATGTCAATTACCTTTTGTCGCGCATCCTCACATTTGGGCGTCCACTCGAAGGGGCACTTGCCCGAGGTCAATCTGTAGATCGGGGCCATGACGCGAGAAAAATCAGGCACAAACTGGCGAAAGTAAGATGCCAAACCTACAAATTGTCTTACCTGAGTAATCGACTGTGGTGATGGTAAACATGACAAAGCTTCTATCTTACGTTTATTGGGTTTGATCTCACCTGCTTCAACCTCATACCCTAAGTACTCTACCCGTGTCTTAAGAAACGAACATTTCTTAAGGTTCAGTGAAAAACCTGCCTTTGTAAGTTTGCCAAGCACAATCTGCAACCTTTCTAATCCCTGGGTAATCGAATCTGATATTATCAGAACATCGTCCACATATACTACCACGTACTGGTTAACTACGTCACCCAGAGCCTTCACAATTGCGCGTTGGAAAACAGATATTGCGTTACGGAGACCAAAGGGCATCGTTAAAAACTCGTATTGGGCATCTGGTGTGATAAAAGCTGTTAGTTCAATCGAATCATCATGAACAGGAATCAAATGAAAGCCACTTGCACAATCGAGTTTTGTAAAGAAATTCGCACCATGAAGTCGTGAAATTTGATCAGAAATCAAAGGTATAGGGAACCGGTCCGGTACCGTGTTCATATTCAATTCCCTATAGTCTATACACATGCGATCTGAACCGTCATGTTTTTTTACTAGGAGGGCAGGGCTAGAGAAAGGAGAATTACTAGGCCTAATTATTTTTGCTTGCAACAGCTCGTCAACCCTCTCTCGCATAACCTGACGTTCAGCCGGGGATAACCTATACGGATGTCTTTGTACCGTACGGTTTGGGTCCACTCTTCTAATCACTAACTCTCCTGTATTCACACGAGTTGTCGGAAAACCGTTGATTAAGTAGTTAGAATATTGTTTTAAAATGTTCACTAATTCGTCACGTCGATCAATAGAAATATCCGTGTCAATTTTTTCAAAATTATCTGCGGGCACACAAACATCCGTCGAGCTACACGCGTTCACAATGCTATTTCGTTTTAAAGTGAGTTCATTTGCAGTCATGTTAACACAAAACCCGTTACTTAAAATATCCCGACCTATCAATATTCTACTCTGTAAACAAGCGTCTGGTAAAACGTGGAATAAAATTTCAGTCGAAAAATTATTAATTTCTACCCTACACAATATTTGCAAAGTGCAGTTAATCTTTTTATTGCCTATACCAATTAATGAAACTAAATTATTGAATCGCTTGCCTCTAAATTTACTCGCAACACTTTCTTTCATTAATGAACATTCAGCACCAGAGTCAAAGTCAAATTTGAAAAACTCACCACGGTGATCTAAGGTTCCGGATGGGGACTCAACCTGGCACATGTCGACTCGTTTCTCTACTGGGGCGGCAGCGTTGGACCTGCCAGCTGTGCAGCGACTGGCAATGTGGCCCACCGCGCCACATTTGTAGCAGACCACGGAGCTGCCACTCGGTGGCTGGCGTTGAACCGCAGGCGTTGAAGCCGGCGCAGGAGGAGGTTTCTTCGCTTCGGTCTTCCTCATGCGACAATCTGCTTGCTTATGCCCGGGTTTGCCGCAGGCATGACATTTGATGTGCGATATCGATGAAAACTTCGGCCGTTTTTCACTCGTAGCTCCTGTCTGGCCATCCATAGGAGTTTTCCGCTTCAGGTACGAGAAAGCTTGAAGTTCTTGTTGTAGCTGATGACGCGTTGTAAGCTCCGTTGTAAAAGCAAGTCGATGCAGACGAGTATCAACAGATCCTTATTGTAATTTCTTTCGAGATGGCAGAAGAACAAATTGAAACCGACAGTTGTAAACAGATATTGATGAGGGCAGTAAAAATGATTAACAGCTTAGACAAAGAAGGAGCGTGTATCATCCATAAGCGGAAGATGCACCATACAAAGCTGATAGAGAGATCGTCGAAGTCAACCAAAGACCCAAACCCGCTAGCAACAACAATGTGTTTATTGAACAAGAAATACCCCATTGTCGTGGATAGGGCAAGAGCAATTTATTACGACATGCCTCAAGAGTTTTTCTCTCCAAGGGGCAGCCCGTTGAGAAGCGACAGCCACAAGCAAGGAAAAATATTAGCAAAATTAGCCTCTCTCGACTGGTGGATCTCCCAGAGCCCTGTCCCATCTATGAATACACAAAAGATTATAGACTTACTGCTAAAGCAACAAGACAAAGAGGTGGAAAATTTCTACTCAATCAACTGGAGAAGAACCGCTATCAAATGGGGGCCACCAATCATCCAAAGACAGATGGTTAGGACAAAGCAACCCATAATAGACATCCCACTTCTGATGTAGGATCAGGTAGGTCTTGACCCGAGCCATCAGCCATATTGTGGGCGAAAGCGGGTATCGTGAAATGAGGAACACACTGGATATCAAATCGACAATACTTTAATGCACAAAATAACAATAACTAGGCACTAAGCGAAACGTAGGACAGTTCCGTGACGACTTGTTCACTCGGCGACGACTCAAACGAGACTGAGCCCCGCTGAGCCCGCCATGTGGGTATATCACGACTCTGTCGAAGGCGCGCACCGGATAATGTGGGTAGTTGCCTCTGTTTCGCCGCTAGGGGCGTGCGCGCACCTTTGCTTCGTTTAGTGTCCGTACTCATGACCGTCCACGACATATTCTTTAATCAATACTTAACTTTATTTTATTTCAATTTTACATCGCGCTGTAATTGAGTGACTGTATAGAAAGTTGGTACATGTGGTACATTAAAAATGTGAAAATAGAATTACTTTTTTTTTTAATAATTTGACAGCTGTCAGTTGAAAGCGATTCTCCCTAGGGACGAAAAGTATTACTTTCATCCCGCTCCTCAGGCAACTTCAGACCTACTTTCAGAGTATGAGTAATGAAATAATTATTGTACTTAAGACACAGATACCTACACTAAACTAAACCGTCGGCCGTCGACTAGATAAGACGTGTATTTGTTTTTGCGGAATGTGTTACAAAAGTGCTTTTCAAATTTAATACTAAAGTACAGGTAAACAATAACTAATTTAGTGCAAACTGTTTTGTGTAATTTATGACTTTGTAAACAAGTGATAGACATTGTGCTAACTGGCGAGTGGGACGCCACCCGCCTCACCCCCGTGGGACGCGAACGGTTGCTATTTTTTAACTCGCTCGCACATAGACTCTGCGTTCGGTGCATAATAAAGATTTAATATATACTTACCTATACCACCTAAACTGCGCGAGTGTAGTGACATACAAATATACCTACCTATACCGGTATACCGGTATCGGTAGACAGTGTATTACGCACACATACTACCTACTCGCTTACGCTTACCCTACGAGTTGACGCAGTGTGGCTTGTGGTTCTGCGTTTCTCAAAGTTTTTTGCGACAACGTTACATACGTCCTATCAGAAATGTTTACGTGCGCGGGGTGTGGTATAGAATTTAGAGATGGTGCCAAGTGTTCTGTTTGCGCGGGGGAGTTTGACTACCCTTGTGCTGGAATCTCAGAGGCTGGTTGGAGGAAGTTGGGTGACCGCAAGTTGACTTGGAAATGCAGTAAATGTAAAACTTCTGCTAAATCTAGCCCGCGCCCTAGGTTAAATGTTGGGGCAGCTGACATGCAGCTCGTGCTCGAAGAACTGAAGAATCTCTCGGCTCGTATGGATGACCTGCCGACTTTGATGGAGAGCGTCAAGGCCATACAACTAGAGTTGGTGGAACTTAAAGCGATGAGGTCTGACTTTTCAAGCTTAAAGGCAGCGGTTGAATTTATGGACAACGCGGTGGAGTCCCTCTCGGCCAAGGTTGTTGATGTGGAGCATGAAGTCACCAAGTTGAAGAAAACTCAAGATGAGGTGACTGTACTACGTGATCGATGTACTAAGTTGGAGGAATTTAGACGGGAAAGCGAGCAGCGAGCAAGGCTTAATAACATCGAGATCAAGGGTGTTCCTACTAACACCTCAGAAGATCTTTATGATATATTAACTAAGATCGGAAACAATATAGGGTGTAGCATACCAAGGGACCAAATAAACTACATTGCCCGAGTGTCAATGCGAAGCAACGAACAGACTAAACACATCATCTGTTCCATACACAACAATTACCTAAAAAATAACTTTGTTGCAGCAGCAAGAAAATTAAGAAAATCGCTTACCACTAGTATGCTGGGTTTGGGAGGTGATAGCACCATCTATGTTAATGACCACCTGACGTTGGAGAACAAGCTGCTACTCAACAAGACTAAATCACTTGCTAAGGATTTGGGTTTTTCCTACGTCTGGGTCGTCGGATGCAAAATACTTTTAAAAAAGAATGCTACTTCGCCAACTTACCACATACGATCGGAGCAGGATTTACGAAAATATTTACGCTAATTAACTTTACTCATTGTCATATATCTCAAGATTGTATTTTTAATTTAAAATGTTTGAGATACGCATGCACTTATTTTTTGTGCGCAAACTGCATCCTTTGTACTCGGACGAGCTTATCGCCTCACGCTGTTCACTATTTACTCCAATCTAAGCTTTATGTGCTTTGTGCTAAACTCGCATTTTGTCCACCAGCACCCAATTTATTTACTGTTGACTTTTTGTTTTTTCTCTATAAGATGTTCGTATTACTTATAACTTGTTGCTACTTTTTGCTAACTACCTTGCATAATTAATGGCTATTAGTATATACTACCAAAATGTTCAGGGCCTGCGAACAAAGACACTATTATTTTATCGAAATTTGTGTTTAAATTCTTATGATGTCGTTTGTTTGACTGAGACTTGGCTACCCGCTGATATCGATAGTAGTGAACTTTTTGATAACCGTTACCTTGTTTGGAGGCGGGATAGAAACTACGCTGCCACGGATCAAATATACGGTGGTGGTGTTCTGATCGCGGTGCGACGAGAGCTTGTGGCCGAGGTACGTGGTGATTGGGGTTCTTCCGCCGAGGATTTGTGGGTAACGCTTACATTACGTAAAAGACGGCCGAGTGCTTTATATAAAATGCATATATGTGTAGTTTATATTTGCACTGAGGGTCAGGGTAATTCGGCGGCAATTCAACTTACAAACTTTCATAATAATCTTTTAGACGTGGTTCAAACACACCCCGCGGACAAATATTTAATACTCGGTGACTTTAATCTACCCTACATAATTTGGTCGCCTGACGGTGAGGGTGGTCATCTCAGACCCACTAACATTATCGGCCAAATTCAAGAGAACTTTTTTGATACTTTGAGTGTATGTAATTTATTGCAGTATAATAGTTTTGTCAATTCTAACAACCGGATACTTGATTTAATATTATCGAACTACCAAATCTCGGTCTCCTCTTGCACGGGCCGATTGGTACCCGAAAACTGTCATCATGTAGCTGTTTGTTTATCTGTAGACCTCGACGAGCCCCCCGCCTTGCCTATTCGACCACACGCTAAATATCTATACAATGCGGGTGATTACGACGCTTATAATAGTGCACTTAATTGTATCCCCTGGCACCAGGAACTAAACAAGGGAACGCTTGAGGATGCTACTCTCTTCTTTTACAGTGTAGTTAAGGAACTTAGATCAACTCATATTCCAATGAAAACTTCTACTCCATGTACTAAATACCCTTTATGGTACAAGAAACCCCTTATAAACATACTGCGCGATAAAGCGAAATTCCATAAAAAATTTAAGAAATACGGCAATATATCTGACTACAATTCCTTTACTACTCTCCGTCAACGTGCCAAGGAGGTTGAAGTTGAGATGTATAACCAGTATATAGCTAAAATAGAGGAAGGCATAACTAAAACACCTCAGGCTTTTTGGTCCTATGTGAAGTCTAAAAGGCAAGCTAATACCTACCCTTCAAAATTAAGGTACGGTCAGCGCTCTGCCACTGACGGTGGCGACGTGTGCGATATGTTTAGTGATTACTTTCACGCTAACTTTTTGGAACGTTCGAGCCCTCAACATCCCCCTTCATCGTGCCCGGAGCATAGTGAGACTAATGGTGTAACGTCGACTGACTTAGGTTCTATAGAGGTACGCGAGGTAGAAGTCCTTAATTTACTCAAGGGTATTAATTTAAATAAATCTGCTGGCCCTGATGATATACCACCAGTGCTTGTATTAAATTGCGCTAAAAGCCTTGCCACCCCACTAACGATTTTATTCCAGCGATCTTTGAGTGAGGGGTTGATGCCTGAAATCTGGAAGACCGCATTTATAACACCTGTTTATAAGAAGGGCCCGCGAGACTCAGTCGAGAACTATAGACCCATATCCAAATTGTGCTTGTTTGCTAAAATGTTGGAGAAGGTGGTACATACGCAGCTTTATGCGTCTCTCAGACCTCTTATTAGTGAACAACAACACGGTTTCATGAAAGGGCGTTCATGTGCTACCAACCTTCTTCTGTGTAGTGATTTCTTGACAGGGTCCATGTCAGAACCCAGTCAGGTGGACACTGTCTACACGGATTTCAGAAAGTGTTTTGACCGCCTGGATCATACGTTGCTACTCCGTAAAATGAGAGGTATCGGTATTCGAGGTAATCTATACAGGTGGTTCTCCTCTTATGTCGAGAATAGGTGTCAAACAGTAGTCCTCAATGGGTATTCCTCTCGTGCCAGGAGTATACCCTCGGGAATCCCTCAGGGTTCTTTGTTAGGACCTTTATTGTTTAATATTTTTGTTAATGACATATCTTCATGCTTCAGCTATTCTAAAATTCTTCTATTTGCTGATAACATGAAGATTATGTCCCAAATTCGAAACTTAGAAGATGCTTATAATTTACAGACTGATCTTAACAATTTTTATAATTACTGTATTATAAATAAATTGGAACTGAACATCCCTAAATGCTACCAGTGCACCTTCACGCGTAAACTGAACCCTATTTGCTTCAACTATGCCTTGGCCAATACTCCTCTAACAAGAGTAAATGCCATTAGAGATTTGGGTGTAGTTTTTGATTCTAAATTAACATTCGAAGACCACGTTGAAAGTATTGTTAAAAGGGCCGCCAAAGCTCTGGGATTTATTCGTAGAATCTCAGTCGACTTCAAGAATGTCAAAACAATCAAAATCCTTTATTGTGCCTTTGTTCGTAGTCACCTTGAATATTGCTCGCAGGTATGGAATCCTGTTTACGATATTTATATTGATAGACTGGAAGCAATCCAAAGAAAATTCCTACGTTACATCCAATTCAGATCCAGTACCTATTTACCTAATTATTTGAGCAGATGTAGGCACTTCCACATTCTCCCGTTATATAAACGTAGAAATATAGCTGATTTGACTCTTCTGTTCAAACTAGCTAATAACTCCATTGACTGCTCTGAATTATTAAGTAAGATTGGATTGTGTACGTCATCTGTGCGTCTGAGGAAACCTAAGATACTATACGTGCCGCTAACGACCTGCACATACAGACAAAATTCCTTCCTGATCAGGGTGTGTCGAGCGTACAATTCACTATGCCACGAGTACGATTTAGATTTATTTTTCACCAGCACTAATCAGCTCAAGGTCAATTTGAGTAAGTCATTTTTCGACAAAGCGTAAAGCGATTGCCAAAAGAACTTGCTTTTTATGTATTAATTTCTTTTTTCCCTTGTTCTTTATATCCTGTATAATTATGATATAGGTATACTAAATTGCACATATAATGTTATACGGTATGTAATTCAATATACCTGTACATTGCTAGCTATATACCGACTTGTTTATTTTACAATAAGTGCTATATGCGAAAACTTGTAATTGGCCATTTTATATTACCTACATATGTTTCAATCTGTATTCTAGCTGTAAGTTTTCCTAAATGAATAAAATAAAAATAAAATAAATAAAATAGTGAAAACTGAATGTCACCACAAGTATGATTATTGTATTTTTAATTAGTAAATTTTGTAATATAAAATAGTTATTGTATTCTTCCTTACTGAAATTTCAGGTTCCTGAATGTTTCATGAAAAGTTTCTTAGAGAGAATTGTAGATCTCGCTTCGCTGATTCCGAATATATATGTAACTCAAAATCGACAAAAATCGAGTTATTGCACTCTTAGTTAGTGCGGCAGCGTAAGTCATCGCATATTTACTTGAAAAGACTCTTCGATATACGGTATCTGTCTTCAAATTGATTTTCTGTGAGGTTTAACAACGGATTGAACCGTGCTCGACCTTCAGATTGGATTATCGCGTTTTTATTTCGATCATCCCATGCTTTAGCGGCCGCAAACATGCTCCAAGCGAAATAATACGGTCCGGCCATAATTTTTTATGAATAAAAACGATTTTACAGTTTAATTTCCCCTATAGCTACCACTATGATGAAAATGGAGGTGACAATAATATCAACACACTCACTGACAACTTGTTTCACCTCACGATTCACTTATCAAAAAATTTGTACTCGCACTCGCTAACATTTGGAAACAACCAATCACGTTCGCAAACGCTGTCTCATTGTACGCCATTTCACATTCGGTGCTCATTGTGAAACGATGTGAAGACATTTCTCGCAAAAAAATCTTTCACAATTTTGCCGCCAGGTGGCGCTGATCCAATATCATACAAATTACCGTTTTTTCATTGGCAAGTGAATGGGAAACGGGAAACGCAAAAACTCACACTCGACACTCTGGTCATTTTATTATTGGTCAGCCACTAGTTGCACTACCAGAACCTTACTGGAAGGACACTAAAATTTTGAGATTATCACGGTTTCAAGCTATTCAAAAAATGTTTCAGTCAATTTGATCACGTTGGCATGTTGAATATCTCAATACCTTCCAAGCCCGCAATAAATGGTATACTCATGTAACTAATTTAGAGTTAAATGATTTAGTTCTTATTATTGATGAAAATTCACCTCCCTTACAATGGAGGCGAGGTCGGGTTTTTGAAATCTACAAGGGTTCAGACATGGTTTCAGATCAGTTAAATTAAAAATGAATTTTTGGTGAATTAATAAGACCTGCGGTCAAACTTTGTAAATTGCCTACGCATGTAGCGCAAATCCATCCTAAATCGTTAACTTGTATTTTATTCATATGTTTTACAATTGTTATTCACATTAAACATCTATTATTTGTAAGTAGACTTTGTAGATGATGATACTTACAAGTGTTCAGTTCACTATGCCCCCTGGTGGGCCAGGAATGTTAATGTAAAATCAACATGTTTCTTATTGTATACCATTAAAACTTTCCCGTCACTCATATTACTGTTTCATTCGTTTTAGTTCATGTTTCGTTTAATTAATCTGTGCCAACATCAATCTCATATAATCGATTTTATTGGTTAATCAAAATTGCTCACTCATTCCATGTATTAAAACTTTACTAATCATTCAGCTACGACCGTGATCATTGGTACACTTGTTTAAAGAGATAAATTATCATATATAAGTAATTAAATAGTCATAAGTGTACAATTATTGTAAATATTCAAATAAACTAACTTCAAATCAGGTGTCATCTTTAAATTCAACAACCACCAAACCACGACGGATTGATAAAAGCGAGTTCATCAAGGCAGTCAACCACGCTTATCAACCAGGTATTGAGCTCGTGTGCGGTCCTAAATCGTAGAGGGGTTCGTCTACTGGAGCAGTTTTTTCTTTAGCTCTAAAATCATAAGAGGCGAAGACTAGTGCCTCAAGGCGGCACTAGTCTTCGCCTCTTTGGGCGGTAATTGCTGTTTCTTGCCTTCCATGTCTGGCTACGTTTGGTTGGGCCTCTCGGCTTCGATAGCCGTTCTTCATAAACGCGTACCTTTTTTTTTTATCTTGCGGAAATCCCTTCGGATACCCCCCCGCGTGCCAGCGGGGGCGGTTATGTCGGGCTTGAACCGACTAAAACCACACGCCGTCTCGGGTCTACAGACGCCGGGGTGTAAGGTTGCCCATAGAGCATATCCCTCGCACCCCGACTGACCCTGGGCCATCTCCGGTTTCGAGATGGCCCACTCGGGTTTGGGAAACACGGTGTCCCCGTCTTGCCCCAGTTTGGGGGAGGGGCGCTAGTCGCCCCACCGTCCCGGCCTGCTTCTGCTGGGGTGACAGGCGGCCTCACCTGTCACTCCCAGGCCTGCTTCAATCTCGGTTAAAATTCTGTTTTTGCCGATATTCATACGATCTACGCTGATTGCGATTTTCTCGCTGTTCGGCACTAGCGGGCTGCCCACGCTGAATTGGTTGAACGTTTCCTCCGTAATACCGGGTATTATTATTTGCCATCCTGGCTGAAAATTGCAATTAAAACTTTAAAACTTGTCTAAAAACGAGTGAACTACTAGGGTCTAAAAACGACTGAACTAGTAGTAATCCCAGGGTCCAGGGTTCAGGTCCCTGTTCGGGCGCCAGCCACTTTTGTTCAGTACAGAACAAAGACAAATAAAATAAGTGCTTGAATTTGGAATATAATGTAATTTATTCCCTTTACAATTTTTGGTATTGAGAGCGCTAGTGCAATTTGAAGAACTAAGGTACGCACCAACAGATCCTTATTATAATAACCAAGAAATGGACAAGTACAACAAGATAATAAATGAGTCAGGCTTATATGATATTAGGGTGGTAAACGAAATGGGTTTAAGACACCACAAATGGCATAGTATGAGCTGGAGAGAAAGAGAGTTAATGATGTTGCATATCCACCTTTGTATAATGATAAGTTTGGCAGAATAGTTGAATCTCTGGACGATGCCTCTTTGCTCCAAGATGATCTACACAGATTGAATGAATGGTGTGATCAAAATGAGATGAAGCTTAATACCCAAAAATGCTTCCATATAAAATTCTCTCGGAAGTACAACCTATTAGACAGTAAATACTATATAGGCAATGAGAAAATTCAGGAAGTTGATCAAATAAAAGACCTTGGCGTAATCATGGATAGGAAGCTAACATTTATCCCTCACATGGAAAGTATAATTAAACGAGCGTCTAAAATGCTAGGATTTATTATTCGTAATGCAAAATGTTTCCGTACGAGTAAGCCTAAAATACTATTATACAATAGCTTGGTCCGCAGTATTTTAGAATATTGCTGTGTGGTCTGGCGACCGCATTTTGCTATTCACTCGATGCGCTTGGAACGTATTCAGAAAAGATTTTTATGGCATTTGTCATACAGTAACGTAAAAACCAAAAAACGAACTAAATATCATTCGAAGCTCAAGCAGTCTGGAATGATTTCATTGTCAGATCGTAGAGATCTCCACGACAATCTTTTTATGTATAAGATCTTGCATAGCTATTTCAGCTGCCCACAATTGTTAGGTAGGATTAATATTCGAGTACCGGCTAGATACCCCCGTAACCGCATCACTCCCTTCTACCCACCACTACGTAGAACGGCTTATGGGGCTAATTCACCTATCCCAAGGTTTTCTAAGTCGGCAAATGAAGCCAGTGCTCTTGTAGACATCCATGCAGACTCGCTAATCAGGTTTCGATCCACACTATTGGAATATTATAAGAGTAAAATTATGTAGTAAATTATCTCTTGCTCTTTATTTTGTATACCATTGTATTGTCTACGCATTCTTGTCATAAAAATGTTTAAAATTGATTCGAGTACCTAATTTTATATAGCATGCTGTATTTACCTATAATTATTTGTTACACTTTGTTTATAACTAATTGATTGTAATTTTTGGTTGCTTGTAACCGTGTAAACAAATGTTGGTAAATCATAATAAATAAATAAATAAATGTGTAACAAGGAGCTCCTGTCAACAAAGAGAAAAAGAGAGAACTCGAGGGAGACTGAAAGACCCAAACGCGCTAGAAACACAGAGGCTGAAGAAGGTATTGCAATAGCTGGTTCCTCTGGACTTAGAACAGAGTCAAGAGACGGTAAATCATCGATGTCAGGAACAATAGACTCATACGAATCGACCACCTCAACAGAAGATGAGATATTGACAGATTTAGCAGCCATGGAATACAATCCAATATACAGAATGATTATGATAAACTATATGCCTCTTATAAGTACCACACTAAACTCAATAGCCTCAGAATGGGGGATAAACACGCCTACCCATATATGGGATGTTGTTGACAGAGAGTCAAAGAAGTTGGTAATGATAAGGTATGCAAGTGATGTAGAGGAAGCAGAAAAGAGATATTACCACGCCAAAATTGAAATTCCTGATAATTGTGCCCTGTACCTTATTGAGTGGGGAAAAGTAAAAGGAAAGTGGATTGACGGGCCACAAAAAGCTGTAGCAGGAGAACAAAAAGTACATGGATTCTTAATCCGAAGATATGTTTTGTTTGAGTCAATGAACATTAATACTGACTTCTTCAAGGTTGAGAGTGGGAAAGGAGCCGATATCTTTCCTAGCATTTGGCTCAACAATTGCTTGGGAGAATGGAAAGAGTCTTTGTTAGAAGATCAATTTAAGAATTGGAGCATGAGTGAATGGTACAAGCAAGAGGCCGAAGCAAGAGGTTGAAAAATTTGGACTCTTTAGCGGAGGACTGTGAGAGGAGAGAAAAATGGTATTATAGAGGGAAAATATTACCTGAACATTTGGTCAAAAATGTTATAGTAGAGGAAAAAGAGGACTCATGCTGTGTGGACAGAGTGGTTACATGTTTAAGAGAGTAGATGGAAAAATGCACAAGAATATCAAGAGTAAATATGAATGAGAAAAGTAGCTTGAACCCTGAAATCCTTCCAATACTTATAAAGGCTTGGGATAATTCAACTAAATCAACATTCAATTTCCTAGATAGGTTCAACTGCCCTCAGCACTATATGGTTGAAAAAGCATTGGGAGTGGGAGAGAGCTTACAGGAAGCTGCAACACTAGCGTATCCAATAACAGGCATACCTATATCGTTAATGACCGATGCCTCGGACAGTTGCGTAGGCGCTGTCCTACAACAACAAGTTGACGGAAACTGGGTACCGCTAGCCTATTTTTCTAAACGTATGACCGATACGCAACAAAAGTACAGTACCTACGATAGGGAATTACTTGCGATTTATTTGGCTATACAGTATTTTAGATCTATGTTCGAAGGCCAGGAATTTATTATTTTTACCGATCACAAGCCGTTAACTTTTGCATTTAAAAAATTGAATTCTAGTAACGAAATTCCTAGACGTACACGTCAGTTATTATTTATTAGTGAGTTCACAACCGATATCCGTCACATAGGTGGTCCGGATAACGTGGTTGCTGACTCGTTATCGCGAGTAGAAACAATACTCTGTCCCAGCATGTTCGACTTCGAAGAATTAGCGTTAGAACAAAACAACGACTCGCAAGCGCAGGAAATGTTACACGATAGTAACAGCAGTATAAAGTTACGAAAGGTAACAATACCTCTTTGTAATAAGCAAATACTTTGTAATGTTTCGGATAGTACAATACGACCTTATTTAACACAAAAGTTTAGACGAATGGCGTTCGATTCAATACACAGCCTTAGTCATCCTGGCATTCGTACTTCTAGAAAATTAGTTAGTAGTAAATATTTTTGGCCAGGAATGAATAAAGACGTAGGCCTATGGGCGAAAACATGTACCCAATGCCAACGTTCAAAAATACAACGCCATACCGTGTCCAAATTAGGCAAATTTTCAAAGGTTAATCGGTTCGAACACTTGCATATTGATATTATAGGCCCGTTGCCAACGACAGAGGAAGGTTATCGTTATTGTCTTACTATGATAGACAGGCAAACCGGATGGCCTGAAGCATTTCCTTTGAAAGACATCTGTGCGAACTCAGTTGCCAAGCTATTGTACGATGGATGGATTACGCGTTATGGATGTCCTATTAAGCTTACGAGTGATCAGGGCAGACAGTTTGAAAGTAATCTCTTCCGACAACTATTAAAGTTCTTAGGCGTTAGTAAAATTAGGACTACTCCTTATCATGCACAGGCAAACGCAGCTATGGAACGCTGGCATCGCAATTTTAAAGCTTCATTAATGGCCCGTTTAGGTAATTCTGTATCGTGGATAGACGAGATGTATACTGTCATGCTAGGTTTGCGTGCGGCCCCTAGAAGCGACACAGGTGTGAGTGCTGCCGAGCTAACGTTTGGCAGAACGCTAAGACTCCCTGGTGAATATTTCGAGGTAAGTGATCAATCTTTCAGCAACTGCGAGGACTTCGTTAAACAATTGAGACACACTATTGATGACTTAAGACCTAGACCCTTGAGTCATAGTAACTCTAGATCTGTGTTTGTACATCCTGATTTGAAAACGTGTCAAAAAAAAATTATTCGTAACGATTATGTTAGGAAGTCTCTGCAACCTCCTTTCGATGGACCCTATCGAGTAATTAAAAGATACGATAAAGGATATCTCATACAGTATCCTGATAGGAAGTCAGTCGTTTCCATCGATCGGTTAAAACCCGCTTATTTACTTACTTGTGAACAGGAAAGTAAGCAATCAGATAGTAATTGCACTAGTAAACAAGTAATCGAACGTAAGAAGGCAACTCAGACTAAAAGTAGTCAAGGTATTGCGAAAGAGTGTAATGTTAAATTAAATGATGACTCACCTTTACGTCGCATCACGCGGACAGGTCGAGTGATTAACAAACCCGTCCGATTTATTTGAATAATTAAAGTAACGCACTAAGCATTTTTTTTGGAGCATGTATATATATTATGTCTCATTCACGTGGTAATGGTTCATTTGTAAGCTAATTTACTAGACAGTCCACTAGTATTTTCGTGTGTATTTCTGTTTCCTTTTTTTTTAACCTGAAAATATGGGTAGCTCACAGTCAAAGGATATTGTCATAGCTCAAAACGCTTCGATTGTAAACCAAGAATTCCGTGACAGTATGAAAATATTTGGAATTTGTTTATTTACGCTATTGACGATACTAGCGATAATGATATTGTATTGGTTATGGCGAAAATGTAACGCAAAAACGAGATCTTGGATTCGGAAAGAAATTGTAAATGGAACAACCATATTAGCTAACGTGGAAGCTGGTAACCAACCACGTAAGCCACAGCAAGTTGTATTTACCACGTAAAAAGTGTTTCGTGCGGAATCCATTTACCATCAGGTGAGCAGTGTGCTTGTTTGCCACCTGAGTAGTATGTAAGAAATTTTTTTTATCTCTATGGTAACGTATAAATTGTATTTTATCTTTTTTCTCTCAGAATGGTATTTAAAACAAAAATTATTCTATTATGTTTTATATGAATATCAAAGTTCATGTGTTATAATCAGTGCACAAAGGCACACAGGAATGTGCAGAATAGCAAGTTTGTATGAAGTGACTTTAATCATAGCGTTATACAGGCATGACGTAGAGTTGTTGACCTACGGACAACATAACGGAACTCCTTGTTTTATGTTTGATTATATTCATTTTTGTTGGTATTACCGTGGTATTACCTTGTCAATTGTACTATTGATTTGTATTATTTCTTATTCCATTGATGGTGTTGTTTTACCTTAACGAGAGTATGTTACGTTCGTTGTTAACCCGTAATGATTAGTATTGGAACATTAGAACAGTCAAACATTGTTATAATATACTCCTTTGTAACGAGATTTTCATAACAAATTTGTCGTATAGATCAAGTTGATTAGGAACCGTATGACGTCAGCGCCATTCCAAGAATATTGTAACCGACGCGTAGCGCCGGATAGAGTATCAAGTCACAGACACAGAGACACATAGAGTATGAACTTCGGACAATGTTTGTCAAATGTGTAAATGGGATGTAGTATTTTTTCCTTTTATTTTTTTTGTAAGGGGGGGGGGGGCGTTGATGTAGGGACACAGTAGTGCATTGAACAAGGCACGGCGTTGCTTACGCAGCTAATTCCAGTCGCGGCACTTCGTGGTGACTAGCGTCCACCCGGCAGTTACCTCCTAACCATTCGGCCGTTCGCTTGTGTCCACACCTCAACCTTTCGCGGTATAGTAACCTTGTTAAACTAGGGTCAGTGATTATACAGTACAGTCAAACTACTAACGAAACTTTTTATTTAATCATCCTAGCCGTGCAGATACAGTGGGAGAGAGCTTCCAGTGGGGTGTACCTGCACGTGCCGTAGTAACCCGAACACGCATCTACTAGTATATATATACGTGATATCATACCCCACAGTAGTATATAACGAATAAATGTTAACGATGATTTAGCAATAACTAATAGCGTGTCGTTTACAGATCACATTATAGAATATAATACTATTTATCAAAAATATTATATAAAAGTAATAGGTGTTAATATGAATTAAAATATTTAGCTTATTAGAAATAAATTCAAGTAATAAATTATTATAATAAAATATACGCATGTCGGCGTAGACAATCGATTCGTTTCAGTTTTCAGGATCTTCCAAAAATCGTTCGTGAAAAAGACTGAAATGCAGTCGATTTCTGATGAATTCTCATCTATGGGGGGCTAAGACCCGACATATCTCTTCGAAGACAGGGTCTTCTAATGGACGTTGTCTTGGCACATACGTCCATCCATTGGCCTCATCCATTTCTCTTACGAGTAATCTGCATTTGTAAAGATCGCCCGCGTGTATGCCGCGCCGAGACCTTTTCTGTGTAGGCTCCCGAGTTCGCTGGTTGACCGGTTCACGAAATTGCTGCTGCTCCTCAACTCCACTATCATCGTACCTTTCTTGACTGGCTACAACCACTTGCAGGTCAGACAACAACTCTACAAAAGAAATTTCTATTGAAAGCATACTCAATACGGAAATGGTTTACCTACATAGAAATAATATATATGTATATAAATTATGATTAATCTGCAATTTCATCATTCTGAGCCTCCTCAATATCAGAGTCATCATCATCCTGTAAAAAATCAGCAATCTCGCGCATAGACATCGAACGATTACGCTGCGATGAAGCCATTTCGCGCCAAAATGCAATGACGTTCACCCTATTTACTCGCCGGCGGCGGACTGAGCGAGCGGCGCGGGCGATTGCATATTGTGGCTCTTCTGTTCCCGCTTCGTACATGTATTGCATATTTGTGTATAGCTTATAAACTCATCTACAAACACGTACAAAGCGAATCACGACTAGGTGACGTGATTTTCTAATAAGCAGTATGAAAGGCGGGGGGAAGGGATCAGTTTATCGTTTTTTAAGACTGCATATTTCCCTGACTCTCTTGCTTCTTTTAACTTTCGAATGAGTTCTTTTCTGATTTCAAGAACTCCTTTTGGGAGGTCCTCGGTGATGTAGGTTCCACTAGGAAACTTGTTTCTACTATTCAAAAGTTCTTTTGCCCTCCAGGCAAACGTGAAGGTTGTTTTAATTGCTAGTTTTTGTCCTAATTCTGTATATTTCCTTCATTTCCCATCTGTCCCAATCCTTAGAATTTGGGTTTTCTTTAGTCACAGTGTTTAAAATCTCGAGGACTTCCTCCATAATTTCCGCATGGTTATCCTATATGGTGTGAAGGAAAAGGAAGGCAAGGCTTCCTTTTCCTTCACACCATATAGGATGTTGTTACTTTTTCTCGCATTCAGTTCTAAGGCCCTCACTTTGGACAGCAAAGTTGTAACCTCACATTTTAATGCTTCCATTTTTTAATTTAAGTGGTTTCAGATGTTCTTCCAAAGTTACTGCAATTGTTGTGCTAATAGTCTCTACTATAAGTTCTGTATACTGTTTATTTTGTTTATCGAGCTTTTCCTTCTTTTTATTTCCAGAATAATTGCATTTGAACATTCATTGCTTGTTTCAGCTCGATGCCTCGATTTACGTGAAACGTCAAAATGACTTTTTTTGCGAACTTGCAACCCTGCTGAGGAGCCGGTGTCGCTATTAGTCCTGTGCTATTTGAAATGAGCTTAACTTAACGTCAATCAATTCATTCAATCATCGGTCGCGAGCATGGCAGCTTGCTCGCGACCGATGAATCTATCTTGTCTTTGAATTGTATAACCTCAAAATTCTATTGCGATTTAACAGCAAAATCACGATAGAAGACGTTATTAAGGAACTCAAAAACGACGGCTTTCAATTTATAAATAAAATACCACAGTTTCATGACATAAAAACGGGATTATATAATGAGAGAAATAAAGTTTTAGGTGTTGAAATAGTTAATAACTGTCATGATTTTGTTGGGTGAGCCGGCCACTTGATGGTAAACCTCGTTCGGCTTGATCGGCCGGAGCCAATAAAAGCACTTGGTGTTAGGTTAAGATCGTTTACTGATTCAAACTCACGACTCTAATGTACGTGTCCTACCTACTGCCCGGATCGTCGAAGCTACATGGTCGGAGATGTTATTAATGTACGGTAAGTGTATTGAGGAGGGCGTCTTTCCAGATCACTGGAAGGTAGGACGGCTCATCGTCCTGCCAAAGGGAAATGGTAAGCCTCTCAGCGACCCGAAAGCGTACAGACCCATAACGTTACTACCCATTTTGGGTAAGATTCTTGAACGTACCATAGTTGCTTGCGCGCCCTGTCTGTACAAAAATATCCCGGAGTCACAACATGGATTCAGTCGCGGATGCTCCACGGTTACGGCACTAAGCCAATTGAACTCGATTGTCGATAATTCAACAGCTCCATATGTACAGCTCATCTTTCTGGACATCTCTGGTGCTTTTGACAACGCGTGGTGGCCCATGATTCTACTTAAACTCAAACAGGGTGGATCTCCACCGAACCTGTATAGAATCATAGTTAGCTATTTCACCAATCGTCGTGTTGGTTTCATCACAGGCACCAAATCTTCATGGAAATCCAACACCATGGGGTGTCCACAAGGATCTGTTCTAGGCCCGACACTTTGGAACCTCCTCCTTAATGACCTCCTTCTGCTGCCATTGCCCGAAGGAGTGCATCTGATTGCCTACGCCGACGATGTGACTGTCGTTATCGAGGCGACTTCTCGAGCTGAGATTGAGCGGCACGCTGACGTCACGCTGAGGGCTATATCCGGGTGGGGCGCCCGAAACTGTCTGGGTTTCTCACCCGGTAAGTCTTTAGCGTTGACTTACAAAGGTAACTTTAAAAGGCCGCCAACCATTCGGATGGACGGCGCCTCGATTGTGCATGTATCACAGGCTAGGGTGCTCGGTGTTACTCTGGACGGGGCTAGGTCCTATGGTCCGCATGCTATTTTAATTGGTGAAAAAGCCGCAAATTGCTTCGGTAAGGTATCGCGTGTCTCAGCCACTAGATGGGGATCAAGTTTCCGGCACTTAGAGTCCTGTATGCAGGGACCTATGTTGCTACAGTTACCTATGCTGCGGCCGTATGGTACCGACGCTCGTCCAACTTCGTGGTCAAACGAAATCTGCTTAGATCACAGCGGCCTGCATTAATTTTACTGACGAAGGCCTACAGATCGTGTAGTACCGCAGCGCTGCCAGTGCTTGCGGGGGTTCTACCTGCCGACCTGGAGGTCTTTCGTGCTGGACGAATTGCGGAGGAGGGACACCAGCTGGCCATCAGGGAGCGTAAGCAGCTCAAGGAATCGGTGAGGCGTGACGTTGTCTCCCTTTGGCAGGAACGGTGGGAGACCTGCCTCGATGGGCAGGAACTACGCAGCTTCTTCCCGAATGTTGTCGTGAGGCTAAAATACAGGTGGGTCGAACCCGGCTATGTTACCTCGCAGATCCTCACGGGACACGGATGCTTTAGGCAGCGACTTCATAGGCTTGGACTAAACGAAACTGCGACTTGCCCGTGTGGTGAAGCCGTTGAGGAGAGCCGAGACCACGCACTTTGGGACTGTGGGCTGTATGCCACCGATAGGTGCAAAATGTTGGACTCAATACACTGCCTAGGCCGTGAGGTAGAGGGCCCAGTATTTCACGAGGAATTGGTGAGCAGTAGAGATGCCTTCCTGGCACTACGCACGTTTACGCATTCTTGGCACGCCATCCGGCGTGAACTCGAAAACGGGCCGTAAGTGTACCGACGGCTCGCAGGACGCGCAGTACCGTTACTGTGTTTGTCAGCCCCATTAGGGGGTTAACGCTTCTTTTCAAGAGTAGAAAGCCAGCCCCGTTGGGGGAGAATTCGGCTGGGGACGGATAAAGAATTTGTAGGGAGTCAAGACAGCACCCGCGGAGAAGGCTATAAGCAGACCGCAACGGGCGCTCTCCCGTGATTCGGTCGTACGCCGTGAGGCAGGAATGACCATGGGAAGGTTGGAGGGAATGCCCGGATCGTATGCGACTGCCCGTCGCAGCGGGACCGCACGATCGAGTGCCTACAAAATGCTTGCCAGCATTCTGTCCCCACAGTACTCCCCCCCTTTTTAAGAAACAGGGACAAATCCAAAAAGAAAAAAAGAAAAACGTTTATACATTGCAAGGAGTTACATCAAAATTGATACATCATTACTCTGGTCTAATAAGCTTACAATACGTGCATTGCTACGGTTCTTAGATCAAAACTGCTGACTCGAGCGCACTGGACGCCACACCGTTACATTAACGCGTCCGGTGTGCGCCTATCGTGCCTTGTTACAAAGTTTCCGTCGGTAACTTCACGCTCGCTCTACTGGTGTTAGCAGTAACTTAACATAACTTATTGCTACTTAATTTAATCCTATTTAATCCATTCATGCCTGACTAAGTGGTGGCTGTCGTGATGGCCCGCTCTGCTTTAATTAATTACATCCCTTGGGACCCTCAGCGTCCATCACGACAGCGCCTGCAACTTCTTCCATCCATCACTGCAAATCATACCTCATACTTGCATTCTTGTTATGATACCGCTGGCTCTATGTTTACATTTGTCACTGTAGGGACACATTGTATGTCTTAGCAACTAAGTAACAATAAATGTGGCCATTCAGCAGAATTAGCATCGCGCCACAACAGGCTATCGACTTACTTAGTACGTAAGCAATATGGTATGCATTGTATTTAGAACAGCTGCGCCGGAGTTAAGCTTTACCATCAGTCGAGAATACACACTTAGTCAAACCACACGTCTCTGTATCATTTTATCTATGCACCCACTGCCCTTCTGATTAAGGCCTAGAGACCTTACAGTGGTGACCCCGGGTTACAGTAGTGACCCTACGACAAGCAAGTAGCAGTGTGCATATTGTTTTTGTGAGTTAGAGTCTTTGCAGTACCGTATAATCATGGCTCACCCAGTCACCGGAGCGGCACAGGCGCCACCATAGTTACCAGGACCGGCCCCTGCAATTGGGCCTGTGAAGGTAGAAGGCGAGACGGCGTTGGCGAGTATCACAGTGACGAGCAGGATACCCGAATTTTGGGCGGACCAACCGCGGCTTTGGTTCGTACAGTTCGAGGCCGCCACCGACAGCCAGAGATTAGCGGACGCAGCAAAGCAGAATTTAGTAGTCACCAAGTTGACCAAGAGCGCAATCGAACAGGTTAGTGATCTATTGCTATCACCACACGAAACGCAGAAATATCAGTCGCTGAAAGATAGACTACTGCAAGTCTTCGAGGAGTCTGAGACGCGGCAGTTCCAGAAGCTACTCAGCGAAATGGAATTAGGTAGCCAGAAGCCGTCGCAGCTACTACGTAGGATGAGGGAGCTGGCACGAGGAAAAATTCCCGACGACACATTGAAGATTATGTGGAACAGTCACCTACCCACGTCAGTACAGGCAGTTCTCGCAGTCACGGAGGCGAAGGAGTTGGAAGGTTTAGCCGTTATCGCAGACAAAGTCATGGAGGCGATCAGACCATCAGAAATAGCAGCAGTAGTAGCTCGAAGCTCCAATACGGAAACGGATACCTCAGAACTAGTATTGCTCGTTAAGAAACTAAGCATAGAAGTAGCCGAATTAAGGAAACAGCAGAATCGCGGGAGAAGCACAACGAGAGAAGATTCGAGGCCTCAGTCGCGAAGCAGAAGCGAGAGTCGTAAGCCGAAGGGTCCGAACTGGCTTTGTTTCTACCACTACAGGTTCAAGGACAAGGCTACCAAGTGCGTCACGCCATGTCATTGGAAAAAGGAAGTTTCCACAGCGGAAAAAAACTAGCGGAGGCGGAATTTTGTAGTAGCCTGACAAATAATCGCCTATGTATAACTGATAAAAATTGTGGACTAAAATTTTTGATTGACACAGGTGCGAACGTTTTTGATGTGATTCCAGCTACGAAAAAGCATGCATTGCGAAATACTGCGGGCCAGCAGTACAAGCTGTATGCAGCCAACGGGACGGAAATACGAACATTCGGTATGTGTAATTTAGTTTTAGATTTAAATTTGCGAAGAGCTTTTAAATGGTCATTCATTATCGCAGCTGTAAAACAACCTATACTAGGAGCCGACTTTTGAAGCCACTATGGGTTGTTAGTAGATTTAAGCGCGCGGACCTTGAGAGATCAAATTACTAATTTAAATGTTGTCTCTAGTTGAAAAAGATAATATTTGCGATGCATCAATCTAGTCTCTAGATTGTAGTAATAAATGGCATAGGTTATTAGAAAGTTATCCAGATATAACCAAGCCAATATCGTACAAAGCAAAACCCAAACACTCCGTATGTCATTATATCGAAACTTCGGGCCCACCGATATATGCGAAGGCCAGACCTTTACCCCCAGACCGCTATAAGAAGGAGTTCCGTAATATGGTTGAGTTAGGTATTTGTCGTCCAAGTCCCCTTGGGCAAGCCCGTTGCACGTGACCAGTGGTCATTTCGGACTCAGGGGGTCATAACTAGACCTCCTATGAAGAATTTTTTTTTAAATTCGACAGTAGTCAAGAACCCAATAGGTAGATCGATTTCATCGAAATCTACCTAAAAAATAAATATTAAAAGTACATATATTTGTTTCAATATACCTACCAAGGAACCCTGAATTAGGCCACTACTGGTGTATTAATCCTACTAATATTATAAACGCCAAATTTTGTAAGTATGGATGGATGGATGTTTGTTACTCATTAACGAAAAACGGCTGAACGGATCTGCCTGAAATTTGTAACAGGGATAGGCTATAGTCCGGAATAACACATAGGCTACTTTTCATCCCGGGAATAGGTTCCCATGGGTAGCGAACGCGTGGGCAGCCGCCACCTCCTTCTCCGAGCCTGTAATGCTCGAGAAGGATATGGCGGAGCGCGCCCGGGAGAGGTTTAGAACTCTCCCGGCCCGCCGAGCCCGCAACATGCTCGTCGCGCGACGTAGGCGACTCAGGCGCCGGTGGTCGCTTAACGACCTCCGTCCTCCATGAGCACAGGCCTGGGGGTGGCAGGTGAGGCCGCCTGTCACCCCAGCAGAAGCAGAGCGGGATGGTGGGGCGACTAGCGCCCCCCCAAATCGGGGCAAGACGGGGACACCGTAGTTCCCAAACCCGAGGGGGCCAAACCGGAGATGGCCCAGGGTCAGTCAGGGTGCGAGGGATATGCTCTATGGGCAACCTTACACCCCGGCGTCTGTAGACCCGAGACGGCGTGCGGTTTTAGTCGGTTACAGCCTACATAACCACCCCCGCTGGCCGGCGGGGGGTATCCGATGGGTGTTAAAAAAAAAGTTCCCATGGGTAGCGGGAACGGGATCAGAATTCCACGCGGGCGGAGCCGCAGGCAACAGCTAGTTTAAAATAAACTTATAGATCAGTGTTTGACATATTATTGTATTGGCCTATTAGGACATCACTATAATATAATATGATTGCGTAAGAAGAAAATAAATTCTTCTACTGCAACTAGTTTTTTTGAAAAATTCTTCGTCGACAACTAGTTGCGTATAAAGAAAAAAAATCTTTGATGGCAACTAGTTGCTAACAGAGAATAAAAATTTCTTTTTCACAACCTGTTGCGAAGTTTAGTTGCCATGGCGGCCGAAAGGGTAATCTCATTAGTGAGCAAGCTATACAGAAAATAAACAGTACCCGTATTATGAATCCTTTCGACAAAAAAATCGAATAGTAATCGTATCGCGTAATACGAAAATGTGTATGAGATTTTGTACAGTTGTATCGTGAAGTAAAGGAAACAGATTTGGTATTACGAACACTTTTATTTTGTTTCGTATCGCAGACGTTCCGTGTGGGTATCGACAAATACATGATACATGACACTTTTTAATGCAATTTGGGATTATGAAGTTAGTTTTGACACACGTAAATGTAAATTTCGAAATGTATTTGTCGAATCTTCACTTAATATTTGCCGGTGAGAAACCTTCGTGAAATAGTGAAAAGTGTGCAAACTACTTCTAAAATTGTTTTTAAGTTGTGATTACCTACTTGCATAAAATTCCTAAAATGCAAAGACCACCACTTTTTCCACGGAGTTCGATGTTTTACATCCTTGCCGCAAGTTTGGTTGAAAATGAGAGAACGCAACAAGACTCTAGGTAAGTACTAAACTTTGTCTTAGCAAAACACTCACACACACAAAAATGTTTAGGGATATTTTCAAGATAGCTAACATAAACATAATAAAAAATAAAAATAGGATATTGCATAAGACGTACTTACATAAAATAACATAATAAAATGTTGTTTTATTAACCTATCAAAATATTTATTTTATAAAAATCTAGCAAATCTATCAAGATACTTGTGTAGTACAAATCTATCATTATCTAAGATAATGTTAAATATCCCCAGACAGTTTTGAAGTCAATATTAAGTGATATGTAAACTAGGAATTATGTTTGATGAACATGAAGCAATTTCTTTTTTAGCGAAACTAGGCGCAGGGCCAAGCTTAGAAGGACGAATAATCCCATGAATGTAACGGATGTGGAATTTAAAAAAAGATTCCGTTTGACCAAGGAATCTTTCATATTTCTGTGTGAGCAACTACGACAAAAGACCTCTTTATCATCAAGTGCCAGGGTTACTCTAGAGCTTCGCCCCCGCTGGCCGGCGGGGGGGTATCCGAGGGGATTTCCGCACGAAAAAAAAAAAAAAAAAAAAAAAAGGTACATGACATGTAGATGACTTTACTCTAAAAATAGCAGTAATATACTGCTACTTAAGGTAGAAATACCTATCACACACAGTAGTTTGTAAAGTGTTTTGGGTCACAAATAATTTAATTTTGCAGGTTCTTTGTGCATTGTCTTTTTACGCCACTGGGTCTTACCAGCACATTGTGGCAGTGGCGAAATACTAAAGCCGTCAGCATATATGTTAAGGAAGTGACTGATACCCTTATCACACCTGCAATGCTAGGTCATTTCATTAAGTTCTCCACTACTAGGGCTGAAAGGGATCTAGTCAAAAAAAAATCCGTTCCCGCAGGGGGAACGCACAGGTACATTTCGTGAAGCAAAAATATTTTTTTGCCCCTCTATGACCTATGCTTCTTCTATGACCCACGCCGAGCGCATTTTTAACATGTTTAATTTTTTTTTCTCGGAAACGGTAACTTTTAGCGAAAAACTTTTCAGACATTTATTTTAGACTTAAAAATGGCCTATCGATTAAAAATGTTTCCGACGGCAAGAATGTTCACCGGGTTTTTTCCCGAAAAACCTTGGTTTTTCCCCCCTCCACTTTTAGTTAAAGTTTTAATCTTATAGGTTTATAATTAAAAGTTGTTGGTATTCATGTATACTATGGAATAAAATTAGAACGGTTCGAATATCTTTCATGGAACGTGAAATTTTGAGGAAAAACTGATTTCAAAAAAAGTGAGGCCCTACCGTCCCCTTAGGCCGGATTCCACCCGTTCACAAACTTAAACTAAGTTTACACCCAAGCAATATTTTGACCGCAGTTTGAAAGCGATCGGGGCAAAAATGCGACCGTAAGAGTGCCGCAAATTTTGGGAAGTGGAACCATACATATTATATATATATATAGTGGTCATTTCGGACTCAGGGGGTCATAACTAGACCTCCTATGAAGATTTTTTTTTAAATTCAACAGTAGTCAAGAAACCAATAGGTAGATCGGTTTCATTTAAATCTACCTAAAAAGTTAGTATGAAGATTTTTCATTTACCATAATTTTACCATAGGTGTGACTGCCCTATCCAAAAACATTGGGTAGGGGTAGTCAATGGCAACTTGTGATTTCAATGTAATTGATGTACTAACAATACTAACTTAATTCTAAGCAGATTGTTACTAATATACGAACACTATGGACTTAAAATTTGATTGTAGTCATTGTCATATTTTTACACCAAGTAATGAAACAGAACATCTATACTATACATCTACATTTCTACTCATTGAATGTTCAAATAGTAAGCCGTAAGATCTTAACAAAATTAATTATATAAGTCATAAAATATTATATTATAATTGTTGACTACACTGTTTTTCCATATGAACGCATCATGGGTGCCCCCCCCCCCCATATCTAGCATTTACATTTAAAATGCGATAATCACTGTAACATATCTGAAATTGAATGTAAATTATAAAATTTACATTCAATTTCAGATATTTAAAATGCGATAATCACTGTCACATATCTGAAATTGAATGTAAATTTTATAATTTACATTCAATTTCAGATATGTGACAGTGATTATCGCATTTTAAATGTAAATGCTAGATATGGGGGGGGGGGGGGGGCACCCATGATGCGTTCATATGGGAAAACAGTGTAGTCAACAATTATATGAAAGAGCTACACCAAAATAATGAGCAAGTGTGGTTATTAGGTTAGTTTAAAATAATACTATTTAATTGGTAAAAACAATCACATTACCTACATGATCACTATAGTTGTACATATTTAATTATTTACAGGTGATTCTGGCTACCCACAAAGACCATGGTTAATGGCACCAATCATAGATGATGTCACTGCACAAAGGTCATCCGTTCATGGAAAGGCCAGGGTTACTATTGAAAATACCTTTGGGCGGTTGAAAAACCGGTGGCGTTGTTTATCCAAAGATCGTACACTGCATTATGCACCTGAAAAATGTGCTAAAATAATTACTGCGTGCTGTTTGCTACACAACCTTGCAATCAACTTCAATGTTCCTGAACCAGAACCTCAAGACTAACATGTCACCACACCGCTCATCGTCATCTGAACAATTTTAGCGGGAAACCAATGCAGGGGATGACTTAGTTAGAGGAAGAGCGATTAGAAATATGTTAGTAGCGACAATTGATAGAGTTCACGTTTTCATTGTAAGTACCTAAATCTTTTTGGATTGTAATATACTTAGGTACAATGTCTAAAAATCTATGAATGTAACCTTTTTTCATCTTATTTTTAGGTTTTTTTTTGATCATATTTATGTTATGCGTTGAAGACAATAAATTACAAAAGGCCGGGATTACCTTCTGGCAGTGCAGAAGAATGATTGGTAAAAAATGAGGGCTATCACCGAAAATCATCCTGTGGCTTTACGAAACAGTAATCCGCCCCATGATAGCGTATGGCGCTATCGTCTGGTGGCCAAGGACCGAAAACAGCACAATAGCGGCTAAACTACAACGGACCCAAAGACTAGCCTGCATGGCAACCACTGGATGCATGAAATCTACCCCCACCGCGGCAATGGAAGCCATGCTCGGACTCCCACCCTTGGATCTGTTCATCCGCCAAGAAGCAACAGCTGCGGCTATACGCCTAAGGGCACTCAACCTATGGAGCGAGAGAAACACACGACACACCTCACTGCTCACAGATCTCATAAAGGAGATACCCATGATAGGAGCAATGAATGATCGTGTACCCAACCAAACCAAACAACACGTATTCGACAAAAAATACAAGATCCAGCTTCATGAGGACCACCGCTGTGAGGCTTTATGTCCAACGGTATTACGCATCTTCACAGATGGATCAAAAACTGGTACAGGCACCGGGGCCGGCGTTTTCTCGGAGGACCTTAATGTATCCATTTCAACACCGCTGGGGACCCACAACACAGTATTTCAAGCTGAATGCATGGGGATTACCCTGGCAGCTTCAGCGGTAATGGCCAGGAGAGTGGAAGGCCACTCAATACGCATACTCTCCGACAGCATGGTCGTACTGCAAGCTTTAAACAGCCACACTATAAACTCGGGACTAATATTGGAGTGCCATCGTAAACTGAACCAAATAGGCCATTTCAACAACATAACCTTGCAATGGATTAAGGGCCACAGCGGCTCGCGCGGCAATGATGCAGCAGATGAGCTTGCCAGGAGAGGATCTGACATTGTGGTAATGGGACCTGAGCCCATAATATCGATCCCATTTGCATACCTACGAACCATGGTAAACAAACGAACGAGAGATCAACACAACAGCTATTGGATGAATCTGGAAGTTTGCAGACAGGCGAGGGAAGCACTCCCCGTGCTTGAAAATAGACTGACCAGGCGTCTTCGACAACTGACCAAACGGCAACTGCGCACGGCCACAGCTGCCATCACGAGGCACGGTGAAACCATACCATACCATGTTATGCGCTGAGCATTGTGGGATTGGCAACATATCTTTCATATATCTCGGTGAGCAACTTTACTTCACCTAAATTAGAAGTACCTTTTTTTTTTTTTCTCGTGCGGAAATCCCTTCGGATACCCCCCCGCCGGGCAGCGGGGGCGGTTATGTCGGGCTTGAACCGACCAAAACCGCACGCCGTCTCGGGTTTTCAGACGCCGGGGTGTAAGGTTACCCATAGTTAGTATCCGTACCCGTAGTTCAAGGCAGCAATACTATCATAATATTTTTAGGGATTTTCTTTAGAAAAGCCCTATTGTTATCGAGTTGTCGTCGTCGACGTCGTCGACGTCATCGTTGCCAACTTTCTGTCACGGTTTTGGGTATGAAGGAGATGAGCTATCGAGTTGCTGTTTTCGGTAATAGATTTGTGCTGGGGTGAACCATTGCAAGTAAAAGAAAAAAACGCAAAATCGAAAATCCCTTGTATTCGGCTGAGCTCGTCTCAGGAATTCCACTTGTTTCTCATATTCTTCATAATTTTCATTATCGTCCGAGTTGAGGGCTAAAACTTGTTTGTTGTAGCTTTTGTAACTATCGAACGTATTCATAAGGCGAGTCTTTTTTACTTGAAGCATCTCACACGATGAAGATTTGATATCTTCACTTTCGCAAAACTGCGATATTCTCTAAATGGAACCCTTCACATAACCCCTCTCAGATATGAGCTGTTTTAACTGCGCCATTATTACACCCTAAAGACAAATGTAAGATAGCAATTAATGTTAGCTGAGAATTTTACCATCAAACGAACAAAAAAAAGACGCTGTAAATTTTATGCAACTATTGTGCGGTTGTTACAAGTGTAACTATACCGGATGATCTCCACTAAGTCTTTATAAATTATTTCGGTATATAAAACCGTACAACAATGCGTAAATATATTCAAACACAAAATCCAACAACGCTTAAAGTGCATACAAATTTTACGATAGAAAACGCCGAACAGACTATTTGCGCAAACGACAGACCACAGATAACACAGAACATCAAGCTCTATAATCGAATCGCCTGTAGATGCGCATTTCAGTTTTTGTAAATGCAACGTGGAGTGAATTGAAGTTTTGCTTCACTTACTGTTGCTGTCCTTTTTTGTCTTGAGACCGAACTTTTTCTTTTCCACTCACACACAATGTAATGTGCCACGATTGCAAAGTATTAAAAATGAATACCTTTTTATGATGAATTGATGATAATTGCAGCTAGATACGAATACCTCGATCATAAATGAGATATACCGCCAATTCTGATTCTGGTTTGTCGTATTCGTGAAAGCTGTAACTTAGTACTACTAACTTAGTACTTCAAGGGTAATATTGTGGTAGCAACATTACCCTTGAAGTACTCGCACACGTGGAAGTTCCGCCGCGAAGTAATATTTCTTCAAGAGTGCACCTCCAAACAATTGTATCACGGTCACTGGCTTCTCAATTGGATACATCCACGTAAATCGACTCTCAGCCAAATGATGGTGTAGCCGAGCCGATCTCCTCCTAACGTTGACACGTTGATAGGACGAAGGTCGTACAACGAGGAGTACGCGCCGGTAAAAAATTAATCTCGAAGGATCAATTTTCTATGTGCAAGACATTATAAGTATAATTTGCGATAATTTCTTCATTACTGAATAAATTTGTACCGTTGAATGTTTTTTTGTGCCACGGTTAGCACAAATAACATCACTCTATTTCGTCATTGGATTTAAACGTTTCGTTAACATCAAAACGTTGGGCGTTTAAGTTTAGCCGAATGTTTACCTTTAGATATAACTGGATATTCCAAGAAAATGTCTTATCCATGTAGATACCCAAATTCTTAACGCTATCACTAACTGGCACAACGACACCACCCATAGTAATTTGAGGGAGTTGTGACCAATCTATTAGTGAAGCCAACCTTGGACTACCAATAACAATTATTTGTGTCTTGGATGAATTTAGTGTGAGTCCATGGTTCTTGCTCCACTCACATATCCGCTCCAAGTCTCCGTTGAGCAAAGTAAAGGCTTCTGATAATTTGTTTAGGGGAGCCTGTGTATAAACTTGTAGATCGTCAGCATAAAGGTGGTAGGATGAAAGTAATTTATCAGAGATTGTATTTATAAAAATAGCGAAAAGTAATGGAGATAGAACGCCACCCTGCGGTACACCAGCGGTCGTATTGCACCAGGAAGAATATGATTCTTCGACGCGAACACGTTGCCGGCGACCAAACAGGTAACTACGAAACCACTCAATAGCCGTTGGAGATATGTTAATAGAGCTGAGTATACCGAGCAGGATGTGGAAGTCTACAGTATTAAAAGCGTTGCTAAAGTCAAGTAAGGATAGAAGTGTAAGATTTCCACTATCCATGCCCAGTCTTATGTCTTCGGTGATATTAACCAATGCTGTCGCAGTACTGTGCCCAGGGCGGAAGCCGGATTGAAGAGGGTTTAATAGCGCATTTTTATTAAGAAAAGAGCTGAGTTGAGAGTGAATGAGACGCTCTAAGGCTTTGGAAAGAAATGGAAGGATAGATATAGGACGATAGTCAGAAAAGGAACAGGGTTTAGATTTCTTGGGTAATGGAATTATTTGGGCACTTTTCCAAGAAGATGGGAAAACAGCACAAGAAATGGAGTAGTTAAAGATATGACATAGGATAGGAAGAATTTGCTCTAAAATTGGCACAATCATATTTCGGCTAACGGCATCACTACCGACAGCATTCGATGAAATCGACAAAATGCTCTTCTTAACATCACAAGCGGTCAATTGGTTGAAGACGAAAGGTGGATGATTAGGAGTTGGAATAGATGAAAGATATTGCAGTGTGTTGGCTTTAGTAGTTCCATTAAAATTGGACGAAGCAGAGAAATGTACATTGAGTGAATCTAAGTTAACATTTTTAGGAATTGAGTCTTGTCGAGACTTTCCAACTCCTAATGTGTTCAGAAATTTCCAGACTTTTGCTGGATCCCCGATTTCCACAGAGGTATGGATATGTTGGCGTTGTGCTCTCCTACACACCTTATTGCATCTATTTCTGAGGGCTACATACTTCTCCAAATTAGCTCGGGTAGATCTAATTTTGTATCTCGCCTTAGCTGCAGCTTTTTTCGACATCAGATCTTTGATATCAGGTGTAAGCCAAGGCGCTGGTAAATGCTTAAGTTTGATGGCACGATTCGGAGCGTGCAAGTCGTACAATTGTGTTATTTTATCAGTTACAATTTTTACTTTTGTATCTACACAGTTGGCAGACAAGAGAGGATACCAGTCAATATTTTGAGCATCTTCACAAAGCTTGTCAAGTTCAATGCCACTAAAATTGCGCTGCATTATAATTTTAGGTTTTTCCTTAGGTGGCCGTATTTTGTAGGAAACATAAATGAGATCATGGTAAGAGAAATTGTCAGCAGAGCATTGACCATGCTTTGCGACATGAGTAGGCGAAGAAACGAAAATGAGATCAAGAAGACCAGGTGCACAGTCAGGAAAATGGTGAGTAGAGTTAAGAGGAAGAATAGATAGGTTACAGGATTTAATAATACGGCGGAGAGAAGAAGCACGAGAAGTATATTGAGGTTCTTGTTTTACCAGGCAAGTATTAAAATCGCCCATTAATATTACATGTCTGTAAGACGGTAAGTACGTATCTAACAAGTGCTCAAATGATGAAAAATAGTTTACTTTTGTTGATGAAGGATAGTAAACACCAAGTAGAACTTTAGAGTGGTTGAGTTCCAGCTCTAGGAAAAGATGCTCGCCAGCATTCGATGGTGGCGGTTGTGGGGACATACTAATAATTGTATAAGGGATTTGAGAACGCAGGTATATACCCACACCACCACCTACACCAGGCTCTCGATCATTCCTAATAAACTGAAAACCCGGAAGAGAGTAAGTAGTAGATGGAAGACAAGGTTTTAGCCAAGTTTCGGAAATAAGAATAGCATGAATATTTTTATGAACAAGGTTGGCCAGCATATCCGGGAAATGAGCAGGAATACTCTGAGCATTAATATGGACTACATTAAAATGCCTGGGGACATCCGAAAATTGAGACTGAAGAGTATCTGCGAGTGACACTGACGGTATACTTACAAAGCTGTCGTTGAGACTACTTGCGGAGAAAAAGCCATCATCACTATCTAAGTCGTTCATTAAATGTGTGCGTTAGTTATACTAATATATATGTATATATAAGTATAGAATTAAGTTTGAAATATTATAAGGTAAATAAATAATCAAATAATACCAATAAATCCACTTACTGTCCACCCGCCAGTCGCGTGTTACAATTATAGAAGAAAGAATTTCACAACAACAGAAAAATAACTTTGAATGCAAAGACAAAATACACATAGATATTCAACATTAAATCACCATGAGATGAATAACATGGGCTGGGTAACAAATATATTCAGAAATTAACAAAACAAAAATCTAACAAACAAAATAAAATGCCACAGGCAGGCAATCTTAAAATTCCTTGTAAAACATTATGACAATATAAGCATCTGATATCTGTGGTAAAACACAAGACTAAAATGTTAATATTCAAACTGCCAGAAAGGTACAAAGTTTAATTATGGAATCATGGAATGGAACGCATCTGTTTTGTTGAAATGTCAAAATCAAATAAAATAATAAATAATGAGAAGGTAGTGAAATTTAAGGTTATTGTTGTTTATGTTTTGTTTAATAAATGTGATAGTTAGTGAAAGTTATCTATATTACATACGTATGCTACCCAGCAAGAACGTTAATTGTTATTTTAACCATCAGAATGTCTATTTCTTCGATGCAGTGCGTTTAGGTTTGGTAGTAGTGCTTTTAGAGGTTGTAGCAGAGGTTGTAGTTGCAGTCGTTCCATCATCAGAGCACTGTATCTTAAACAGGTCGCTAAGCGACACAATTCGATGCCGATTACCGTCAGAGCCTAGGACATAAACCGAGCCCTCCCTGGTCCAGCACTTATTTACCCCGAATTTGTCACGGGCGGCCATGAATGCTATATGTCGTGACTTAGTAAGAAATTCGGATACTGTAACGCCTGTACCTTTCAATTTGGACTTGGAAGACCATATAGTATCCTTGACTGTATGGCTCTGAAGCTTCACAAGTACAGGCCTGGGCTTCACGTTGGATGCTTGCCGTCCCATTCTATGGCAACGTCTGATGTCTTCAGTTGAAAAAGTGCCGATCTTGAGACGCTGCTTTACGACCTCATTGACCACCCTGGCAATATCTTCATCCTCCTGCTCTTTCACGCTATGTAGAAGTAGAATTTTACGACGGCTACGGTGCATCTCTAAATTATCGACCTCTCGAGCGACACTACTGAGCTGTTGTGAAAAGGACTTAAGTGTCTGCAAAACAAAAGTTTTAAAAGCAGCAAACTCTTCTACCAAACTGCCTGTATTGGATGGAGACTTTCTCTGCAGATCTGCCTCAAACTTCGACATCCGTTCCTCGAAATAAGTCTGCATATCAAGGATGGAGACTTCCATTGTGCTTGTTGTTGAATAGTGTTCAGTTCACGGAAATAACACTAGACTAGCAGGTATTTATTGTTATTTGTATAATTTATTCATTAAAATATCATAAAATTATCGATTACTATTTTTATTTAAATTTTATTTTAGAGCACTTTAAAGTTAAACTTTTTGCGTCAACTACCCACGTACCTATGTAGCACTGTTTATTGCGTATCACTGTGTTATTTTTATTATGCACTGGTATGGCTTTCTTCGCACGCCAATCGGGATTAGCTTTCTCTATTTTACGAGTTCGCTTTCGAGCAGCTGACGTTTTACACTTATTAGGCCGGCACAAATCGATGAACTGGAGTACTTGTGCAGTCGTTCGTATGAGTCGCATCCATTTTGAGTACTTCTCTATACGCAGTAGTTGACTCGTGCTGGGCTGCTCGACATCTTGCGATGTGTGACACGCTTGCCTCTCTGACGTCATTCAAGCCGGGTGGCTTGAATGACGTCAGAGAACACTTGAAACGGCTTGAAAACACTTTGGATGGGTATCCAAAGTGTTTTCATTCTTCGACCAACATCTCAACATACAGTCCACTGAAGTCAGACCAAGTAGTGGCAGTCTATTCGGAACCGTACTACCGGAACTAGGGGTAGGCTGTCATGAACAACGGTCATTAACAAAACGGCTTGACCGATTTGGCTGATTTTTTTTTGTAGTTATATAATACTCTGTACAAGGTTCCTACGGAAAAAATATTAAAAAAATCTCTCAAAAAGATTGAAAAATATACATTTAATTTTGCATATTTAAAAAAAAGCGCGTTACGAATGTCAACGTCATTCAGATCAACGTCATAGATTCCAGTTCAAATTGAATAGGTACGCATACATAAGATAGGTCAGCTATACAAAATAAAGTAGTGCATCAAATTTACGCTAAGGCGGTACGAAGTTCGCCGGGTCAGCTAGTAAACTTATATAAATTTAAATTTAAAATAATGTTGCTTTCAAGAAAATAATTTTTTTTATATTACCTATACTTGAATTATGTTGATTAATAAATTATTATACGACACAGATTTTTTAATCACAATTAAACCTAAAACTAAACCTCATATGGCGTCTACTAACTAAGCTCGACGGAGCTCCGCTTAGCGGGGCTTCTACTTCTGGCTGGTTTAAAAAAAAAATGCACTGAGTCGGGGTGTTAACGATAATTAAACTGCAGAAAGTTATAAAAATAAAAGAAAATTTAAGTGAAATTAAATATTTAAAAGAAATTTCTCACTGCTCATACATCTCACTACATCTCACTACATCTCATTACATCTCACTGCTCATTGTCTGAAAAAACACTAAAAAGAGAAAAAACGATGAATCTTTAGCTGTTTTACTGAGAGATATTGATGCAGATTATGAAAAGCGTCGCCGTGAGATAAAAGAGAAAGAGACAGCTGAAATGCTGTATCCCTTTTTGCTGATGAAGCGAAGAAAATCCAGTTCCTTAAGTTCTTCAACACAAGTGGATCAGGGGGATGGTATCTGTATAAGCTGTGCTCAAACAGGAATTGGGCAATACAGGGAAAGATGACAAGTGAAATGGCTGCTCAAATTGTGTACCACAGCATATTTGGGACATATAAAGAAGACCTGAACATATTGTCACAGATAACCAATGTTGGAAGCTGGTTTACAAGAGAAGAAATGGGAAGCTGTTTCAGAGGGATGACCAGTGGTGGCTTTGTTACCTACAAACTCCCTGCGCAAGTAGCATATGCTAAAATGTCTTGTGCCAACCAAACTGGCTTACTTTCCGGTGTGTACAACCAAGTCAGCTGTGTTCCCTGTTTCAGTGGGGCTAGAGTGCAGACTTTTGGAGAAGACTTCTTCGAACACATAGAAAAGGCACGGATAGCAGGTTCAGGGGGGAAGAATATGCAACAATTAATAAATGGCCTAACTGCCACATTAGAAGAATTGCACAGTATGTTGCGGAAACAGAATGGGAAGCTAACTATGGGAACAGCTAAGTGGAGAGCTATGGAGGACCTTGATTTGGACAATTCTGGTAGTGAGTCGGATGTTGTACTGGTGGGACAAGGAAAGATGTTCATGGGAAGAAAATGAGAAGCATTGATTTTGGAGATGACTTCAGTATTATCTTATTAGATTAGTGATCCTTGCAAAGGGACATTAAAAGGAAAATCTTTACCATAATGTCTGAAGCGGAAGATAAATATGACAATTACTTATACGGAAGTCAGTTCTCATATGGTTATTCTTTCTTCTGGCAATATAGCTTTTCGAAAATTAGTATCACTCTTAGCAATATCCTTTGCAATCATTGTAAGTAACTCATCAAACTGTTGCCTTGATACACGATAGTACATGTTAACGCTCAAGGCTAGCATGCTGTCGCGGCGTGTCTGCGGGTGCGGCGGCGTGCGGGGCGAGAGGGGCGAGCGGCGGCGGCGCTTCGTCTCGGTTATTCTTTCCTGACGAGTTTGACGAGCTTTGGCGTGGCGACCGGTCGATAACACACGTGTGCTAAAGCATCTCACAATGTATCGCAATACTCATGTACAACCTTGTACCTATTTGTAACAATAAAGAAGCTCTTTTTACATCAGTCAAAGTGTTCAGATTATTTGTTCACCAAAGAAGCTGCCTTTAACATTGGTGACCCCGACGTGATGGAATGCAAGGGAAGTAACTGATACAACCAAAGGAGGACATGCGGATACAACCACAGTAGAAGTAGATACAACCATTCAAGAAAGAAAGCAAACAAGGACAAGGTATTTTGCCGTCGTCGGTGAATACAAAAGGGAAGTAAGCCCAGTTTTAGTCTTTTAATCTTTGTCTCGCATAATCGCATTTAAGATTGCCTTGGTTTGTGGTTCTTTTCTACGCAGTTCATGCATTCAAAACAAACCTACCTACTCGCGTTTGCAGTTGTATGCAGGAGATGGGCCGGCTCGCATCAACCTACCAGCCCAAACCTTGGAAGGAGACCAACCCACACAGGCAGAACTCGAGGCAGCACCTCCCAACCAGCGACAATTATTCAAGATTGGGAAACTCCGCTACTACAGGGGGGTGGGTTTTCTATCAGCGAAGCAGAGACAGAACGACCGTTACCAACGACGGATAGAGGAGACCCGTGCCCGTAGAGAGGAAGAGAGAGCTGCCGCCGGTGTCGCCGAAGCCGTTTTGCGCGTGGAGGCAGAACGGTTGGCTGGCAACCGCAATTTGGCTACTGTAAACCCTGCGGCGGGAGGAGGCGGTGGAGGCCAGCCAGTAATAGGGCCCGACGGTGTGCAAGGTGAACTGTTGCCCGCGCCTGAAGGCCTGATCGGTAGGAGGCGCCGTGCTGCGGCTGTCGGCATCGGTAACCAAAACTGGCATACGTACAGCGACACTGTTCCGGTGTATAGCGTGGGAGTCAACACATGGGCTGATGAGGGGGAAACCGTCCCTTTTAGTTCATTGTATAACCACGTGGCGGAGCGTATTACCGACCCCAATGCTACAGGCGCTTTGGGAGCGTTAGTGAAAGGGTCCACGATGAAAGATTCTGCTAGTGTAATCACAATCGTCAAACACATGCAGCGCGGGAATGGATCTTACAGGGACGAAGCGCCACTCGTAAGGGCGTACAATATGTTGACAGCAACCGCTGCCGAGGGTAGCCCGCCTGACCCTATTACGTACAAATGGATGCGTAATTTCAACCCAGCAGGGGACGTCCAACTTGAGACCTTCCAAGGTCGACCTGTGGGTGGGTCTGTTATTGCAGTCCCACATGATATGTTCACAGAGTACGTATTCCTAAATTTTAACACCCCATTCCCGGGTATAGGTGAGGGGATCAACGTCTTCTCTTTAGACAGTATGGATGACACGTGGGTCGCTATTCCTGTGAGTAACGACCTACTGCGCACTAAGGCCCTCATCCCTTACATACTGTCCTTTTTGACTAGTGGGTACACTAACGGCACCGTGAACCACATTGTCCACGGGGAATTCACCAGCCCGCAGCACGAAGGGCAGACCATGCAATACGGTTCGTACCGTACGTTCCCTAGGTCCAATCTAGCATACATCCCTGGTGCCATCCACGCTATCTTGGTGTTGACTGATTGCACCACCTCTTCTGCGCCAGACTCTATCCGAGGCATCGGGTATGAAATACCGGTGGCCAATGCATACCGGCGTGCGGCAGAGGGAGTCCCGCTGCCGGCAGCTACCCACATTGACGACCTTGTCAGGGTATGGTGGGTACCTTTCAACGCCGCCGCTGGCGGGTCAGACATCGACGACTCTGGTAACGCCATCCTCACCGGGATACAGTTTGACAATTCGTCCCATCAGCCATTGCAAAGGAGGCAGTTGGTCATCCTTTACCAACACGACGTCGTCAATGTTCAGGTTCTGGCCCCTTTTGCGCCACTTCACTCGCTGTTGCATGTCCGACAGCACCTCTTGCGTCCACCTTCTCCAAAATTGATGTCGCAGCCTCTCCAATAGTAGATAACGGTTGACCCGAACAGGCTCGGAGACTTCTGTAGGATCCGGTAAAGCCGTCAACGGTCTTCCAATCAGAAAGTGCCCAGGAGTGAGTGGTGTTAGGTCGGACGGATCCGAAGTCAGGCATGTTAATGGACGCGAATTTAAGATTGCTTCGATTTGCGCAAATAAGGTAGACAATTCCTCAAAGGTTAAGCTAGTGTTACCCGCAATACGTCGAAGATGGAATTTAGCCGCCTTAACACCCGCCTCCCAGATTCCGCCGAAGTTAGGCGAGTATGCCGGACTAAATTTGAAATCAACGGATTCACTGGCCGCGTACGCACAAATAGGTTGGTCATTTTGTTTCACTAATCTAGCTAACTCATTGCGTGCTCCCACGAAATTTCTGCCATTATCGCAAAAAATGGTTCGAGGTTTACCGCGACGAGCAATAAACCTACGCAAACATAGAATGAAAGCATTAGTACTAAGTTCGCTTACCACCTCTAGATGAACTGCTTTGGTACAGAAACATACAAATATACATAGGTAACACTTAGAGGTGCGTGACCCGCGACCCTTGCGACTGGATATCAAGAATGGGCCTGCAAAATCAGTTCCACACGTTTCGAAGGGTGGAGCTGGACGTACCCGTGGGCTGGGTAAGTTTCCCATTATAGGCTGAATTGTTTGAGGTTTGCACCTCCTGCACGTAATGCAGTTGAATACTGTTTTTGAACTCAGCATTCTGCCACCAATTGGCCAAAAACGTTCACGAATAGAACTTAATAATTGTTGTGGGCCGCAATGAAGCAACCGTAAGTGTTCACTTTTAAATAAAAGTTTGGTTAGAGGGTGCTTTGAGTCAATTAGCATAGGATGAATTTTGTTGGGTGAACAATGGGATGCATTCTGTATACGACCTCCTACACGAAGTATACCACTATCATCTAAGAAGGGATTTAGAGACAAAAGGTGAGACTTCGAGCTCACTGATTTAGTTGTAGACAGCGATTGTATCTCAGTTGGGAATGATTCCTTCTGCGACTGTTTTACTAAGACGATCAACGATTGCTGCAACTCATTCAAGGTAAGTCCAGGTTTCAATTTATATACTTTACTACTGTTTGGTGGTTTTAGAAACCGTAGAACATATGCCATGACTCTTTGTAGTGTACTAAAATTTGAAAACTTTTCAAATGGTACTATGCTTGCCTGGTATTGTATTTTGAGACTTATCTTCATTTCAGGTAGTTCGACTTGAGAGATAACAGATGAAGGCCAATGCTGCTCAGACATCGCCAAGAACGAAGGCCCGTGCCACCAGAGGGCGCTACATTGAAGCCGCTGAGGTGAAACTCCCCGAGACGCCATATCGGCTGGATTGACATCGGTAGGCACGTGACGCCATGACGACGCATCAGACAGTTGGCGGATCTCCTGAATCCTGTTACAAACGAAGGTTTTAAGTGTTTTTGGATGAGTTTTGATCCATCCCAACACAATCGTCGAGTCAGACCAAAATAAGGACCTGGAAATTGGTACTTTAAATGATTTCAGCACTTTAGAATGAAGTCTTGCACCAAGGAGTGCTCCCAATAATTCTAGTCTAGGTATAGTCATTTGGGGTTTTAAGGGTGCTACCCTAGACTTTGCACATAATAGTTTAACTTGACCGTTAGACTTAATATAAAGACACGCAGCGTAAGCCTTTTGGGAGGCATCCGTGAAACAATGAAGTTCAATATCAAGTGAATTTTCTGACAAGACACATCTAGGTATTTCGATTTTCGACAAATAAGAGAGATTATTAAAAACTGATTCCCACAATATTTTTATCGCATCGGGCACTGGATCGTCCCAATCAGATTTCAAGCACCACAAATCCTGTAAGATAAGTTTCGGTGTAATGGTACATGCAGACAACAATCCTAGTGGATCAAATAGTTTACTTGACAACGAGAGAATGTTTCGTTTTGTTATTTTTTCTGGGATTTCAGAATTTGTAGAAAATTGTAAGACATCACTGGTAGGTGACCATTTCAGACCCAAAACGGTGGAGTCTTTAGAAAAGTCTTGTGCGTGATTGTCTATAGCAATATCCCTAAAGATTTCGGGAACATTTGTACGGAACTTACGCAATGGAAAACAACCTTCATCTAATTTCTTTACAACACCGCTAACTATTGATTTTAGTTCATGCTTTGAGCCACAGCCGGTGTTCAAATCGTCGACGTAAAAATCGTGACGTATTACGTTGGCAATTCTTTCATCTGAACATTCGTTAGCAAGCTCAAACAAACAACGCGTACTCAAGAACGGAGCCGATGCAGTGCCATACGTTACGGTGTTTAATTGAAGAATTTTCAAAGGTAGTGACTCGTCCTCGCGCCAAAGGATAAGCTGCAAATGGCGTTGAGACTCGTCAATGGTTATTTGCCTATACATTTTCTCAATGTCTCCCGTAACAACGTATTTGTTTAGACGAAATCTCACAAGGATTGAAAACAAATCATCTTGTATTGTTGGACCCACCAACATTAAATCATTCAATGATTTACCAGAGGACGTTTTAAATGATGCATTAAACACGACTCTCAGTTTTGTTGTTTCGCTTTGTTCACGCAGAACAGCATGATGAGGGATATAGTACCCAAATAAAGGACGAGAAATCTTAGTTAAGTGACCTAAGAGTTCATATTCATGTAAAAATTCGACATATTGTTGTCTGACGCTGGACTTTGCTAAACGCTTTTCTAAATTATAAAAGCGCTTACGTACAATGGGGTATGAATCACCAAGGAATTCTTCCGGGGAATCCCACAGTGGAAGTTTAACACAAAATCTTCCATCTGGAAGACGTTTATAATTTTTAACAAAATGAGCTTCACACGCTTCTTCCTCTTTGGACAGTAAATTTGTTGATTGTGGAAGCTCTTCAACTTCCCAAAACTTAGCAAGAGATTCCTTTATCTCTTGGGAAAAGTTGCATTGAATTTGACGACTACTACTATTAAGAGTACTGCCTATAGGACCAGCCACCAGCCAGCCAAACTTTGATTCTTGCAACGTTGGTTTATTGGGACCGAGCTTGATTTGATTGGACATGACAACATCCCAGAACACATCAGCCCCCAGCAATATATTTATCTCTGAAGGTTGGAAGAAACTGGTATCTGCTAGCTGAATATTAGGCGGTAGATTCAAATTGGACACATCAACTGGAATATTTGGCAAATAACTTGTGATTTGAGGAATTATCAAACAGCTGACATTAATAGAAAAATCGTTGTTACGAGATCTAACCTGAAGGTCACACATTTGAACTGTGCTCGTTACAGTATTATTAACGCCATGAACTGTGATGGGATTGGTCCGAGATGTAGCTATCTTCATTTTCCTTTGTATTTTTTCAGATATGAATGACGACTGGCTCCCACTGTCAAGCAAAGCCTTAGCAGAGAAGAATTTATTAGTTTTGACATCTACCAAGTCAACTTCGGCAGTGCATAGTAGCACTTGGTTTGGCACCATGGTAGACAACGTTACACTTGAAGACGGAGACTGATTGGAAGAACTCTCTACAAGTGCTGGCGATGAGGATGAGTGATTGTTATTGACCCCATCCTCCACCTGCTGGTGCAACAACGAATTATGCTTTTTTTTGCATAATTTGCAAGGACCCAAACGACAGTGAGAAACGTTATGGCCAGAACGGAGACAATTTTGACACAGTTTATGTTTATTTACAAAAGAATTTCTATCAACCAATGACATGCCTTTGAATTTATCACACAAAAACAGGAAATGACTTTGTTTACACACAATACATTTTTTAGAATTAGAATCATTGTTAGTATTGACAAAAGACTTCGTAGCCTTAGTTGAATCTTTTACATTTCCATTATTTCTTTCAGCTTTACTTGAATCATTGCGACTATACTGAATAGTTTCTAGGACATCAGCTCGACCACGAAGGAACTCGAAGAACTCAACAAGTTTGGGTGACAACTGCAATGTATTTCTATGTTCTTCCCACTTCCTACTAGTGGCGCCATCTAGTTTCGATGCCATAATGTAAATGACTAATGTATACCAATGCTGAACGGGTTCATTCAACTCTTCCAAAGCGCGTAAATTTTTAGCATAATAGTCAAGCATATAGCGAATAGACTTATACGATTCTTTAGAAATAGTTTCAAAACAGAATAAAGCCCTGGTATGATTATTTACAAGTATTCTTTTATTGTTAAAGCGATCACACAGTGTGGACCAAGCTAAGTTGTAATTAGATGACGTGAAACTAACAGACTTGATGACCACAGCAGCTCCACCTTGCAGTGAATTGCGCAGATAGTGGAACTTGTTTATTGTTGGCAAAGATTCATTATTATGTATCAATGACTCGAAGGTATCCCGGAACTCTAACCACTTTAAGTGATTGCCATCGAATGTGGGTAAATTAATGGTTGGCAACCTGACCTGTTGGTTACGATTACTACACGACCCTGATCCGTGAGAGGAACCTTCACTATTATTTGGAGCCTCTGATTGTTGGGATTTGCTGAAAGTTTCTATAATGTTTTGAGCTACAGCTATGACTTTACAAAAACTAGTCTCAATGAAGTCACGCTCCTCCATTTGAGAATCAAGATCCGAAGCTAAACATTCTATTTTGTTTTGAATGGTATCAAACGTAGGTAACAATTCTTGTAATCGAGTTAATTTTAACTGTAACTCTCCAATAAGAATGCTATTTATTTCTTCGAAATCATGTTTACTTAAACTATCGACATATTTTTGAAAGAGAGTGAGTCTGGCCTTAATAGTGCCTCTTTGATGATTAAGGTCTTTAAGGCTTTCTTTAGGATCCGTTTTACCTACCACTTCGTCCATAATTAATTATAATAATGGCAATATGAGAGCACGCAACGAACCAACCAGACGAACAAAATTAGTAAACAAAGTAAATTAAGAACGTTATCTGACCGTATAGGGCCGCCGCAATGTACTGCGAAGCGGCAATGTCCTTCAAATGACCACCCACTGCACCCGACGTCACAGTGACCCGCTGATTCTCGCTTGTAAGGATGATTATTACTCTTTATTGAGGTAGGTATAACCTTGCGGAATCTGGAAGTCGGCCGTTTTGACAGCGAACCTGGAATTGATACGGGTAACAATTGACTGAATGTAATTTTAATTTGGTCGGGTTATATGGAAACTTCGAGAACTTTATTTGTCTAAGACAAAATAACAAAAGTTTTACGTATGTATGTAGTTGTTATACAACTGAAATAACTAATAAGTAAACACTGCACATTAGTGAAATAGGTTACTGGCCTTAGACAGCTGGAAAAAATAGGTAACCTAGGACTTACAATAAGTCTTAGCACTTTGTGATTGTGAATGGAACTGCGATTGCATTTTTAGTATGAATAATTATAGTAATATAATTAGGTTATTTGTTAGTAGAATGAAGTGGAATAAGCTACAGCTGCGTTAGAAGCAGCTAGAAGTAGGTAGCTTAGGGTGCGAATTACACCTTAGCACTTCGTGGACCTAGATTGTAGGTACATGACCTAGGCGGCTTAGCAATAAAATGAGTCTTTCCGTAAGCACCCACTGATTGACGTGCGCAAAAACATAAATAAATTGAAATGGAAGCAACGGTAGGCAAAGCCTATCACCACGCGAAAGTAGGCATTCACCGATACGATTGCTGCAACTCATTCAAGGTAAGTCCAGGTTTCAATTTATATACTTTACTACTGTTTGGTGGTTTTAGAAACCGTAGAACATATGCCATGACTCTTTGTAGTGTACTAAAATTTGAAAACTTTTCAAATGGTACTATGCTTGCCTGGTATTGTATTTTGAGACTTATCTTCATTTCAGGTAGTTCGACTTGAGAGATAACAGATGAAGGCCAATGCTGCTCAGACATCGCCAAGAACGAAGGCCCGTGCCACCAGAGGGCGCTACACTGAAGCCGCTGAGGTGAAACTCCCCGAGACGCCATATCGGCTGGATTGACATCGGTAGGCACGTGACGCCATGACGACGCATCAGACAGTTGGCGGATCTCCTGAATCCTGTTACAAACGAAGGTTTTAAGTGTTTTTGGATGAGTTTTGATCCATCCCAACACAATCGTCGAGTCAGACCAAAATAAGGACCTGGAAATTGGTACTTTAAATGATTTCAGCACTTTAGAATGAAGTCTTGCACCAAGGAGTGCTCCCAATAATTCTAGTCTAGGTATAGTCATTTGGGGTTTTAAGGGTGCTACCCTAGACTTTGCACATAATAGTTTAACTTGACCGTTAGACTTAATATAAAGACACGCAGCGTAAGCCTTTTGGGAGGCATCCGTGAAACAATGAAGTTCAATATCAAGTGAATTTTCTGACAAGACACATCTAGGTATTTCGATTTTCGACAAATAAGAGAGATTATTAAAAACTGATTCCCACAATATTTTTATCGCATCGGGCACTGGATCGTCCCAATCAGATTTCAAGCACCACAAATCCTGTAAGATAAGTTTCGGTGTAATGGTACATGCAGACAACAATCCTAGTGGATCAAATAGTTTACTTGACAACGAGAGAATGTTTCGTTTTGTTATTTTTTCTGGGATTTCAGAATTTGTAGAAAATTGTAAGACATCACTGGTAGGTGACCATTTCAGACCCAAAACGGTGGAGTCTTTAGAAAAGTCTTGTGCGTGATTGTCTATAGCAATATCCCTAAAGATTTCGGGAACATTTGTACGGAACTTACGCAATGGAAAACAACCTTCATCTAATTTCTTTACAACACCGCTAACTATTGATTTTAGTTCATGCTTTGAGCCACAGCCGGTGTTCAAATCGTCGACGTAAAAATCGTGACGTATTACGTTGGCAATTCTTTCATCTGAACATTCGTTAGCAAGCTCAAACAAACAACGCGTACTCAAGAACGGAGCCGATGCAGTGCCATACGTTACGGTGTTTAATTGAAGAATTTTCAAAGGTAGTGACTCGTCCTCGCGCCAAAGGATAAGCTGCAAATGGCGTTGAGACTCGTCAATGGTTATTTGCCTATACATTTTCTCAATGTCTCCCGTAACAACGTATTTGTTTAGACGAAATCTCACAAGGATTGAAAACAAATCATCTTGTATTGTTGGACCCACCAACATTAAATCATTCAATGATTTACCAGAGGACGTTTTAAATGATGCATTAAACACGACTCTCAGTTTTGTTGTTTCGCTTTGTTCACGCAGAACAGCATGATGAGGGATATAGTACCCAAATAAAGGACGAGAAATCTTAGTTAAGTGACCTAAGAGTTCATATTCATGTAAAAATTCGACATATTGTTGTCTGACGCTGGACTTTGCTAAACGCTTTTCTAAATTATAAAAGCGCTTACGTACAATGGGGTATGAATCACCAAGGAATTCTTCCGGGGAATCCCACAGTGGAAGTTTAACACAAAATCTTCCATCTGGAAGACGTTTATAATTTTTAACAAAATGAGCTTCACACGCTTCTTCCTCTTTGGACAGTAAATTTGTTGATTGTGGAAGCTCTTCAACTTCCCAAAACTTAGCAAGAGATTCCTTTATCTCTTGGGAAAAGTTGCATTGAATTTGACGACTACTACTATTAAGAGTACTGCCTATAGGACCAGCCACCAGCCAGCCAAACTTTGATTCTTGCAACGTTGGTTTATTGGGACCGAGCTTGATTTGATTGGACATGACAACATCCCAGAACACATCAGCCCCCAGCAATATATTTATCTCTGAAGGTTGGAAGAAACTGGTATCTGCTAGCTGAATATTAGGCGGTAGATTCAAATTGGACACATCAACTGGAATATTTGGCAAATAACTTGTGATTTGAGGAATTATCAAACAGCTGACATTAATAGAAAAATCGTTGTTACGAGATCTAACCTGAAGGTCACACATTTGAACTGTGCTCGTTACAGTATTATTAACGCCATGAACTGTGATGGGATTGGTCCGAGATGTAGCTATCTTCATTTTCCTTTGTATTTTTTCAGATATGAATGACGACTGGCTCCCACTGTCAAGCAAAGCCTTAGCAGAGAAGAATTTATTAGTTTTGACATCTACCAAGTCAACTTCGGCAGTGCATAGTAGCACTTGGTTTGGTACCATGGTAGACAACGTTACACTTGAAGACGGAGACTGATTGGAAGAACTCTCTACAAGTGCTGGCGATGAGGATGAGTGATTGTTATTGACCCCATCCTCCACCTGCTGGTGCAACAACGAATTATGCTTTTTTTTGCATAATTTGCAAGGACCCAAACGACAGTGAGAAACGTTATGGCCAGAACGGAGACAATTTTGACACAGTTTATGTTTATTTACAAAAGAATTTCTATCAACCAATGACATGCCTTTGAATTTATCACACAAAAACAGGAAATGACTTTGTTTACACACAATACATTTTTTAGAATTAGAATCATTGTTAGTATTGACAAAAGACTTCGTAGCCTTAGTTGAATCTTTTACATTTCCATTATTTCTTTCAGCTTTACTTGAATCATTGCGACTATACTGAATAGTTTCTAGGACATCAGCTCGACCACGAAGGAACTCGAAGAACTCAACAAGTTTGGGTGACAACTGCAATGTATTTCTATGTTCTTCCCACTTCCTACTAGTGGCGCCATCTAGTTTCGATGCCATAATGTAAATGACTAATGTATACCAATGCTGAACGGGTTCATTCAACTCTTCCAAAGCGCGTAAATTTTTAGCATAATAGTCAAGCATATAGCGAATAGACTTATACGATTCTTTAGAAATAGTTTCAAAACAGAATAAAGCCCTGGTATGATTATTTACAAGTATTCTTTTATTGTTAAAGCGATCACACAGTGTGGACCAAGCTAAGTTGTAATTAGATGACGTGAAACTAACAGACTTGATGACCACAGCAGCTCCACCTTGCAGTGAATTGCGCAGATAGTGGAACTTGTTTATTGTTGGCAAAGATTCATTATTATGTATCAATGACTCGAAGGTATCCCGGAACTCTAACCACTTTAAGTGATTGCCATCGAATGTGGGTAAATTAATGGTTGGCAACCTGACCTGTTGGTTACGATTACTACACGACCCTGATCCGTGAGAGGAACCTTCACTATTATTTGGAGCCTCTGATTGTTGGGATTTGCTGAAAGTTTCTATAATGTTTTGAGCTACAGCTATGACTTTACAAAAACTAGTCTCAATGAAGTCACGCTCCTCCATTTGAGAATCAAGATCCGAAGCTAAACATTCTATTTTGTTTTGAATGGTATCAAACGTAGGTAACAATTCTTGTAATCGAGTTAATTTTAACTGTAACTCTCCAATAAGAATGCTATTTATTTCTTCGAAATCATGTTTACTTAAACTATCGACATATTTTTGAAAGAGAGTGAGTCTGGCCTTAATAGTGCCTCTTTGATGATTAAGGTCTTTGAGGCTTTCTTTAGGATCCGTTTTACCTACCACTTCGTCCATAATTAATTATAATAATGGCAATATGAGAGCACGCAACGAACCAACCAGACGAACAAAATTAGTAAACAAAGTAAATTAAGAACGTTATCTGACCGTATAGGGCCGCCGCAATGTACTGCGAAGCGGCAATGTCCTTCAAATGACCACCCACTGCACCCGACGTCACAGTGACCCGCTGATTCTCGCTTGTAAGGATGATTATTACTCTTTATTGAGGTAGGTATAACCTTGCGGAATCTGGAAGTCGGCCGTTTTGACAGCGAACCTGGAATTGATACGGGTAACAATTGACTGAATGTAATTTTAATTTGGTCGGGTTATATGGAAACTTCGAGAACTTTATTTGTCTAAGACAAAATAACAAAAGTTTTACGTATGTATGTAGTTGTTATACAACTGAAATAACTAATAAGTAAACACTGCACATTAGTGAAATAGGTTACTGGCCTTAGACAGCTGGAAAAAATAGGTAACCTAGGACTTACAATAAGTCTTAGCACTTTGTGATTGTGAATGGAACTGCGATTGCATTTTTAGTATGAATAATTATAGTAATATAATTAGGTTATTTGTTAGTAGAATGAAGTGGAATAAGCTACAGCTGCGTTAGAAGCAGCTAGAAGTAGGTAGCTTAGGGTGCGAATTACACCTTAGCACTTCGTGGACCTAGATTGTAGGTACATGACCTAGGCGGCTTAGCAATAAAATGAGTCTTTCCGTAAGCACCCACTGATTGACGTGCGCAAAAACATAAATAAATTGAAATGGAAGCAACGGTAGGCAAAGCCTATCACCACGCGAAAGTAGGCATTCACCGATACAACTGCAAACGCGAGTAGGTAGGTTTGTTTTGAATGCATGAACTGCGTAGAAAAGAACCACAAACCAAGGCAATCTTAAATGCGATTATGCGAGACAAAGATTAAAAGACTAAAACTGGGCTTACTTCCCTTTTGTATTCACCGACGACGGCAAAATACCTTGTCCTTGTTTGCTTTCTTTCTTGAATGGTTGTATCTACTTCTACTGTGGTTGTATCCGCATGTCCTCCTTTGGTTGTATCAGTTACTTCCCTTGCATTCCATCACGTCGGGGTCACCAATGTTAAAGGCAGCTTCTTTGGTGAACAAATAATCTGAACACTTTGACTGATGTAAAAAGAGCTTCTTTATTGTTACAAATAGGTACAAGGTTGTACATGAGTATTGCGATACATTGTGAGATGCTTTAGCACACGTGTGTTATCGACCGGTCGCCACGCCAAAGCTCGTCAAACTCGTCAGGAAAGAATAACCGAGACGAAGCGCCGCCGCCGCTCGCCCCTCTCGCCCCGCACGCCGCCGCACCCGCAGACACGCTTAAAATTTTCGTCGTCTAGTTCATTAAACAAAGTGTTAAATTCGCTGCTTGTTTTCCAGGACTGAATGTGTTGACTTATCCAGTATCTATGTTTCCGTTTTTTCTTCATAAAATAAGCAATAATCAATCTTCTTCTCCTATGACGATAGTCCTCCTCCTCTAAAGTCTCGTCATCACTCGTGTCGTCTTCCATATCACGTCCGGTTAACTCGATGTTCTAGCACAAACTGACCATCACTAACGTAGTTTTAGCTTATTTATTGGTGGACGGATAACGTAGTTCTAGTTTAGCTTAGCTTAGTTCACTGAGTTTAGTTTTCATTTACTTTAGCCGGCGGTGGACGTTCGGCTTTACAGTACACGTGAATGCTCCCGGTGAGGGAGCACCTTTAGATTCGCGTGTCGCCGCTGGAGTTTTTGATTATACTGTCATTATGTTTTGATGCCGGTTACAAAAGGTGAGTAAATTTAATTGTTTACTGTTTTAATTAGAAAAAAGTGATACATAGTCAAAATAATTAGGATATTTAGGTCACTGTGTGTTGTTTCAATGTCTAGTTGCGTTTTTAATCTATCTAATAGATTAAAAACGCAACTAGATTCAGATTATTACACTATTTATGTGTGATTCTTGGTTGAAAATCATAAAGTAAATGTTATTTCCAAATATGGTTTTTAAAATTTAGTTAAATAAATTGGACTAAATATAAAATTGTTTTTACAGAAAGATGACAAATCGGATAAATCAAGGATTAAGATCCAAAAAAAATCTATGTTTATTGAAAGATGAAGAAATAACTAATATTAAATACGGAGATGGTAAGTTTCGTTATCATGAATTCAGTTATTTCAAGCTTCGAGTAGGTAGGAGTTCAGTTAACTTGTAAACGTTACTCAACTCGTCTTCTTAATTACAGATACGTCGCAGAACTTCAAATTGATACGCTGCTGTTGCCACCTATTTCAGAGTTTATAATGTGACATTATTCGCTACTACGTGATACAAAGATGACGGGATAGATGGCGCTGTTATCAAATATTTACAGAGCTGTCAGTAAATATTTCGCGAATTCATTATGTTGCGGACAACGCACCTCTTTTTTATAATATCTTTTTATACCTTTTTTCTTAATATCATTATAAATTTGAAATTAGATCTAGAGTTAGTATTCGGTTAGGTATCTTTGATATAATATGGTTTGGTAAGATGGAAAATATAAAGTTTTACAAAAGTGCAATTGAATTATGATTTGACCTGCTGTTGCTGTCCCTGTCCATTACATTTGGTGTCAGAAGCAAAGGAAAAATGCCCGTAACGAGGTCAGTCACTAAAAGGCTTCCAAAAGAGGTAAGTGACAGTGTCCAAGCTTCATCGTCAGGCCTGCCGCCTGCTCAATTTGCTAACGATGAGGCTCTCATACAGGTCACTCAGTTATCTTTACCTCCTCAACAATTGCCAGGCCAGCCTCAACAATTGCCGCCAAACCAGCCGCCTACTCAATTTAGCTCCCGATCACTTACATCGCGAGCCTCAACAAAAGCTCAAAAGTTGGCCGTTCTTGCCAGACACGCTCGCCAAAATGTAGAGAGGGAACGTAAACTCGCGGAATTAGAGCGGAAGACCGCTGAGATAGAATTACAAGCGGAACTAGTGGCTATCGATTCAATTGCTTCAGATAAAAGCAATTCCACTCAAAAATGGCTACTCGATTGTGATCAATTGAAAGATGATAATACTAACGAACCGTTATATTTCAGTTCTAAAGACTTTGAGCAAGGCCAGTATACGCGGCCTAGCGGTTGTCATACCTTGGTACTGAATCCAAACGAAGTCGTTGCCGCTCCTACCTACGGAAGGCCTGAGCTACGTGACGACCATCACCTTCAGCCAAAGGAACAAGAACACACTGAACATACATATAAATTAGGTACACACAACACTACCACACAAGATTGTGACTATTTAAACAAAAATAAAAATAATAATGTAGAGACACAAGACTCTTTTATTAAATTAGCACAAGCCATCACAGACCCAGGAGGCAAGAGGAATAGGGTAAGTATAATCCTTCCTTTTTACGACGGTTCAGTCTCCAACTGGCTGCTGTTTAAGAAGACTTTTGAGCGGTCGGAGAAGAGCTACTCGCCGGAGGAGAACCTGGCTAGATTAGGCACCGCGCTACGTGGCATCGCCCGGGAGTCCGTATCGGCGCTTTTGATGACTGCAGTTGATCCAACGCAGGTGATGTGTGCTTTAGAGAACCGTTTTGGACAGCCGGAGAGCATCATTGTCTACGAATTATCTGCGGTTAAGTCCCTGTCCAGGTTACCACTGAACGAGTCACCTAAGGATCTCAACGCCTTCGCCTGCCGCCTGCGAAATTGCGTAGAAGTCATCAAGGAGCTGCGTCGGCTGGAGTATTTGGCATCGCCTGAATTGTCCAGCGCTATATTGATGAAACTGACGCCTCTTCTGAGATATCGATGGTCCGACTTTGCTTCGGCAGACAAATCAGGTACGTTCAAGTTAGAACTTTTAGCCGATTATCTAGATTTGGAAGCAAAACGACAGATTAAGCATTCTATAATTAATGCAGAAAGTTTTCTTCACTTAAAAACCGACAATAAACAACATGATCACAATTCCGTTGCTAGGCAACCAACTAAAGTCTTCCACGCGTCAACTTCAAATAATAGTTCGACACCGAGTCATTTTGAACCATGTAGGTTTTGTAAGCTAGATTCACATGATATAAATAAATGTAAAAACTTTTTAGCGCTCTCTATTAACGATCGTTGGCAATGGGTAACCGAAAACAAAGTTTGTTACAGATGTTTGAGCAAGGGTTCCCATAAGTACGTTACATGCAAAAAACATTGTGAAGTAGTCGGTTGCAAGAATAGTAGGAGGCATAATACGTTACTTCATAGATCTACCATAGAAAATGTTACACACGCAGATGTAGATATCAACGAAGGCTCCGAAACCGAAAAACATGTAAATGTTGAAATGCCTGCCATAGTGTCTCACAGTGCGTCATCCAATGCGTCATCCAACCCTGAAACATTTCGGAGGTCGTTATTAAAAGTTATACCCGTTACCGTCATTGGTCCGCAAAATAGTATGGATATTTATGCGATGCTTGACGACGGGTCAACCGCTTCTTTTATTGATCAATCGGTTGCTGACCAGATAGGAGCAATCGGGCCTATAAAGTCTATTCGTGTTGACTGCATTGGCGGCCTCAGTACACAGACACAGGTTAGCTTTGTGAATATTAAAGTGAAAGGGCGTCATACAAACGAGAGGCATGATATAGTAGTGAGGTCCATTCCCAATCTAACTATTGCAAATCAATCTATTCAGTCGGAAAAAATAAAAGAAATTGCTCATTTACATGACTTAGCTGATGTCTTATGCTATGAAAAGGCTACACCGAAGCTTTTACTCGGTATTGACAATTGGCATTTAACTTTCTCAAAGGACATTCGACGAGGAAACATATCTGAACCGGCCGCTTCTTTGACTCCCCTCGGTTGGGTTTTATACGGTTCCTCTGTTCCTATGCTGAAATCTATCGATTTTGTCATCCACACAATTATTAAGTCTAAAAACGACGCTCAAGGAGATTGTCATAGTTTAGATATACTTCTCCGAGACTATTATAAACTAGATTCTGTAGGCATACAAAATAAAGATTGTCTTTCTACTGATGACCAGAGAGCATTTAAGCTACTAGAAGAGACTACTAGACGTCTACCCACAGGACGTTTTGAAACAGGTCTATTGTGGCGCGATAATATTGAGCATGTTCCCAATAGCCGACCACTTGCTTTACAACGTTTTAAAACTCTCGAACGTAAAATGATAGGTAATTCTGATTATGCCATACAATATAAACTAAACATTCACGCTATGCTTGACAAGGGATACGCGGAGCTTTGTAATACTACTCCTGCAGGTTTATTATGGTACTTGCCACATTTTGGCGTCATACATCCACAAAAAAGAAAACTTAGGATAGTACACGACGCTGCTGCTACATGTGAAGGAGTCAGTTTAAATTCGCTATTACTTCCAGGTCCCGATCTTCTCCAATCATTGTTAGCGATATTAATGCGATTTAGAGAAGGACGCATAGCTCTGTCTGCGGATATTCGAGAAATGTTCCCACAGGTAAAAATAAGAGAACTCGATGGTGACGCTCAGCGCTTCTTGTGGCGTGATAATCCTACACAAACTATAAAGGAGTATCGAATGTCGTCGATGATATTTGGTGCGGTATGTAGCCCGGTTACAGCTTTATACCTCAAAAACAAGATTGCTGCTGAATATTCACAATCGCATCCAGAAGCATCTGCTGCCATCATTCGGGACACCTACATGGATGACTACTTGGGAAGCTGTGATGACGAGCAACAAGCCGCATCCCTAGCAGCAGGTATAGTCTCGATTCTTTCAGCAGCTGGCTTCGAAATGAGATCTTGGGTTAGTAATTCACAAAGCGCCCTCTCCATGCTGCCCTCTGAACTATGTGTAAAAGGGGCAACAGAGATAAATGTGGGTGCTGATTCACGACCATCGACGCGTGTTTTAAGTGTATCTTGGAACATCTCCAAAGACACTCTGTCGTTCCCAAACATTGATTTTGAGACAATACCACACAAACTGACCAAGCGCATGGCTTTGTCCAATTTAATGAAAGTTTATGATCCGTTAGGTCTTTTAACTCCTATAATTATAAAAGGTCGGGTTTTATTTCAAAAGACCTGGAAATTGACTACATCTTGGGATGAAGTACTTTCAAAATTGTTTATTGATAAGTGGATAGACTGGTATAAAAACATAGCGAAGATTGTGACCAACTCCGTTCCCCGATGTTATGCTAGTCTGGATAATCCCATGAGCTCAGTTCAGTTACATGTTTTTGCGGACGCGAGCGAGCAATCTTACGCGTGTGTAGCTTATTGGCGCTTTGCATATTGTAACGGAAATATTGAACTCGCTTTAATAAGTGGTAAGGCTCGTGTAGCCCCTATAAAACCTACAACTATACCTAGGCTTGAGCTTCAAGCAGCATTGATAGCTTCACGTTTAGCTAATTTTATCACAGAATCTCATAAACGAAAGCCAGATAAAAATTTTCTTTGGTCAGATTCCCAAACGGTTCTGAAATGGTTACGTTCAGACCCAAGCACCCTTAAGCCTTTTGTCGCTCATAGGGTTTGTGAAATCACAGAAACTACTCGCGTTTCGGATTGGAGATACGTACCTTCATCCTTGAATGTCGCGGACGATGCCACAAGGTTCAAGGATGAACTTACTATGAATTCGAGATGGTTTACCGGGCCCTCATTTCTACTTCAACCATTTGACATGTGGCCCTGTGAACCAACTCTCGTGAGCACACCAATGTTAGAGGAGTCAAAGCCTGGAATCTTGGTGGGTCTCACGATATCACGTCGTTTGCCGTCGCCTGTGATTGCTGATTACACACGATTTAGTGTTTGGTTACGTTTCATCCGTGCCACCGCGCGCGTTCATCATTGTGCCATGGTGTTTCGTAATCGTTCTGCCTTAAATTCTAAATTGTCTTTAAACGGTTTGGCAGTTTTAGACGTCAAATTCATTTCATCGGCAGAACGCCATGCGTTCTTATGTGTTCAGTTAGATTCGTTCCGCGATGAATATATGGCGATTGACGCAGCATGCCCCGTTTCAAAAGAAAGTAGGCTCAAAAATGTAACATTATTACTAGGAGATGATAGGCTTTTACATTTATCTGGTCGTACGGGAGCTTCAACATCTACTGACCCTCAGCCAATCATATTTGATGGAAGACACCCGTTAACCCGTCTCCTGATCAGCTCCTATCATATCAAGTTTGCACACGGCAGCAATGAACTGGTGGTCAACGAATTACGACAACGTTTTTATATATTGGGATTGAGACCATCCGTGAAGAGCGTGGCAAAACGTTGTCAGCGATGCCGGAACATGAAGGCAAAGCCACTCACACCGCCAGTAGGAGATCTGCCTGAGGTTAGACTTGCACACCATATGCGTCCATTCACATTTGTCGGCGTGGACTATTTTGGCCCTATGAACGTCACAACAGGACGGCGGACACTGAAGATTTGGATTGCTTTATTTACCTGCTTAACAATACGAGCTATTCATTTAGAAATTGTGGAATCTTTGTCAACTGACTCTGCTCTGATGGCCTTACGTCGCTTTATCGGCCGAAGAGGATGTCCTACAAGAATCTACTCCGATAATGGCACCGCCTTTGTAGGCGCATCGAACATAATGTCAGAATTATACGACTTTTCTACCAATAAAGGAATAGAATGGAAGTTTATTCCACCTTCAGCGCCCTTCATGGGTGGATGTTGGGAACGATTGATACGTTCTGTAAAAACTGCACTTACTGTTACTTTGAAAGATCGAACCCCACGGGTAGAAGTTTTCAACACTTTACTTATCGAAGTTGAGGCCATTGTGAATTCACGACCTTTAACGCATGTTCCGGTCGATCCTGAGAGCGAACGAGCCTTAACTCCGTTTAATTTCCTGATTGGAACCTACAGCAACGATTGCAACCTGAGAGAGTTTTGCGATGCCGACCTGAGTCGACGTGCAGAGTGGCGGAAAGCTCAACGTTTAGCCGATCACTTCTGGCAGAGATGGGTTAAAGAATATTTGCCACTTTCAACACCACGTAAACCAGTTGCAGACCATAAACCAGTGAACACTGGGGACATTGTCCTGATAGCTGATAGCAATCTACCTCGAAAATGTTGGCCGATGGGTCGCGTCACCGAGCAGTTTCCAGGGAAAGACGGCATTGTTCGAGTAGTCAACGTTAGGACTAAAGGGGGTTTGCTGCGTCGGCCAGTTCGTAAGTTGGCCTTACTAACCGCACAGTAACTGGTGTTTCACACCGCTCGGGGCCATGTTGCGGACAACGCACCTCTTTTTTATAATATCTTTTTATACCTTTTTTCTTAATATCATTATAAATTTGAAATCAGAATTAGAGTTAGTATTCGGTTAGGTATCTTTGATATAATATGGTTTGGTAACATGGAAAATATAAAGTTTTACAAAAGTGCAATTGAATTATGATTTGACCTGCTGTTGCTGTCCCTGTCCATTACACATTAGTTTAAATTATTTCGCAATGTGTGATATTTGTGTTGCTCACCAGGAAGGTAATATTGATGAACACATTTATCAAGAGCACATTAATATAAAGAATAGAGCCAGAGAAGAAAAGTTAAAGATAAACAAGAAACTGGTTTGGAACACTGTTTAGTACTTATGATGGACTTGGAATCTGTCAAAGTTTGCCCTTACTCCACAGCCAGTGCTTTATACTTTAAAACCAAATTAACATGCCATAATTTCACGATTTTTGATCTAGCATCTCGCTATTGCACATGTTATTGGTTTACAGAAACGGCGGCAGATCTTACTGCTAGCACTTTTACTTCATTTGTAGTGGATTATTTAGAGCGACATTGCTTACAAAAGAAGATACCCATAATCATCTTTTCAGATGGGTGTACTTATCAAAACCGAAATGTTGTTTTGTCAAACGCACTCCTTAACCTAAGCATCACCCAAAAATATCTCGAACTGGGTCATACGCAAATGGAATGTGACTCTTTTCATAGCGCCATTGAACGCAAGTTAACAAATCGCGTTATTCATTTACCCTGCGATTAAGTGTCTGCTACTTTGGAAGCTAGGCCATCGAATCCGTTCGAAGTTCTCCAAATAGGTCATAATTTTGTTAAAAATTATGCTGATGCAACTACGTGGGTATATAAATCCATGAGGCCTGGACGCAAAACGGGTGATCCCACTGTCACTGACTTGCGAGCCATTCGTTATAACCACGAAGAGAATATTATGAAAGTGAAATTCCATTTTGATCAAGATTGGAATAGATTACCACAGCGACCAAATCGGTTCAATCCTGGTGTATCTTATTTGTCTCTACGCACTAACATGATTGCCATAACAGCCTCCAAATTTCCACTACCGACTCGTAGTCACACCACATTATCACACATTTTTTCTCGTTTGTCACACTACTGGTTTTTACACAACATGTATACCGTAATTGCTAGTGCAGTGCCAACATAATAAAGTCAGTTTGCCGACAAGTAATGCAACTGACCTTATAACCTATGGCATGTCTTCAGATGTGAATATTCCGTGATTCATATGAAAACTAAAGACTAAACTAAGATAAATAAAAACTACGTAACCATACTAAAGTTATTAACACTATTATTAAATGAAAAGGATATTAATATATAAAAAAAGAAGGGTCGACCAAACTGATAAAGATAGTTTTATAATTTCGTGCCAATTTAAACCATTTTTTTTATCTTATTTATTTTATAAGCCTAGTACGGGACTATTAAATAGCGAAATATCATTGGGACATTTCCTTGAAATGTTGCGTTAAATAAAAAATAGTAAAAATTTGAAAACATGCCTTTACTGTTACTACTTAGCGAAATTTCAGCTCAATGAGAAACCGGAAAGTGGGTCAAATTCAACTAGCAAAATTCCATTACAGAAAACGGGACAGGTGAAACTGAATAAAATCTTGTAAAATATAAGCTAATAATACGTAGGTATTTTGAAGTTTTACTGTAACATAAAAAAGTAGTATAACTCGGACAGCACTAGTTCGGAAATAAATACATTACATGGTGTGTAAAAATCAGTAGTGTGACAAACGAGAAAAAAATTACCGTTTGTCATACTGGTGTGATAATGTGGTGTGACTACGAGTCAGTCCTGCAAATTTCAACATCTCCAGAAGCTCAAACAAATTCTTCCAACTGAGTGCCATAATTTTTATGACGTCTGCCTCATTTGTAAGGTTTTTAAAATTAATGTATGTTTTCCTATATTTTCTAACGAAAACCTGACGTTTTGATTTAACTGATTATAATACAAAATAAAGTGATTTTTAAGGAGTTGTTTTATTTCCAATAATAGCTATCTAAGAGATGTTTGAAACTATTTTACACTATTTGAACCAATACCAATACGAAGATATCATGAGTTGGGTAGAAATCATAATATCTTCGTATGTGGTAATATTAGGACGATCTAAGTTTACACAGTATTTGCTGGCAGTTTCTACCTCTGATATCCATTAAAACATTTTTTAGCTGAAGCATGGAAACGTTTTTTTCGTCTCCTGTAAAGTTGTCATTTTTGAGACAGCCGTAATTGATTCTTAACCGTCGATATGTTGATTCTTAACTGTCGATATGTTGATCCCAAACGGACTATCGGTAATGGCAGCAATGCCATTGGAATGCTTGTCGGACCCACGCTACCACCGCCGATACCACTGGTGGTGGCGTGGGTCCGAAACGATACCACCAAGTAGTGTTGTGATTTGTAGATAAGTACCTATTCTTGTATTATAGCATAATACAAGATACTACATGTGGTAGCGTGGGTCCGAAACGATACCACCAAGAATCATTTCTGATGCAAGCGAAGCCGTAGGCTAAAGTTAGTAGGTATACCTACTTATCTTCTACTTATGTTCCGTATTAGCTAAGTGTGACCTTTGTTATCTCACTGCATTCATATAAAATGCATTAGCATCAATATGATTTTAAACAAGAAGTATTTTATCGGTTTCACCCTGGCCATTTATAAACAAACAAGATCGACTGTCATGAGTTTCTTTTATGTCAATAAATGTCGACTTTTACTGTTAAAAGTTTTCGTTGGTTCTATATTAAATAACTACGTACCTATAATATGATGACTGAAATACAGGACCCTCATTTTGATATCATTCGAATAAATGGGGGAAGTGCCCTTCTTTTTGGAATATACAGATACCATCGCCATATAATATATAAAAATGGTTCATCGATATGGCGGTGTTCAACATATAAAAATACTAAATTTTGTGGCTCTATTACCATTGCAAAGGTATTTAGTCTTTTTCAATTGCTTTGCTTATAGTATTTATTATAGCTTAAATTATTGCTGAATTATAATTTAACTGCCCGTGGCAAGCTCGAGGATGGCAGCAGATGGGTTAGTTTGTTATTACGATGCAGACATTATTATTAATTTTTTTTATTTTTTTTAAGGATATAAAAACTATCATTACACAGAAAGATCATACTAATTGTGTAGCTGATGAGTGTCATACTCTAGTTCGAATGACGTTTCCTCGATGGTCGGTACCTCGATGTCTCTAGCTCGATTGTACACTTCACCGATGGGTCGTTTCATCGAAAGGTCAATACCTCGAAGGATCCATTCGTCGATGGGTCTTTTCTTCGATGGTACTGTGGTACCCAGGGGGTTGAGTACCACGCGTGTATGAAGTGATGAAATTACAACGATCAAATAAGATAATATATTATTTATTTGTAAACCACTTGCACTTCCTACTTATATTATTAGGGACTTTACGCGGTTGTTTTAACTTTAATTAGCGAACTGGGACGTATATCGCGGACTCGGCCCAAGGATAGGGCTTAAAGCGGGGTTCTTCCCAGGATACTTTTCTCAGCTTCAATCGGAACGGCTCCACTAGGCCCGTTCAGATCCCGAATGTCCAGGCAGCGATTGTTTTTATATCGTTCCTCATTCAAATTTTAAATTGATACAATAATTTTATTTAAACTCTGACACATAATGGCCAGGTAACGAACCGTAGTGTGTGGGACGAGGTCCGAACACTACATCAGCTACGCCCAAGGCCATGTGACAGTTACATCGAACCCTAGATAAACTAAATCTGGGACAGAAAAAAAAAAATTATGCGAATTGTCCCTTACAATGGGAATAACGAAGCAATCTTTGTAATAATTAGTAAACGATAGTAGAATCTCAAATTATAGCAATTAAACTGTAAGAAATACTGAAAAACACGAACAAAGAAAAATTGCTTCATTCTTGGCCAGGCAAAAAACCCAGGTTAAAAGAAACCTGACCACAATCAGCCTCATCAAAGAAAAGTTATTGGTATCACTTGCCGATACATTTTAAGGTTTGCCCTGAAAGGACTTAGTAACACAGTACTTTTAAGACCTACCTAACTAAAAAGAAAGATGACATAAACTTATTTATGTCGCCTACACATTACTAAATTATTTTCAAATCCACATCAAAGAAAAAGAACTCTCTATAAAGAAGAGTCTGATTGAAAACTAACTTTCAACCATCGTCGGCGCTCAAGTCCAAAACGATTTGACTCTCTTACAAAGTTCAGATCACACCTCTTGATATCAGACAAAAAAATAATTGCCTAACTCCTACGCTATAACATCCCGAATCTAACAAAACAAATCTATTTATCTTCAGCAGCGCAGCAATATGAAATAAACAGAGAACGCATATTATGAATAAAATGTTACACACAATACATTATCTCCTATTATACAACATATCTTAAATAAGAGTTATGGTCACGCAGATAGGCATCTGTAAAAGAAAACAATCATAGGATCCAACTTGCACATAGATCTGTTTGAAATTGAACTTTAAAACGTCAATAAAGTTATACGAAACCATCGATAATTACCTTTGAACTATAATTGCACACAACAATTCATAAAATATTCAACCTTTATTTATCTAGCCTCTTTATTAGTATCACACATAAAATATAAGAAAATAATCATGTCCACACGACATTCAACGTCAAATAAATATAATGACATTTACACATATTTTACTTAAATAACAATTAAATAAATTATTATTAATTGTTATTATTTATTAATTATTATTAATTAAATAATAAATTGGACTCTCCTAATCGACACGTATGAAAAGCACTACAAAATTCCGGAGGATGTTGGGGTTTCGTCATCTAGACCTGACATATTCCTATAATTTACTTGAGGAAGGGCTCCATTTGTACCACGCGCTCTGCTGATCTGTCCACACAAACCTTCATACACCCCTACACTTCATAAACACGTAAATACAGACACAGACAGGTAAAAGCGTTGTGTTTCGGGCGCCTTCTAAGTTGGTAAGTGAAACCTATTTTATAAACAATTTGCTCTGTGAACCGCAGACTGCTCACTTCCCCATCGTAGCCAGGAGGGCGAACTTCCACTGCGCAATATACCTCCTGGCCGGGAATTGAACAATCACGTAGAAGATTCTGCAGTATTCGAGGTTTTCGGCACTTAAATGATGCGCCAAGCATTCCTCTTATTAGAAAATGGGTTAAGAAATTTGAAGAGACCGGTTCAACACTCGAAAAAGCAAAATCCGGGCGACCAAGGTCATCAAGAACTGTAGAAAACGTGGAGAGTGTTAATGAGTCTGTTCGTGACGACCCGAACCTTTCAATTCGAAAGCGCGCAAGTGCTTTAAAAGTGCATAGATCATCATTGCACCGCATTTTGCATAAAGACCTAAACCTGCACCCCTACAAAATTCAATTGGTGCAAGAATTAAAGCCCCAAGATGCCAGCCAGAGACTTGTTTTTGTAAATAGGGTAATTGAGCGTTTTTCAACGTTTACCAACATCTTGTTCTCAGATGAAGCTCATTTTCATCTTAATGGACATGTAAATAAGCAGAATTGTCGCTACTGGAATGCAAGCAATCCGAATCGCAAGCATCAGAAACCCCTTCATTCGCCAAAAGTAACCGTATGGGCTGCGATGTCGGCGCGAGGAATTATCGGGCCTTACTTTTTTGAAGACGAAAGGGGATGTGCAGTTACAGTGAATTCTGAGCGTTATGTGGTGATGTTAGACGACTTCTTGGTGCCTGAACTGCAAAACTTTCCTGGCTATAACCAAAGAACATGGTTTCAGCAGGACGGAGCAAGCTCACACACGTCCAATACGTCTCTGCCACGAGTTCGTGAAATTTTTCCAAGTAAATTGAACTCCAGGAGAGGTGACATAAATTGGCCCCCACGCAGTCCGGATTTATCTCCTATGGGGGTACCTTAAGTCGAAAGTTTATGCCAATAAACCGACTTCTGTGGCGCATTTGAAAGAAAATATCCGTCACGAAATGGCAGCCATCACTGAGTCCACCTGCCGAGCCGTCATAAACAATTTTAGTGTTCGACTAAATGAGTGCCGCGAGCGCGAGGGTCTACATTTGGACGATGTTATTTTTAAGAAATAAATTCCCAAATTATGTATTTTAATAATTAATAAACTTTTTTTTGGTACACTGCCTACTTTTTTTTTATCGTTTTACTAAATATAAACTTTCTTTTGAGACACCCTGTATATTGCTGGTTTTTATAGATCTGGAAGGCAGAATACAATTGACCTTTGGGCTACAGATGGTACAGGCGTTGAAATATTTCGGTTGACAATGTCAAGGCAGCGTTTTCATTTTATTCAAAGCTGTCTTCGTTTTGACGACAAATCCACTAGAGAAGAACGGAAAGTTTTCGATAATTTAGCACCTATTCGTGAAATATTTGAAGGGTTTGTGTATAACTGTAAATAAACCTATGTGTTAGGTGAATACATAACCATAGATGAAATGCTGGTTGCGTTCAGAGGCCGGTGTAAGTTTAGGCAGTACATTCCATCCAAGCCCGCCAAATATGGCATAAAAATTTTAGCCATGGTTGATGCCAAGAAGTTTTATGTAGCCAACCTCGAAATTTACGCCGGAAAGCAACCAGAAGGTCCATATAGATTAAGCAATAAACCATTTGATGTGGTTAATGGCCTAGTACAAACAATTTCAGGAACTGGCCGTAACGTAACCTTGGTTTACGAGATTTGAACTAGTATCTCATCTGCTCAAAGAACACAAGCTAACCTCTGTTGGAACAGTGCGTAAGAACAAGAGACAAATACCGCCGGAATTATGTAAGACTCGTAATGCAGAAGTCTATTCGTCTAAGTTTGCTTTTCAAAAAGATATTACCCTCGTGTCTCACATACCAAAAAAGAATAAAATTGTTCTACTCATGTGTCAAGCCTTCATCACAATGCTCAAATAGATGAATCGACTGGTGAAAAGAAGAAAACTGAGATAAACATGTTTTATAATGCAACGAAAGGTGGAGTGGACGTTGCAGATGAGCTGTCAGCTACATAATATGATGTAAGCCGAAATTCACGAAAATGGCCTGTGACAGTATTTTATGCAATGCTTAATTTGGCTGGGATAAACGCTTATATTATTCACTCATCAAATAATAACAGCACCCAAAAACGTCGTAATTTCATCAAAACACTGGGTCTGACTCTTGTCAGCGAACACTTGAATACTCGTAAAGAAATACCACAGTTGCCGAGTAATTTGCGTAAAAGAATACGAGAATTTAGTGGCGAATCCTCTGAGGAACCACCTGCTAGAGTACCAGGTGTACGAAAAAGGTGCCAAGCATGTCCTTATGCAAAACATCGCAAGACAGCACATGTGTGCGAATCTTGTCATAAGTATATCTGTCAAGAACACATTGTTCCGTTCTGTCAACAATGTGCTATAGAGAGAACTGATTAGTAGGTTATGAGACTGATTTTTTGATGATTATTTGTTGATCTCATTGTTAATTACCAAAGTAATAAAACTAGAAGTCTGAAAGATTGATATTTTTTATGTTAATTGATATGTAAGGCAAAGAGCCTAAAATTATTTTTTTTTAGATATTACTTCTAATTTTAATAAATAAAGGTTTGTGAGTACAATGAACATTCTTATTATTAAAATCCCTTATTTATGGATTACCTTGTAAGATTGATAGCTGTTCTTTGATAAAAAAATATAATAGATACATAAAAACTGTAACTGAAATACAGGGTCAGAAAGACCCTCCACATTCTCGATGTGCTCAGTTTGTACCACATTCTCGCCGGGTTAAGAAATGTGGAATATTCCCCTTTGACAATATATTTACAGACATAGATTTCGCACCCAGTGACCATACTAATAGACCAGCGCCAGAAAATGTAACAGATGTTGTAGTAGATTGCCGAGAACCTGATGCCAATGAACGTTGTGATTCACCTTCTATGCTAACTCCTGGTTTTCATTGTGACGATGATGAAACTGATGCAGAAATAGATCATATTATTGATGAATGTATCTATAGCGAGCCAGTACCATCTACATCCTATGTCCAGAAACCATCACAAACATCTATTGATAATAAGCCACGACGAGAATCATCCCATACTATATCCTCGACAAGAGAACAAATAAAATCAGAGACACTCATCAGACGTCTCACACTTATAATCTGTCCATTCGTTTATTTTCTTTTTGACAGTTTGAGACAGTTCGAAATTAGTGACGCCCTCGCACGTTACCGATTCCATTCAAAATAATTATCGATTTTATTTAAGAACAACTTTCAATCGATTTAATACATCGACATAATTTAATATAAATATTAACTAGCAATCATCAGGTTTTTAAAAATTATATAAGAAATAGATAAATAATAAATCAATAAAATTATACTATTTATACATATAAAAAATATAAGCTATAAGCGCATTATAAACAGGTTATCACTAGCAATATCATAACACATTGCGTCACTGACCCGGCGACGCCATATTGTTGTTACTTGCCATGCGACGCTTGTGTCACAGTCAGAGCTCTTGTTAACGACAACGGACAACGGCCCGATTTTTACAACGGGCGACGGGCCGACGCGCAGTGTTCAATAAGTTAGAGTGAATGTTTGTTAACGCGACGGGCTCATACCCGTTGCAACGCGACTCAACGGATGCGCGCACGTTGCCCCTCGGCGCGACGGCGGACTGTCCGATGCAGTGAACTACGTCATTTCATAGAAGTGTGTTGACGACGACGGATGTGCGCACGTTTATATTTCTAGCTACCTACCCTGTGCTGCTCATTGTGAATATGGAGTTTACCATTGATATGGACTTATTAATTAGCCTTGTTCAAAATTGGCCTATGTTGTGGGACAAGACTATAGAAAATGATAAAAATAAACAAGCGAATTTTGCGGCATGGAAAGAAATCTTCGTAATGCTAAATGAAGATTTTGAGACATTATCTGATAAAGAAAAAAACGAATTCGGTATGTGAACAATGTTTTATTTTTAAATTGGAAAACTCAATATAGATAGATAGATAATTCGTTAATGTACACAAACAGATTAACAGAATAACAGTGTAGATGGAATTTATTTCATGATTTTTAAACATATTGATTTTGCCACGGCAGTTGCCCTTCAGGTGACATGAAATAATCTGCAAACTTATTGCGAATCACATTAGCTGTCAAACTACCTCTTACCGAATTTGAACGAGGTACGTCTGGTAAGTTGGTATCGGTGGTCAAATTATCACCGACTGGGTTACTAATAATTCCTTCTTCTTTGTGGATGAAATTTTGCATCAAGCAACAGGTTTTTACTATATCGACTGCTAAGTCCAGTGATACGTTCAATGGTTGATGCAAAATTCGCCAATATACCGAATGCACATTCGACATATCGTCTCGCTCTTGTCAGCCGGTAGTTGAATATCTTTTTTACGTCATTAAGTTGATGACCACCAAACGGCCGAAGTACATGTTCCTGCAGTGCGAATGCTTCGTCAGCTACAAAAACATAAGGTAGTTCAAAGTCCGCTCCTAGTTTATTTGTTGATGGTGGTATGCTTAATCTGTTATCTATGAGATTTTTCCAAAATTGTGTTTCTTTAAATACTGCTGAATCGCACTCTTTTCCGTATGCACCAACATCAATGTAAATAAAATTATAATTTGCGTCTACCACCGCCATCAATACAATAGAAAAAAAAATGTTTATAGTTGAGGAACATAGATCCACTTTTTTCAGGCTTTATGACTCGTATATGTTTGCCGTCTATTGCTCCTAAGCAAAGAGGAAAGTTCGCTGCACTTTCAAAATTATTGGCTATCATTATCCACTCCTCTGTAGATGGAATTTTCATGTAGGTTTCTCGTAATTTAGACCATATCGTTGTACATACTTCTCGAACTATGTAGCCTATAGTTTTTATTCGAATTCTGAATGTGTATTGAAGATCCGTGAATGAATTTCCTGATGCTAAATATCTGTAACAATTTTTTTTAAGGTAAACTTGTAATTAAAAAGTGGAGTGGCGCTAGAGATAACTGGATGAGATGTGCCAAAAAACTGAAAGAGTACAAATCTGGTTCAGGTGCAAAATCGGTCACAAAATATAAATTTTACGAACAAATAATAATAATAATAATAAATGCTGTTCTTAAACAAAATTATAGGTCATCGACCGACAGAATCAAATATGCCACTTGCTGAAAACGAGAGTATTCCAAATACAGAAGAAAATGAAGTACCAAAGGTTACAGTCCCGAAAAAAAGGAAGAGAAAAGACACAGAGAATGATATTGAGAGAAAAATTTCGAGCTTAGTTGATTCTGTCGTAATGGAAGATAACAGTAGAATTATGTCGTTTTTCCGGGGAATTGCACCAACAATTGAAAAATTTAATGACGCTGATATCGTCGAATTTCAGTTTGAGGTTATAAAAGCGATGAGAAACATAAGTCAAAGAACTCGATCCCCTTATGTTTATAATTCGACTCCAGCGCCAAATTATTCCCAAATTGCTTATACTTCAGGTTACCCCGAAAATCAATATAGGGGATATCGTACTGCTACAGCTTCATCTACAAATTATAATGTAAATGATCGCGCGCGTGAATATGAAATATCAATTCCAGAAACACCTGAGAATACACAATCTTTTCATCAAATAGACGACACAGTATCTGAAAACAGCCATTTTGATTTTGATTTTTCGAAGTCAGTTGATTAATAAATAATTACCTACACATTTCCACAATGACTTGTTATTTAAAATTCTGCTATAGGTGTATCTTACCATAATCCTAAAACTCCATCGCCCATTGTCAAAATTCTTTATGAAGTTTTAAAATATGAGAATTATACATAGTTACCATACCTTAAGGTAACAGCCAATCTTTCAGCGGGTGTAATAGATAGTCGCATATTAGTGTCAGCATGTCGTAATTGATCATATACTAGTTCTAATAATTTGCGAAAACTTTCATGAGTCATTCGAAAGAAGTTATAGAACTTTCTTCCGTCTTTCTTTAAATCCTCCATCAGAGTATGGAATACTCCATAAGACTCTCTTTCTAATAAAATAGGATGCACCCACAGCTTTTTCCTTTTATTTTGTAGCTGCTGTTTTTTGTATAAATAGTAGGCTAGAATAAGCTTTTTCTTTGCACTCGACATAACGTACGTGCACTTCTTCGCCCTTCAAATATAGAACTGATATCGACAACAACGGACGCGTTCACGTTATATTTAGCGGATCGTGTACAAAGGTAACCGTTTCGCGTCGTCCCGTTACCCGTTGACAAAAACGTTCGTTAACAAGAGCCTTCACTGTTTTTCGGATCATTGTGTATTCTTTTACAATATCATAAGTTGAGTTGAGTATTTATATTCCTCCTTATCGATACGTAAATTCTTCAGTTGAGCATACTTAAGTTCTCAATATGCCGAAAGGAACTGTGTTAAAAGGACAATCGAGGGAGTTTGTGAGACGCCTTCAAGAATACTTTGAGAAGGAATATCGTAATGGTGCACCGCTACTACCAATATCGCAGGTTCGAAACCGTGTAGCTGCCGCCTTAGGAATCAGTGTTCCAACAGTTACAAAAATTGCCAAAGAAGCCTACGGCAGCAGTGGTATGCAGCATAATACGCTCTCTACACCCAAGAAAAAACGCCAGCCCTGTAAAGTTACAAACATTGACGATTTCGCCGCCGATGCTATTCGTCGTCATATATACGAGTACTACCAGCGTAAAGAAATTCCGACTCTAAGAAGAATGGTAATTTCACTGAGGAATAGTGGTTTGTTCCGTGGCCAAAAATCGTCGCTAGCTAAAGTGCTGAGACAAATTGGATTTTATTTCAAAAAGTCTGATAAGAGAAAAATCTTATTGGAACGCCACGACATAGCGCTGGCTCGATGTGACTTCCTAAGAAAAGCTAAACAAATCGAAGACTGGTCGAATGTGGTTTTCACCGACGAGACTTGGCTCAATGCTAATCATACTATATCGAAATCATGGACTGACGACACTGCAGCATCTACTTCGGCTGTACCTATAGGCAAGGGCGAACGCCTGATAATTTGGCACGCAGGCAGTGCAAAAGGATTTGTATCAGATGCTCTACTCACTTTCAAATCCAAAAAATCTGGCGACTATCATGAAGAGATGAATTCAGAAGTATATGAAAATTGGTTCAGGGAAATGTTGACATTACTAGAAGAACCTTCAATTATATTTATGGATAACGCGCCCTATCATTCACGGCAAATAAAAAGCCAACGCAATCTAATACCAAAGACGAGATTATCAACTGGCTTCGTGATAATGGCGAGGATGTGACTAATTCATTATTGAAAGCAGAACTAATAAGAATTTTAAATTCGAAACGTCAACCTAAAAGATACGTCGTCGATGAAATGGCAGCTGAATATGGACATACTGTTATTTGAATCCCACCGTATCACTGTCAGTACAATGTCATCGAATTAATATGGGCACAAATCAAAGGGAAGGCAGCAAGAAACAACACAACGCCGCCGTTTACAGCGAATAAAATGATGCAATTATTAAATAGTGCGTGTGGTGATGTGACTCCTGAAAACTGGGCCAGTGTCGTGGAGAGAACAAGAAAAATAATAATATCTGATTGGGATCGAGATGTTGCAATTGACAATATAATAGAACAAGAATTGATTATTCGTGTAACAGAGGACTCAACTGACGAGTCTAGTGTAACTTATGAAGAAGAGTCTATTAATAAATTTACTTGTTTAATTTGTATACCGAATAACCTAGCTAGTTTGTTAAATAAATATGTGATTTTCCAAGTATATTTGTTCATAACTCTTGATTTAAACTTGACTTAGACGTTATTAACTATGCGTTTTAAAATTAAATTTCACGAACACGTGCATACTTACAATCTAAGGCAGCTGTCGAAAAGAAAATAAATCAATTTACAAATAATCGATTTGAAGACAATTGATCGATTTATCATTTATGTCAAGATTTGTTTTATAGTCTGTGTCTGTTTGTTATACACAGGGCACTTCACTAAGTTTTCGGTACACTATAACCTTGTACGTGCATAAGCGTCATATTTTTATAAAATAATCCATACATATTGTAAAAAAGACGCTCGTACAAGTTTCCACAGGATCTGTCAAAAAGAAAATAAACGAATGGACAGAGTGCACTATATAGGCACTCCAGGTAATTTCATTTTTCCAAAAATGTTCAGGCCACCTTTAAAAGCAGGCCGTCGCAAGAATAGGTTGAAGAGAAAAGTAGGTAAAAGCATGATAGCTTCCGACACCAGAGAAAAATTGAATGCATTAATTGAAAACAAAAGACCAAAAAAGGCGAGGGTAGTCAAAACGGCTCTATTTGCAAATAGCATTAAAAGAGGAGGAAAATCGGTTTCTTTGTCAGACGAGGAAGGAGAAGAATTTATGCCTAGCGGTTCATCTTCTGGCGGTGAAGACTTTATCGTGGATTCCGATGAGGACAAAGTAGTTTTAAACGATAATTTCCCTAAGTTATCACGGGAACCCCGTTGTGAAGATTACGTAATTGTTGCATTTATGACAAAATAAAGTGTACTACATAGCACAAATTTTAGAAGAACTACAGGATGTCTGTGATTATTATGTATCGTATTTAAAATTAAAACAAAAGGAGACACAAACATTCTACATGCCTCTGGAACCTGACACGCAGGTGTAAATAAAAAGGATACTATGTATATTCTACCCCTTCCCGTTATTAAAGGTACGGCACGGCGCCAAACTACTTACAAGTTTCCTGTTGATATGTCGTTACTAAATTTAAGATGTTAATTATTGTGTAAGTATGACTGAAATACTGTTGCTAATGATAGTTTTTTTGAGTTATTTAATATTTAAAAGAATGGCGGAACATCAGGTGTTTAAGGCTCTGAGCGTGAAGAAGGAAGAGGCAGAGGGCTGGGTAGGAGCACTGGCTATAGGTGAGGAGAGTGAAGAAGATCTCTTAGATTTGATGTTCTTGAAGGTGACTAGCTCAGAATGGGCATCTGCAACCAAAATAAGAGAATGTGTCGCGTACATGGGCTATGATCCGAAGAAGATTATTGCAGCTGTTATGGCAGCTGCGAATAAGGACCCCACTCAGGAAGGGGATGCTACAAAGAAGTATGGCATGGGGAGCTCCAAATTCACCTTGTATGAAAAGAATGATGGGAAGACTGATTAGATCTTCTTTATCACATTATTCCTGGAAAGAGGGAATAATTTGAAAAAGATATTTTTAAGATTTGAAAAAGATATTTTTAAGATGTGATAGAGATATAGAAAGTTTGATTAAAAGGAAGGCATCTTCATATGGGATCGGAATAGATAGGGTCCCATCAACATCGGCCATGACTCCGAGCACACTGACTCTGGCAAGGATTTCCCACACAGGCTTTCCCTCTTGCCACAGCATCCCTGATAATAAGTCATAAAATACCAGGGAAGATTGTAGCACCATCTATGCCAGGTGCAACCCTACCACTTATCATGCAGCATACGATATTTGCGGGGTTTATTCCGAGTGCAGACACCACAGTCTCTAATGACCTGAAGCAAATAGCACTCGTATTGAATATTGAGACTTCCATCTTGCTTGCAACCCCTGCAGAGAAGAGGAAGTTGATAGCTACGGACATTGATGACCATTTAAAGAATGCAGAGAGATTTGTCACTGCAGCAATGTCAGGGAGTCTGCTAACAGACGACCTCAAGATAGCCACCTTAAAGATGGCCAAAGTCCTGGATGCCAACGGGAACCTTGAGGTGATAGTTCAAGTTCTAGTAAAATTGGCAAACTCTTTCTTAAGGCTTGAGTCGAAGTCTTATAATAAAGCTGTGAAATTCATGAAAGCAGAGCAGAAGGGGCTTAGGGGAAAACCAAAGGTAGTCCATGTGGATAGGTTGACGCGATATCATGGAACAAATGATGCTCGGGACGAGCATGACTAAGAGGGGGGTAATGTTAGAACGATCGTCGATATCTCGAAAACTACTGATCGAATCTTCTAAAAATTAACCTATTGACAACCAACCGGTGCCCGGGCACCGCGAGTATATTACTGCGCCGTTCCGTCAAACCCCAAGCGGTGCACGGGCACCGCACCTCCCCAGGCGCCTTTTAATGTGTTTACGGTCTACTTTTGTATGAAGAAGTTTGATTACATGCGTTCTCTATAACATTTCCTTGAAATTTGAAGCATAATATCATTATATTTGTGGTTCGATATTTTTTTTCACGGCATTGACAGTTGATGCTCTTTTGACTGGGCGACAGAAAGAAAATTCTTGGATTTATTCACGTAAGTAATGTTTTCTTATTAGAAATAAATAATAATAAATATTAATAAATTATTCGGTTTATAATGATTCTATGTAGGTAATAGTTTAAAAAAAAATCATAGTTATAACTAATATATAAAGCCCCCGAAAGTTACCGATTTCCGAGTTATTTTTACGATGTTTGTCAGTGAATACAGTGAAAAGTGTTGACTTTTTATCTCTGTAAATGCATTAGAACTCGTTTAGAGATCGATTATGTACGTAATTATATATTTCAGTGTAATAATAGCTAGACAAATTTGGTGGGAATCCGTTTGAAATTGGCGGTTCAGTTAACCACGCCATTTTTGTATTTATTTCTACGGGCATAAGGTATAAATATCTTCGAAGTATTTGTTGCTGATTTTTTGAATAGGGAGGTGACGATATTTCTGTTTTGTCGATTTTGTTATGTACATCGACTGTTTATGAAAATTAATAATTGTTTTTTTAGAAAATAAAAACGCGGATATAGTGGGTACGAGTAATGTATGGCTATCTATTATTGCAACTTTTTCTTTTTTGTTACATAGTATGTCTAATTATTGGCGATTTGATGGGGAGGTGCCGCAGAGCTTCGTCGACCTGCTCTACAGTGATGTCGAGGAGGAGAGCGGCGATGAAGAAATTTTTATAGACGATGAGGTAATAAACGGTTGATTACGATGCCGATTGCACCTAACACTGGGCTACTATGGCTTTTATGGGGGCGACTGCCGGCGAGTGGGTTTTGCCGTCCTATTGCACCTAACACTGGACTACTATGGCTTTTATGGGGGCGACTGCCGGCGAGTGGGTTCTGCCGTCCTATTGCACCTAACACTGGACTACTATGGCTTTTATGGGGGCGACTGCCGGCGAGTGGGTTCTGCCGTCCTATTGCACCTAACACTGGACTACTATGGCTTTTATGGGGGCGACTGGTTCAGCCCTCCTATTGCACCTAACACTGGGCTACTATGGCTTTTATGGGGGCGACTGCCGGCGAGTGGGGTCTGCCGTCCTATTGCACCTAACACTGGACTACTATGGCTTTTATGGGGGCGACTGGGTTCAGCCCTCCTATTGCACCTAACACTGGGCTACTATGGCTTTTATGGGGGCGACTGCCGGCGAGTGGGTTCTGCCCTCCTATTGTACCTAACACTGGGCTACTATGGCTTTTATGGGGGCGACTGGGTTCTGCCCTCCTATTGCACCTAACACTGGGCTAATATTAGGGATGCAACGATACCGATAATAATACCATATAACCGTAACACGCAGGTTATCTTTATTTTTGACGATCATCGGTATCGTAAAAAGTATTACTATTTATAACTATTTTTAAAACTAGATTGATGTAAAAAAAAAACGTGAAAAGGAATGCAAGACAGCATCAGCGTTGACATTTGGCAACTTTGGTTGCCATTTTGGCAACATTTGACCCTATGTGGCAACCAAGCTCAAACGGCCACTTTTTGGCAACTTTTCCACTCGTCGCGTGATCATCAGTAAAAAAATATCGAATATCTTCGCATCGAATTGAATAAAATCAAAACCTTGAACGCATTTTTATTCCCAATTGAAAACAATACATAATTAGTAGACAAACAAATTGTACCCGTATTTCTACAGTTACAAGGTCTATTTTGGTGAATCTAGAGATAAAAGTAATTTTATGAAAAGTCTAAAAGAAAACAAAAATGGAAGAAAGTACCGTTTCTTTTTTTTTTCGTGCGGAAATCCCCTCGGATACCCCCCCGCCGGCCAGCGGGGGCGGTTATGTCGGGCTTGAACCGACTAAAACCGCACGCCGTCTCGGGTCTGCAGGCGCCGGGGTGTAAGGTTGCCCATAGAGCATATCCCTCGCACTCCGACTGACCCTGGGCCATCTCCGGTTTCGAGATGGCCCCCTCGGGTTTGGGAACCACGGTGTCCCGTCTTGCCCCGGTTTGGAGGAGGGGCGCTAGCCGCCCCACCGTCCCGGCCTGCTTCTGCTGGGGTGACAGGCGGCCTCACCTACCACCCCCAGGCCTGCGCTCATGGAGGACGGAGGTCGTTGAGCGACCTCCGGCGCCTGAGTCGCCTGCGACGCGCGGCGAGCATGTTGCGGGCTCGGCGGGCCGGGAGAGTTCTGAGCCTCTCCCGGGCGCGCTCCGCCATCTCCTTCGCGAGCATCACATGCTCGCAGAAGGAGGTGGCGGCGGCCCACGCGCTAGCGCTTCGCACCATTGCCGCAATCATGATGCCGAGCGAGAGGACTCCCACCCCGATGGCTGCCACGAGGTCACGCCTCGGCGCCTCCCACGCCGGGCAGTCCGCCAGCGTGTGCAGCCCTGAGTCCTCGCTCGCGTCACAGTGATGACACTCAGGCGTTGGCTCCTTCCTGATCCGATGCAGGTGGTCCCCGAAGCACCCCTTCCCGGAGATCACCTGCGTCAGTCGGTACGAGAGGCTTCCGTGTCGCCTCTCTAGCCAATCCTCCATGATGGGCCTTACCGCCGCTATTGCGGCGTGCCCTGCGCTTGGTCGCCCAAGTCGTTCCTTCCACTCCACCACGATGGCCTGGCGGAGCTGGGACTGCACGGCCTCGATTTCTCGAGGCTCGGGGTTCCATCCCTGCTCCCGCGCCCCCTTTCGCCACTGGTACAGTTGCGAAAGGGCTCTCGCTTCCAGGTCCCATGGCGGAGTTCCAGCAAGGAGACTCGCCGCCTCGAAGGAGATCGTGCGGTACCCGCGGATGACCCTGATGGCCACAACTCGCTGCGGAGCGCGTAGCATCCGCACAGTTCTGGTCCTCAGGGCCTCCGCCCATATTGGGCACCCATACAGGGCCATGGACCGCACGATCCCCGCGTAGAGTCTCCTGCAGGAGTCATCGGGCCCCCTCATGTTGGGCAACAGCCGAGCCAGATCAAGAGCTGTGCCCTTCAATTTGGGGCCAGACTTCGGATGTGTTCTCCGAAGTCCCATCGGCCGCGACGCAAGGTACCTAAGTAGGTAATTTCAACTGCAAAGAGTGTTTTAGGTTTGTCTTCGAGGATTTCAATTTTGATCAACCAAAATGCAGAGCAATAAACAGTACCCAATAGGTATAGGTATATGCATAAATATTTTTATATACATAAAAACAGATTTTTTTCATTTGAACCTACAAATGGCAACCTGGGCTGATTAGGCTCTGGCAACACTGGATAGTATAGATGTTTGTGTTAGAACTTTGGCTTTATGGAATTTTATGTTTGTCTTACTGGCAGGTTTTAGTCTATGGTGCTTTAAGAAGAAAGATTAGAAGGGAATGTTTTTGAATATAATTTGCAGAAGTTGACAAATGGTTGTTGTGTAAAGATTGATGCAAATAGAGTTTTGATATGTTTCTAGATATAGATAAATAGTTGAAATGTTTTAGTAGTAATGGTTCAGTAACAGTTTTGTAATAAGTTAATATTGTGGGGGAAAAATTAAAAATGCCAAACAGTGTAAAGTGAGTTTGTTTTCATAAATCGGACGATCCTATGGGTAAGAGAGCATGAATTATAATAATACGTGAACAGGTCATGGCTCCAGCACGTAGCATGAGAGATTAAAAGCCAGAAATTTCCTACGAGAACAACATATAAAAAAATTTTTTTTTTTGAGAAAAAAGAATTGTAAGAAAACAAAATGGCCGAACAATTTGTAAAATTATCAAAATTAACAAACGAATCTGAATACTCCCTTTGGAAACATAAACAAATGCTGCATTTGAAGGCAAAAGAATTAGATTCGATTTTGGAAAATGGTGAAAATTGTTAGAACCTTAGCTTTAAGGAATTTTATGTTTGTCTTACTGGCAGGTTTTAGTCTATGGTGCTTTAAGAAGAAAGATTTGACCGTTACCAAGCCATAAAATATTCAAAAATATAAAAAAAAGAAAGATTTGAAGGGAATGTTTTTGAATATAATTTGCAGAAGTTGACAAATGGTTGTTGTGTAAAGATGATGCAAATAGAGTTTTGATATGTTTCTCGATAAAGATAAATAGTTGAAATGTTTTAGTAGTAATGGTTCAGTAACAGTTTTGTAATAAGTTAATATTGTGGGGGAAAAAATAAAAATGTCAAACAGTGTAAAGTGAGTTTGTTTTCATAAATCGGACGATCCTATGGGTAAGAGAGCATGAATTATAATAATACGTGAACAGGTCATGGCTCCAGCACGTAGCATGAGAGATTAAAAGCCAGAAATTTCCTACGAGAACAAGATATAAAAATATTTTTTTTTTTTGAGAAAACAAAGGACTTGTAAGAAAACAAAATGGCCGAACAATTTATAAAATTATCAAAATTAACAAACGGAACTGAATACTCCCTTTGGAAACATAAACTAATGCTGCATTTAAAGGCAAAAGAATTAGATTCGATTTTGGAAAATGGTGAAAATATTAAAAAAGATTTTGAAAAGAAAGATGCAGAAGGAAAATTCATAATTATATGCTCAATTAGCGATAAATACATGGTTTACGCTATAAAATGTAAGACAACGACAGAGATTTTGGAAAAATTTGATATCTGTATCTAGATTAACAAATGATAATTATTGATTATTATTGATTTGCCTATTCACGTACTGATCCAAGATGTCACAACGCGATGGGATTCAACTTTCCAGATGCTTCTAAGGCTAAGTGAACAAAAAGTTGCAATACAAGCTGTATTACCGAAAGTCAACTGTCAGCAGTCTACAATGGAGTAAAATAAACAGCATTGTTGAGATTTTACAGTACTTTGAGGAAGCAACAAAAACACTGAGCAAAGCAGATGTTACACTTTCGGTTGTAATTCCATTGGTCAACAGCATTTGCCAGGTCCTAAATAACACAACTAAGGATAATACCTTACCAGAGTCAGTGCGTGGGCTGGCAGAAGATCTTTCGACTGAAATGAGAGCTCGCTATGGTGACAGAGAACAATACAATATATGCCTCAGCTACTATTTTGGATCCTAGGTACAAGGCAAGAGTTTTTAAAAATTCATGTGCTGTTGGAAATGTTAAAGAGAGATTGAAGGAAGAAATAGAGTTGGTTGCCTCTACTACCACATCATGCATAAATTAAATTCAAACGGACTCTGGACCATCTACTTCAAAAAAAATAATGGAATGTTTGTCAACCGATAATATCAGACAAGTTTGTAGAACCTCTTTCAAACTTTTCATCAAGTGAGTTTTCTTTATTTGTTTTGAATTTTAGATACTACACTACCTACCTAATAAAAAAGATAAAAGCTGGTACATACATAACAGAAAAATAAATAAATATAAATACATTTTAGATACTAGTACTACCTATAACTAATTAATAAATCAGTGAAATTTTTACATACAGAATTGTTCTTTTTAAACTGAAATGAAACAAAAACAATCTGATATGAAGTAGACTCTAATACAATACTTACTAAGTACTGCTTAGTTAACAGATATTATTTTAATGGAATGAAATAATGTGCCTACATAATATTGATATTTATTTATTTGTTGCAAAACTATATGGCTGAAATTAATGCTTATTTAAATGCACCCAATGCAGAGAGATACAAGCTATTCAAGTTATTGGAGAAAAAATACTGTATTTCCTAATTTGAAAAAATTGGCCAATAAGTATTTGTCCATCAAACCAGCAACAGTGGATTCAGAAAGATTGTTTTCCACAGCCGGTTTAATCCATAGATATAAGAAACAGACTCAAACCAGATAATTTAAATTTTTTAGTTTTCTTAACAAGAATTTAAAAGAAATTGATTTTAATTACGACATTTAGGTGGTAAATTGACCTTAAAACTTAAGTAAATGTTGTTTTTACTCAATTGACTTGTTTTATTAGATGTAAATTAAATAATCGTAATGCATTCGTTATCGCATTCGTTATCGTATTCGCTATTACGATACATTCGTCATTCGTATCGGTATCGTAATAGCCATATCGTTGCATCCCTAGCTACTATGGCTTTTATGGGGGCGACTGGGTTCTGCCCTCCTATTGCACCTAACACTGCAATAGGAGGGCAGAACCCACTTGTCGGCAGTCGCCCCCATAAAAGCCATAGTAGCCCAGTGTTAGGTGCAATAGGAGGGCAGAACCCAGTCGCCCCCATAAAAGCCATAGTAGCCCAGTGTTAGCCCACTGCTTAAGTTTCTGTCTAATATGTTGCAATGAATTTCAGTGGTTTTGGATTAAAAAATTGAACTTTTTTTTTAGGAAATGGAAATAGATATTCAGGGTGGAAATTCTTCGTCGCCGGAGGCTCCTCCGTACTCGCCGCTCACGTCGCCGGCGGCTCCTCCGTACTCGCCGCTCACATCGCCGGAGGCTCCTCCATACTCGCCGCTAACGTCGCCAGATCGCCGGGAGTGGTTGCCTCTAAGAGTATTGTCTTTTTTATTGTTTTGCGATATTGCTGTATTGATTGCAACTGGGTTTCATTGTTTTTTTTTTAATCATTTAGAACGAACAAGCGTCGTCGTCACGGCCTCGTCCAGCATCCCCCGAGCGCGAACGATCACCTGTCAATTTTCGATCTGACTCGTAAGTTTATTTCTTCTCATATTCTTCGTGAATGATTCAATAAAAATACCTAATTTATTTACAATCAAATCGTTAATTCAATTTCATACGACTGCCTCGTTAGTCTAGTGGTCTAAGCACGAGACTGTTGAACAAGAGGTCGTGGGTTCGATTCCCACATAGGTCTATACTTGTGTGACCCACAAAGGATTATTCTAGGTCTGGGTGTCATTTCTATGTATTGTAACAATGTATTTACAAAAAAAGTATATAAATATGTTTATCCGTTGTCTAGTACCCATAACAACAGCTATGCTTAGTTGGGGACTAGAGGGCGCCGTGTGAATGTGTGTGTATTTATTTATACACAGGTACAAATTAATAAGTATACGTCTTGAAGATAATACGAAAATCCATATTTATTTATGTGTTTTACCTTTACTAGGATAGTTCTGAATCACAGGCGGTAGAAGCTAATAATTGAATTTATTTTTACAGCGCATCGGCAGGTATCGTTCTGCGGATCTTCGGGGAAGATGGGAGGGCGCTGGACGAGGACATCACCGACGGTGATGGGGATTTTTTGGCCCCGGATACTCACGTTCTGTATGTGTCTGAGGAGCTTGAAAGAGATGAACGTCAGAGAAGTGTGAGTGTGCGAAGAGGTGGACGATGCCAAGGAAGAGGTGTTAGGAGTGTACGAGGACAGAGTGCCCGTGGGCGTGGGTATCCGAACCAGGGCCGTAGGAATCGGTGGGAAGTGGGGCATCCTCTCCAAGAAATTTGGACAACAGATGAGGATGTCCTCCCTGAATTGGTAAGTTTGGCGAGGGATGTATTGAGGAGGCGACAGATGAGAATGCAGAATACTGGCAGGATAGAGAGAAACGCTGAACGGGAGGACGCTAGCGAGAACGATGATGATGAATTTTTCGACGCTAGTAATGGATCGGAAAATCCCCCACGACTGGAAGGCCAGAACCTCCACTTTGAATGGTCTCCAATGGATACCTTTCAAGGTGAAGAGGAACCATTTCGACCCGACCGTACTGGTTCGGTTCATGTTACCAATTCGGCCTATGATGCTTTTCGTCGCTATTGGAGCGATGACGTCTTAGACCTTATTGTTACTGAAACAAACCTGTATGCGACTAAAATTGTATCTGCTTCTTTCCAGTCTGATTGGTACCCCACTAATTTTCATGAAATTTTATGCCTCTTTTCGTTCTGGATGATGTTGGGGATCATCAGAATGCCAACTTTAGTTAGTTGTTTTTCTGTTGATCCCCTTCTGAAAACAGAAATTTTCCGCTAAATTTTCACACGTAGAAGGTATGAAATGCTGTCAAGAGCATTACATTTTGTAGATTCAGACCCCGTTACGAACTTTAATCCCTCCAATACTGGTGATAGAAGCATTGATCGTTTACACCGTTTGAGACCAATATTGATGCATTTAGATTCACGTTTTCAGTCCAATTACATTTTGAAAAAAGATATTTGAAAGATATTTCTATATCGACTAGAGCTAGGACCCACGCTCGGCCTGGAATGCCGTCGGGTCCCGGGGCGGTGTGTTTGGCTCTTAGCCTTCTCACCGCCAGCTCTAGTTCTACCCAAGTGACCTCGGGCACGTCGTCGTCTTCTACGTCGGGCGCCATGCGCAACCGAGGCGGAGTCATCCGCGGTGGAACATGTGCCACCGCCCCCCGCGCTGGGAACAGGGAGCCAACAACTCCTCCGAGCAGATCCGGCTGGAGACACCGGGTTAACGGCGGGGCCTTGGGGCGCAGCTTGCCCCTCACCATCCGGTAGGGCCGCCCCCAAGGGTCCCGCTCCAGCGTCTCCAGCAACTCGCGGAAGGCGTCCCGTTTGGAACGCCTTATCTCCGCTCGGAGGGCTCGTCTGGCCTCCCTGTATCCCTCGTACAACTCCGCCTCTCGGGCCTCCGCATCTGCGGGGCGGCGACGCCTCCTACGGAATCGGGCCCACCGGCGGTGCGTGATCACGCAGCCCCGTCTGAGCTGCGCGATCTCCGACGACCACCAGTAGACCTGACCCCTCGGATTATAGGGCGGAGCCCTAGGCATCGCCGCGTCACAGACACGGGTCATGGCCTCCCGGAACCACTCCGCCTCATCGTCTATGCTGACAGGCCTCTCCGGCGCAGGGGACCAGGCCTGTACGATGGCGGCTTCCAGGAGGAGCTCCCGATCAAGTCGCTTAAGCGCCCAACGTGGCTCGGGTGGAGCCGGTGCAGCCGGCGCGTCGCTCGCAGGGGGGGACACGTCAAACCGAATGTATCGGTGATCCGAACTTGTGTCCTCCCCCAAAACGACGCGCCAGCCCTGAACGATACTCGCGAACGATAGGTCCACGATGGAGCTACCCCTCGAGGTCACGAACGTGTCCACGGCTCCCCGATTTAGGAGGACTAGGCCGAGTCGTGCGGCCCAGTCCACCAGTGCCCTGCCTCTATGCCCCGTCGCTCCCCTTTCGTGTCGGGAACCCCAGGCATACGACCAGGCGTTGAAGTCCCCGAGCACAAGGACCGGACGGGGCTGGCAGGCATTGACGACGACGGCCAGCTGACGGAGCCATTGCTCATATGCAGCTTGGTCTCGGTTCGGCGTGATATAAGCGGCCACGACCGCTATGTCGCCAACCGCTGCCGCCACGCAGCCGGGTCTCCTTGCAACGACGGCAAGAGGGGGGCTGCCGGCGGCAGGGTTGTGCACCAGTGCCGCCGACCCATCCAGCGCGGTTTCCCAGGTAGGCCCGAGGAACCGGTGGGTGTATGGGTCGGCGACAGCGGCGACATTTATGGCCCACTGTGCCATGCTCTGGCGCAGAAGATCCTGAGCATGGGCACCGTGGCCAACGTTCACCTGCAGGATGCGGAGTTGAGGATCCATTATGGGACCCCCATCTCCGCATCCCGCTGTGAACTGGAGGCGGAAGGCCGGCCTCCCGGCTTCGGCTCCCCTCCGGCGCAGGCCTTGCTGCCAACCCTGTGGTCGGCCGGCTTGCCTCCCGCTGCACACCTAAAGCAGTGCAGCGGGGCATCGCACGTGCCGGCCTTGTGACCGGGTTGGCCACAGCGGAAGCAACGGTCACCCGCCGTCACTTCCGCCGTGCAGTGCACCCCCACATGGCCCACCGACAGGCACCTGAAGCACCTGGCCGGTCGGGCCTGCAGGAGCCGTGCCTGCGCCCTCAGGAAGCCTCCCACCAGGAGGCTCCGCCCGTCTGCGACCTTTTGGGCCGCCGCGATAGGGCAGCCGACAACTGCTGCCCCCTGTCCACCGCGGCCGAAGCGTATAGCTCCGGCCTTTACTGTGTCCGGGGAGCAGTCCCCGGCCTCCGCCACGGCGAGCCTGAGCTCTTCTGCCGTGACGGAGTCGTCCAGGCCCGTAATGCGCATTTCTGCGCATTTAATGGGCCTGGACACCCGGACGTCGGCTGCATCTAGCGACTCCCTTAGACGAGCCGCTAGGGCATCGGCCTTAGGGCCACTGGCGGCGCCGGGGACCTCGAGATGGGGCCACTGGCGGCGCCGGGGACCTCGAGAATGTCATTTAAGTCCTATTTCGTGATTAATGTTGTTTTTTCCATAATTCCCTCCTAATTTCAGCTTTTTATATTTGTATTGGGAACGTTGGTTTGCTTTTCTGCTGGACCGGTTGCACCGGCCGCGCCGACAGCGCTGGCTGCGCTGACCGACTCGCAGACGAGCGAGTCACGCGTGTCTGCTCCGCCGGCTGCGCCCTTTGCGCCGTTTGGGCCGAGCTCGCCATCCCCCTCTTGAGCTCCTCGACGGCTGCAGCTAGTCGAGCCGTCTCTCGACGGGACTCGGCCAGCTGCGCCGCCAGGCCCTCATTCTCGGAGGCGATGTCGAGCACAATGCTCAACATCGCCTCCTGCTCAGGGTTTGGGGACCCCTGGAATGACGCGGTCACCTTCTGGAGTCTCTCCAAAAGAGACCGCGTCCTCCCGCTCGGTTCCGTCACCGCCGAGGTGGAAGGCCTCGGCGGCGATTTTTCCGCGGCCCTCCCAGTGGCCGAGGGGGCCCGGCTGGGTTGCCCACCCCTCAGCCCTCCTCGCGCCCGGCGGACTGCAGCCACCTTAGGTGCCCACATGGTCGCCTCAGACTAGTTACTAACCTGTTCATATATTTTTATTATCACCACCATACAATCATTGTAAAAATATTCTTTTGTATTAAATATTTTTATTTTTAACTGTTCAATAGTTCTTCCAACTCCTCAATTCTTCTTTTTTTCGTATTAAGAATGCTCGTGATTTTATCATAAAGATCATTTCGATCTTTTATTTTCATTTCTATACATTGTTCTAGCTTTTCAGTAGCTTTATTTAATTCCTGGTTTAGTTCTTTATTTTTTGTTGTCGTAGAATCTACAGTATTTTTAAGTCTTTCATTTTCATGTATTAAATAATCAATTAGGGTGTCCTTGGATTCTGTAACTTTGTCACGTTGGATAGGTACGGAGCCAACAGCTGTTACCCTGTTCATATATTTTTATTGAGAACAAGTCCATTGCACTGTTTGTGATATATTTCATATGTACTGCGTGTGTGTCTTTCTTTTCATTGCAAAGTTTCTTTTCTTTGAAAAGTGTTGCTTTTCTTTGAAAAGTGTTGCTTTTCTTTGAAAAGTGTTGCTTTTCTTTGAAAAGTGTTGCTTTTCTTGGAAAAGTGTTGTTTTTCTTTGAAAACTGTTGCTTTTCTTTGAAAAGTGTTGTTTTTCTTTGAAAAGTGTTGCTTTTCTTTGAAAACTGTTGCTTTTCTGTGAAAAGTGTTGCTTTTCTTTGAAAAGAATTTTTTTCTTTGAAAAAACAAGTCCATTGCACTGGGTTTGTCAATGACTTTCACATACAGGGGTTTGTGATATATTTCATATGTACTGCGTGTGTGTCTTTCTTTTCATTGCAAAGTTTCTTTTCTTTGAAAAGTGTTGCTTTTCTTTGAAAAGTGTTGCTTTTCTTTGAAAACTGTTGTTTTTCTTTGAAAAGTGTTGCTTTTCTTTGAAAAGTGTTGTTTTTCTTTGAAGTGGTTCTTTTCTTTGAAAAGTGTTTTTTTTTTGTTTTCAACACGTTCTCTGCTCTGTTGTGCGATTGCCTGAGAGAAACTTCCAGACTAGCTACTAACCTGTTCATATATTTTTATTGAGAACAAGTCCATTGCACTGGGATTGTTTATCACTCTCACATACAGGGGTTTGTCATTTATGTCATATTTCGTATTTACTGCGCAAGATACGCGCGAAAAACATAACCCTTATGGAAAGTCGGGTAAAACACTATAACAATAGATAAAGATAAAGATAAAATATTCGGTTTAAAGATATTTATTTCTCAAAAGAACGTACATTGTTCACTTAAAAAAGAGAAACTTATTAAATTAATTACAGTCTACGAAATGTTCAAATACGGCATTCAACTATAACTATAGGATAGAATTTAAGTTAGTATTATATCTACTTTTATGAGTAACCATTAGTACTACTTCAAACAAATAACAGAAAGTTCGAGTCCAGATAGATCAATAAGAAGGTTAGGTTAATTTATGTTGTCTAGTATATAGGTTCGTAATCTATTCTTAAATATAGGTATTGATACAGATTCTTTAACATGTTCCGGTAATTTATTATACAATCTAACTCCCTCATGTCTGATGTTTTTCTTACCATATAAAGTTCTAACTATGGGTACCTCTAAGTTATTTTTACGTCGTACGTTATACCTGTGTCTTTTATGTTGGAATGTGGTTTGTGTATGTATGTTGGTCGTCATTATTTTTCGTATGATCATGCATGTGTGAAAGGTGTATAGTTGTTGTAAATTGAGTAATTTAGTTTTTTTGTAGATTAGTTCTGTAGGTGTTAAGTAATCAAAATTAAACAAAATTTTTATAACTTTATTTTGAGTTCTTTGCAATTGTTGTTGGTTGCTCGTTGCAGCTTGCCCCCACAGCTGTATCAGGTATTCAAGGTGAGGTTTTACCAAGGTGTTATAAATGGTGTATCGTAGATTATAGGGTACGCATTTTGCCATGTTACGTAAGGCGCCGGTTATCGGGATTATTTTTGATCGAACATGGGATATATGAGCTTTAAAACTTAATCTATTGTCTAATATAAGTCCCAAATATTTCCCTTCGTTTGTTTCTTGTAGGGATTGACCATTGATTGCAAGTGGCGGAAAGTTCGGTATATTTTTATTTTTAGGTGAAAAGATAATGTAGGAAGTTTTGCTAACGTTCAAAGTCAGAAGGTTTGCCCTAAGCCACATTTCCAGTAGGTTGAGATCCTTTTGAGCGTCTGTGATAATGTCTGCAATTGAGTGTCCGAAATAAAACAAACAAGTGTCGTCTGCATATAGTGATATATGTCCAGTCAGTCCCACAGTACTAATATCGTTGATATAAATAAGGAAGAGTAATGGTCCTAAGACCGATCCCTGAGGAACGCCACAGGGTATATTTGAGAACTGGCTGGAGTAATTATCGAGTTTTACAACTTGTTGCCTGTTTGTTAGGTATGATTCAAATATTTTATATGCTGTCTCGTCAATACCGATGTTTCGTAACTTTTTTAAAAGGATGGAATGACTGACCGTATCGAATGCTTTTTTCATATCAATAAACACTCCTAAAGCTAGCTGTTTATTATCTATATTATCTTTAATTTTTGTTACTAAGTCGATACTTGCGGTAAGTGTGTTAGAGTGTGGTCTAAACCCGTATTGATGTTTGTAAAAGAAATCTATGCTTGTTAAATGTTCAAATAGGCGGTTATAAAGTACCTTTTCGTAAATTTTGGATATCACTGGTAACACAGAAATGGGCCTGTAGTTTCCAGGGTCACTCTTACTCCCACTCTTATATATAGGTGTCACTTTTGCAATTTTGAGAGTGTCTGGAAACACACCACTTCGTAAGCAATTATTTATACATTCTGTTAAGATAGGTACAATAAACTTTTTAATACACTTTACAGATTTTGTTGTTATACCATCAATTCCACAACTTGTGTTATTGTCTAAGCTATGTATTATTTTGTGTATTTCAGTTTCGGTACATAGGGCTATATGAGTAAGCAATTTACTGTTATTTATTGGATTAGAAAAGACAATAGATGGGTTTGAAACATTGGATGAGACCGATTGAGTTAACAATGAGCCAATAGTGGCAAAGTAATTATTAAAAGTGTTACAGATTTCAGTACCGTTCGTTATTATCCTTCTATCGCTCAAAAGTTTAGGCAGATTACACTCACCACGAATTTTGTTTTTAGCTAGGGTGTTAATTAAGCTCCACATTTTTTTTGGTTTCTTTTTACATTTTTCAAAAGCTCCATAGTAATATTTCTTCTTATCTTCTTTTATTTGTCGAACTACCTTTTCTTTAGAGGCTTCAAATCTTGATTTAAGGTATTCGTTGTCTGGATCATTTATGTATTTGTTCCATAGTTGGTTTCTTTCATTAATGTAGTTAATAACTGTCTTGTTAATCCAGTCTTTTTGTGGTAAATTTTTTATTTTGTATTTAACTTGTTTCGAAGTCTGTATAATGTACTTCATAAATTGTTCAAAATAAACATAGCCATTATTTTCGTCTATTGTTGTGTCTTTTATAGCTTTTTCAGTGTTATCATATAATAATTTGTAATCAATCGCTTCATATTTAACTCTTTGTGTTGGTGTCTGTTTGTATTTTTTAACCTCGATATATAGCTGTTTATGATCCGAGAGTGTTGATGCAATTACAGCCATATGCATATCTGTATCCCACACATTCGTGCAAACATGATCTATTATGGTTTTGGTGCATTTAGTTTGTCTAGTACAGTAGTCCGTATGTATATTGTTTAGTATGTAGTACCCAGACTCCTGTATCAAGTCCAAGTAGTCCATAGCCTTCCTGTCGTTTCGTAGTAAATCAATATTATAATCTCCGAAAATCACCGTCTTGGTACTATATTTTTCTAAGTATTGTGAGTATGTACTGAGAAACTGTTTCTGACTTGTATTAGGTGGCTTATAAACCAATCCAACATTCAAAGAATATTTCAATAGGGTTATCCATAAAAAATTGTTTCCATATACAAATCGTTCTTCATTTAGGTTATATTGAATACTTTTGTGTATATATATTGATACACCACCACCTCCTTTCTTTTTCTTTTTCATATTCTTTATATTTTTCTTTATCTTACTGTTTATCTTATTCTTGTTGTTTATCTTTCTAAGTGAATATATATGCTCGTAATTAGGTATGTCGAGTAACTCAGCCTCAGTCTTGGACTTTATCCACGTTTCGGTTAACAGAACAATATGTGGGGTATGAGCAAAAGATTTCAAAATACATTTAAGTTCATCAAGTTTACCTGCTTTTACCAAGCTACGGACGTTAGCATAGAAGATTCGTAACGACGAAGTAGATGTGTGTATATTCTGGTATGTGTCTGTATGTTGATAGGTTATATTATCTAAATCAGATGTGATTTGTTGTGCGCATTCATCCGGTTGCCTTAGTTTTTTGCCACACTCTTAACAATCGTTGGTACGCCTTTAATGTATTTCAGAACAAGATCTTTTTCGCCACTTTCTGTGCGACGCGATAACTCATTCTTACGTTCCTTTAATAGCTTTATTTGCATAGGTGTTTGATCCGAAAATATACGGATATTATTACTAGAGATGTTTGACTTATTACGTAATATATGCATCACAGTATCACGTTGCTCAAAACATAACTTAAGAAGTCTTGTTTTTTCTGAGTTATATTTACCAAGACGCATGCATTTTATCGGAGAGGGACATTCCTTGTAAATAGTTTTAATAATGTTAATCGCTTGGTTTATATCGTATTCACGTCTCGCTGTTGAGTTTTTATCATTTAATTCCGAAATACCTCCCATTATAATATTGTACTGCCGCTGAGCGCGCTCTTGGATTTCTAAGGCCATGTACTCATAGTCGCACAGATCTGGGTTTGTATTTGTGGAACTTTTATTCTTAAATAATTTTAATTCATGTTCGACATCATGTATCTTATTTTGGAATTCAGAATTTTGCGTTTTCAGCCCATCTAATTCGTTTTTCATACAAGCTTGCAGTGAACCCAAGGTTTCAGTAGAACATTTTATACTTTTGATGTCATTTTTAACTTCGACCATTTCACGACACCAGTTACTACTGATTTCACTTAATTTGTCGCTAAAACTCTCAAAATAGTTCTTCATCTCAGCACGCAGATCGGACATTTCTTGAGCAAGATCCTTATCGAAGTTCTGTTTTCTTTTACGATCGCCTTGCAAAGTACGTAAGTCAGAAAAGGATCCACTTAGGCCACTGCTATCTTTCACCGGGGAACGTTGTACACTCATCTTTACAATGCAGTGATGACGTAGTGCTCACACGTATACTTGTGGTTATTGGTATGAGCGAGCAAAAAAATACGCAAAATCAGATCTTGTCTCTTTTACTCAAAGTGGTGAAGAGCGGTTACCGCAACTGTCGCTCGACAGCGACACTGACCCACCTCAACACAGCACAATATTTATTGACATAGATTAATGCTATTTTGGCTATTAATCAAATGACGATAGTTAACACTTTTCCTTGCAGTAGTTGGTTATTTTATTAGTAGATTTCACTAAGAACTATGTACGCGTCTATCCACTGCGATAGTCAAAGCCGAAACATTCATATTCTTTATTGTACACCATAAAAGTAGTAATAAATAAATAATACTCGACTTAAGTTAATAAATGTACAATGGGCGGCCTTATCGCTAACAGCGATCTCTTCCAGGCAACCTTTGGATGGATCTGTTCTATTCTGTAAATAAAGTTTTATTATGAGTTTGTATTTTTATTCAATATACTACCTTACAAAAATAACAACTATCGATAAAATTATAAAATGTATAGGAACATCCCTAGTGGATTTTACGTTTCCGCGGGTCGAGGTTTATGTGGTGTTATTATAAACATCTTGAGGTCTTTTATCAAATTAATTACGTTATTTATATAGCATAGGTCCTTGTTCTTTGAAATTCATTTGAATTTTCATTCATTCCTTGAAATTTAGCTAACAACGTGGTTTCCAAATTTTGGACTATTAGAATGAATATTTGTTTGCATTATTATTCATTTTTTGTGGCTTGATCATAAAAAATATAAATCAATAAACCTATTGCCGTTTACAGAATCGTAAAATATGGTTTGGTTGTAGAGTAATTCCTTTTTTTCTACAAGATAGTAAGACAACTTCACGATGTCATCACCCGCCCGTGCTCCCATTTTTTTTGACAGTTTGTTGCGTGGCTTGACAGGTTAAAACGCATTGTTAATGTCATCGATCCGTTTAGAAAAATCCAGAAAAGTCAGTACCAAATCACAAGCCCTTTAAATACCTATACCTATAGTACCTACACAGTCGTGCCGACGATAGAGGTGAATGCCCTTGTTATCGCGATTTGAGGCCGCAATGGGAGGGGGCAAACAACGTGATCGCTCCTGATTGGTTGAGAGCTGCGCAACCGATGCGCTCGATACTGATTGGTCGAGGCTAAGCAAGGGGGATACCGGGGATGGTGGCGGCTTCGTCATGTTTGAATTGTGAAGACGCGCGGCTCTCAGTGCTGGATACCAATCTTTTTGGAGATGAAAACCTTCGTTTTGGACCGCGGCCAAACAGCCCGGAAGCAGTATATTCTACATGCAACGCCAGCCGTGAAAGCCTTTAGATTTATATACCTTATAACCGTCAACTTAATGAAATAAAATTAAATTATGAATTGAAATTCATTTGTTCACGTTACACACACGTTAGATATCTGGACATGAATTACTCTGTACATTTGCCCAAATGCAAACTTCGTTCAGTGCATATATCTTAACTAGTTCTTAAAGAGACTACGTATACTATATAAATCGCAATTCGAAAAATATACCAATAAAAAAAAAGAATCTTGAGACCTGCCGCAAGCCCAAGGTATCTATCTATTTGCAATGGTAGTGATAAGTCAACTCAAACTGAAATTGAACGCAGCGACGTCAACACGGAATGTGTGATTAGCTCAAATGATAAATTTAAGGACTTTTTTCATGACTAAAGAATTAAATATCTTACACCAAAACTTAAATGGACTTAACAGTAAATCCAACCTGTAAACATTATCTCTAGACTCATTGGAAAATAGGACTACAATAGATATTTTGTGCATAACGGAACACAATATGATCACACCTGACGCTCAAATAGTGAGTGTTCCGAACTTCACACTTGCATCGTGTTTTTTCCGTAAAGATCGCCGAGGTGGCGCATGCATACAGGCTACTCACAAGTATAATCCTATCTGTGGATCGAGGTGCTTTTGAGTGGAGGGATTAATAGAAGTCGCAGGGAGAGCTTATAGACCATAAAATATTAGTGTTTTGCATCTACAGACCACCCAAAACATCTAGGGAACACTATGATATCTCTTTTGATAAAGGACAATGGGCATTGCGGCCCATGAGCGGCCATCAATGAAACTAGTGTCATTTGAAAGGGGAGATCTTTGACAACAAATATTGTTCAAGGAGTACTATGAAATACCGTTTGGGAAAAAATATATGGTTAAAATACTATTATTAAAATACTATTTTTATTTCATTATTATTTATCCTTTCGATGCATATGGTCCATATTATCATTTCGTCTAAAGTATCAAAAGGTCCATAGTATTATAAGGTCTACAGTATCATTTCGTCCATATTATCATTTCGTCTACAGTATCAAAACGACCAGAGTATCATTACGTCTAGTTTTTCGTATAGTTGGACTATGAACAAAACTTTTTGGTTGGACTACAAAACCCTACACACTTTACTGGCCGTTTCAGTTTTAGATGACTTATATGATGTAACAATCCTAGCTGTCCCAAGCAATAAATAAAAGACAGCCGGGCGTTTACAAATTTATTAATAATAAAATTAAAGAATAAGATTTGATAATAAGCAGGGTCGGGGTAGATTCCTCGAGACCGAAGCGAGTTACACAACTGATAGATTCACTGGCCTTAGAGATCCGGACGTTTGGTGGACGCGGAGTGCAGTCTATTCGGATGTAACCTATGTGGGTAGGTAGGTAGTGCGGCCGCTGCTTATGACTGGCAACACTGGGCGCTAAGTCCCCCTTTATTGAGTACGTGCCAACGAAGTCCTGCAGCTGGTACTGGTGCGGGTGAACCCTGTAAGTTCACATATTCGGGAGCCTTAAGAAATGTCCAGTTTCAATGTTTGACTGCGACATCCTCTGAGGTTGTGCACGGTGAACTAAGTACCAAGTGATATCTAATGCAATGAATAGCATCTAAGATGAGGCAGTCAAACATGTACAAAATACACAGCAACAGTGGCAGCAATAATAATAACAATTAAAGGGCGACGTAAAACAATACACAAATCATTAAAAACATAGGAAGAACAGATTTAAAATGTAGATGTACTATTTTATGGATAACACATAGTGGGGAATATAACTGAGGAAAGAGACTTACAACTATCTAGGTACATTCCATTAAATTTCGGGAGACTATGAAAATTAACGGTACTTTATTTTAAACGGAGGGTAAGAATATTTTATATTTTAATTTTGTTAGGTTTGTCTTCAACCACAATAAGGAATATAGAATATAATAGAATATATTGATCGTGATAGTGCTCTCAGCACCCGAGTAGTTAATGGGATGTACTCACGTCATGCTTGCTAGCTAGGATTACACTACGAAGTATTTTGCAACACTCACCCAATTTGGGGTAAACACAACACTTATAAGGTCTTTTTATTAATATAAAAGATTAAATAAAGTAATTTTAAATAAAACTCAAGTAGGTATTACGTGAGTAATTAGTGTCCACCTCAATCGTGGCCGTTCGAGAGTGTCCTCGGTGTTCGGCCCCACCGCCGTTCAGCCGGTAGCACCCCCCGCGGACCTTTCCTCACCTTGTTGCACGGACTGGATGCGTTCACGCATATTTGTTAATATTTAAGTTTAGAATAGGTAGTTGAAATATAAATAGATAATGTAAATTATTAATGTAAATAAATAGTAAAATAAGTTATTGATATTTAATTAGGTAAGAACCGTTACATACCCCCCTCTTAAGGTCAGGATTTTTCCTAGGAAAAATCCAATAAGTGCCCTAGGTCAGCTTAAAATCCTTGATATGCCATGTGCCCAAGGCTCGGCCTGACATATCCTCTAGATCATAAACAAGATTTGACTTCTTTGCGGTTATGCGACACTTCACGAACTTAGGGGCCAATTTTTTTGAGAAACTATTATCCCTGTCGCTTTGATAATAAGTTCGCTTCCAAATGGTATCGCCTACGCTAAAATTTATATTTTTACGACGCAAATTATAATGCGAACTGTTGCGGGAGTGTGCTTTAATGAGTGCCAGCTGTACTTTGTCGAAGATTTCCTGTAGTGCACCTAAGTTTTCAGCGTAGTTATCTCGAGGAGCAAACACTATATGGTCACCTAAATCCGCGTCGATGTAGTGGCAACCATCGCTAGGTAACTCGCGTCCAAACACGAGGAACGATGGAGTGAATCCAGTCACCTCATTGACAGCACTATTCAAGGCGAATTGTATTTTGGAGATGTTCAGGTCCCAAGACCTATGATCACTCTCTATGAAGGTAGATACTGCTACCATAATTGTCTTATTGTATCGCTCCACTGTATTGAATTGTGGTGTATAAAGTGGAGTATAGTGGATTTTTGGAATACTGTAATAAGCAAATAGTTCACGAATGACATTGCTAGTAAATTGTTTGCCGTTATCCATGATAATCGTGCTAGGTATTCCATGGATAAGGAAAACGTTGTTCTCTAAGATCTTAGAAATAATATTAGATGTCGCTCGTTTAATGGGGAACAATAAGCAATACTTTGAGAAGCAGCAAGTTACAACAAGGAGAAATGTGTTCTGCTTTCTAGTTGCAGGCAATGGTCCAACCAGATCAACGCTAATTATTTGGAACGGACGGGAGCAGTCCTTAGGTCTACCCATTATTCCCAACGTCGAGTGATTCGGGTGCTTGTAGGAGAGGCAAGTTTCGCAGTTACTAACAAAATTTACAACATCTTTGTGTAAGCTGGGCCAAAAATATTTTAAGCTTAAACGCTTATGTGTTTTAAAAATTCCTAGGTGTCCAGATAAAGGTTCTGAATGGTTTTTGAAAATAATGTCCTGACGATACTCTGCGGGAACTACTTCCTTCCATTCGAATTCTCGAGTCAGAGGGTTTAAGGATTTTATGAAACGGTAGAGTGTTCCATTAGTAATACGGTAATTATCAAGGGACATAGGTGAACTCTGGCATCCGTTGAAAATATTAAGGTACCACGAATCGTTCGTCTGTTTAGCAGGCGTGACTGATGTGTCATCAAGAGCTACAATAGGGACAGCCCGGCTCAAACTATCCGGTACCACATTTTCAGTGCCTTTTCGGTGTTTAATGTCGAAGTTATAGGCTGAGAGGCGTACACCCCATCTAGCCAATCGTCCAGTTGGATTATTCAAGTTCAGGAACCACTTAAGAGACGAGTGATCAGTGTAGATTGTGAATTTGAGACCGTTTTCAAGATAGCAGCGCCAGTGCTCTATAGCCACGAGCACTGCCAGCGCCTCGCGTTCAGTAGCACTGTAGTTACGCTCTGGGTGGGACAAGGATTTACTCATATATGCTATGACTTTCTCTTGCCCAGGAAGTGTCTGAGTAAGGACAGCTCCAATCCCATAGTCACTCGCATCAGTATGGACCTCAAACGGTTTACTGTAATCCGGACAAGAAAGTATCGGTGTAGAAATAAGGCATTGTTTGAGTGATTTGAATGCTTTATCGGCATCAGGGGACCACACAAAAGGTGGTGCATTTTTGCCCTGAGAAGTCAGTTTATTTAAAGGGGATGATAGGTTGCTAAAATTTGGTATAAACCTTCGGTACCAAGAGGCTGTTCCTAAGAAACGTCTGACTTCCTTGCGATTAGAGGGAGTAGGGTATCTCACTATTGACTCTATTTTTTCAGGGTCGGCATGCAACCCATTAGAATCAACAACATATCCAAGATATTTGAGCTGTGACCTGAAAAATTTACTTTTTTCGTAGTTAATAGTGAGATTTGCCATTTTAAGTCTGTTTAGTACACGTGTTAGTAATGAAATGTGCTGTTTGAAGCTTTCAGATACTATGATGACGTCATCAATGAAGACAAACACCCTATGCTCAAACTCAGGTCCGTAAAACAAAGCATCCACAAGCCTTTGTTGTGTTGCCGGTGCGTTAGTTAATCCAAACGGCATGCATTTGAATTGATACGTACCGCGGTTAGGTATGTAGAAAGCAGTCTTCGGTCTGTCCTCGTCGCGGATCAAAATTTGCCAAAAACTTTTAGAAAGATCAATGCTCGTTAAGTACTTGGCATCCCGAAGATTATCAAGGATTTCCGAGATGTAGGGAAGACTGTACGCGTCTTTCTTTGTCACGGAATTAAGTTTTCTGCTATCAAGGCAGAACCGCATCTCTCCATTTTTTTTCGGAGTTAGAAGAACTGGAGATGACCACGGGCTCTCACATGGTTCGACAATATCTTCCTTCAGCATGTCATCCAGTTGTTCAACGAGCATTCGTTGCTTCTCTGGTGACATTCTGTAGTACCGCTGACGAATGGGGGCAGCATCCCCAGTGTCGATAGAGTGGGTAGTTAATGAAGTACGCCCCAATCCACGCTTCTCATAGGATATATCGTGAAATTGGGATATTATGGTATCAGCCACTGATTTCTCGTTGACCGATAGGTTATCGTAGGGACATAGCAGTTTAGGTTTACTGTCAATGTCTGTTGTAAAAACCTCTGACTCTTTATGAAACGCAACGCGATCCAGTTTTTTCGGAAGAAGTTCAAACAACCGCCAGAAGTCCATTCCCAATATTAAATTATGTTTTACCTTGGGAACCACATATGCCTGTATGGTACGTGTCTGTGACTGAAATGTTACTGGGAGTGAAATTATTCCGATCGCGTCCAGTTTCTCACCACCGGCGGCAACAAATCGGGTATTCTCAGTGAGTTCTACCCGATATCCTGCCTCCAACAAGGCCTCATGACTACCGTTACCTAAAATGGTTGAAGAGGAACCCGTATCAAGCAGCCCAGTCAGAGATAGTTTATTTACGAGAACTGACACATAAAGCCTTGATTTATTGACGTTAGTGTTATCTAGGATTGGCGAAACTGTATTGGAAGTAGTAAATTCAGAAACATAGCTCAGCCAAGCCTTCCATTCGGAGGTGGTAGTTTTGTTTTGTGCAGGTGATATTCCAACACTGTTGCGACAATCCTTTCTAATTAGTTTTTTGAATCCGGCGACTGAACCTGGTTGCAATTAGGACAATCAGGAAAGCGAACATCCCTCTTACCACATTTAAAACAAATAATAAAGCGTTCCGCTTTGCAAGTTTTCAACGAGTGATTATCTGACCGGCACCTGGGACAATACATCCGTCTTAGGCCACCACTAGACACGGTAGCGACTTCAATATTCTTATTTTTGATTACATCTGCAGCAGCACGCAGGGATACATAATATTTAACACGTAAACTGTTAAAATGAGCAATTTAATGATACTCCTGACTACACTAGCAATTATTACAATTGCTAGGTGCACAGTCACTGTTAAGGCTGGTGTACTGACCATAGAAGATGAAGCTAAGTGCCATATTAATATAAATGGTGATAAGAAGACAGTTGATATCAATGGGACTAAGTATATACACCCTAACATAGCTATTGGATTGGTAAAATGGAGGTGTGGCAGTGAATATGGACATATAATCTCAAGGATTGAATGTAAGGACTGTGGCATATACTGCTCTTACAACCAGCAGTTTGTTGAATGTGCTAGCAACATAGCACCAGTAGTGATGGGGTGTGTTATTGCACTCCTAATGATGTTGATAATTGGCATGACATGCTTAGTGTTTGGGAAACAGCTGTTGAGAAGGATATACAACAACATAATTGTATATATCTTAATGAGCAATGATAGAACAAGGGCAAGGAAAGTGCTGAAACTAAACAAGATGACAGGTGTTAAGAACCCAATACTTTTCAGGATGATAACATGTGCTGATTCAGAAGTTAATGAAATGATAATGGATAGGCGTATAAAGCTAAGAAAAGAAATAACAGGAGATGAACCAATATATGAGGAAATGTGTCAGACTGTTAAAGAAGCCAACAAGTACAGTACAGATTTAGAGATGAGAGTATTGAATAACCCACACCATATAAGAGGAATGTCAGCAGCAGGCTATGCTATAGGAGGACTAATGTTATCTGCAGGTGTTAATATCGCAGAAGCTTGTGACAAGACATTATTCCTCTCTGCTAATGGTAAAGTGTGCGATAATACTGGTTGTAATACATTGAATATGTACTCCACATCTGTACAAACTGGATCCACTATCTGCTTCAATACAATTGAAGGCGACACAATATCAATAAGGATAAAGGACACCAAATCTGTGACAAGGTATGAGTCAATGTATTATGCTTGTGCACATGAAATCGAGGTTAACTCTATCTGGGAATGTAAAGGGCCAGGATCACAATGCTGGAATGGAGGTAATTGCTACACAGGATTCCAACATCCAGCTATCAAGAAGAACACCACAAATCCTGCTGGATATGGATGTGATACTGGATCACTAGGATGTGATGGATGGTGCTGGCACCAAACTGCATGTACCTGGTACAGATGGGAAATAATCCCTAAGTTCAAAGAATGCTATAAAGTGTATAGGAAAGTTAGTGAAATATGGCAGACTGGTGTTTATATCACTTATAAGAACAAAACCACTCATGTAAAACTCAACTCAAATAATCCATCATACAATCTTAATGGATTTGACATAACAGAATTTAAAAATATGCCTTTGTACATTAGTTCAATGATATATGAGAAACCACATCTAAATACTGATATAGTATCAATGCTCGGTACATACTATGCTGTTGATGCTTCACAGCAAAACTTCCCAGTGCCCAATAAGATTGGCGAATTTCAGGTATCATTAGATAAGAAAACAGTTGTGTCATCAATGTCAGATGTAAACTGTGTTATCAATGGTTGTAGACCTGTATGTACCAATGTAGGTCCTGCAGTTAACAGGTTACCATCAACAAAATCAGCAATTATATCAACTGATCAAGTTAAGATGAATGGGAGAGATATACTAAAGCGACAAGTCCCAGTAGCCTCATCAGCAACTATAGTCTTTGGTAGTGTTGAACTGGATGCATTACATGTGAGTCCAAGCCATTGCAAGATAGCTCTTGCTACTAGTTTTGCATGCTCTGGTTGCACTGATAAACCAACCGCAATATTTACTGCATATGACATAAAGTCAGAAGGTACATTAGATATGGAGACCAATTGTAGCTGGACTGTTAATTATCTAAGCTGTAATCCAGAACCATATATCATGACACTAGAAGATAGATCATCAAACTGCTTTATACACATACCACAGACCAACCAGACTATTCATGTTAACTTTGATTATAAGTTTTTTGGTGAATTATCTTTGCTGAAGGTGTATCACTCTGAAACAATTGGCGAGTCATTTGAATCCATGGCTAAGAACCCATCTATGTGGTCATCACTCATAGGATCATTAGGATCAATGCTTATGTTGACACTAGGTGGTACTGCACTCATTAGACTTGCTAGAATAGGAGTTGCTTACAAGCTTGAGAATGATATAGGCAAGGCCTGATGCTTATAGCATAGATGATTTAATCACTTAAGTTATATTAGGCTGTGATGCTGCCATATTAGGTTATAGGCATATACTTGATGTATATTTTATTATTTAGATTATAAGAACATTTTTATATTTTAACTCTATATTCAGTATATATCCCATGTTAATTAGGTATTAGTTTTTTTTTCTTAACCTAATGTCTTATAACTATTAAAATACAAAAAACGTTGGGCGCCAATGTAACGATTAATATTTTTATAGGGGTTTTTATATGAAGATTATATAAGGTTTAAGGTGTGACTTATGCACTGTGAAAATTAATTAAGTGATGGATGTAATTGAGACTACTACCGGTTAGGGCGAGCAGAGTTAAATAAAAGGTTGATTACAATGTATAGTATGAGATTATAATCGTGAATAGAATGTTACATAAATTTATATCTGGTATTTGAGTAAATGAACCTCAGGGGATGGATTCATAATAAATATTCTGCCGTGGCGTTGTTCGGTCCGTTGTGCAAGATGTTAGTATGCACTTAGCTAGTGGACACGTGGCTGGTGGTGATGCCGGCGTGCCAGGGTCTCCGCTGGTGTGCCTCGCTACCGCTAAGATGGTGCGAAGCCCGGTGCGAAGACCCTGGAAATAGGAAAGGTGCGGGTCAGTTTGTCACTAGGTAATTTCGTCCAAGTGACCCGCTAGAATAGCAGGTGAAGAGAATCTCCCAGCGGCAATGCAGCGTAGCTAGAAGCTATAATAAAAAGAATATAAGTAGGCAGCACAAGCTGGTGCCGCGACCTCTGACCGTAGGGGTCATCGGCCTCGTGGCACTATTTAGGTAGGCTGAAATATCACACAGAATAAAATAAAATATATTAAGCCATGCATTTTAGCAGGCAATAAGCTGCACCGCTGGAAAGTCTTCACCTGTAGAAAGAAGTAGGAAATGTTGATCTCAAAACTTACCCGGAGCCGACAGCAGTTGGCCACGGGGTCAAAGCGACCTTCCTTGGCGAAGGTTCCAAGGAAAGGGACGATATAAGAGCCGTCAGTTTATAACTGGGCTAGTGCTGTCCAATCTCGCTCGCACAACCATAGATATAGAATATGTATTTAGTAATAACTATCGAAACATACTAAAATATCGATTAATTTACGGATATTGTTTTAATTAGATTTATAAAGAATCCACAACGTTACAATACCCCCTCAATTAGTTCAGGGTTTTTGTTACCCAAAAACCCGATACTGTACTGCTCAATACAATGCCTGACTTACGCTTACACATACATACTTTCTTACATACCTCCCCTATCATGTTCATCCATACTTTGCGGTTACCACTTAAATAATGTAGCACACGCTTCCTTCCGAAGAGAGTTTCCAGGATAATAGGCGCTGGAGACTCAGACGTAAATCTAGCAAGATGGTAAACATTGAAATGTCACAGACAACAATTTCAATGGGAAGAAAAAGAGCAATAAATACCACTATATATTTTCGACTATAAAAGATAAAGTGTTATGTTTTTAGTATAGGGCTTTTTTTAGATGTATACATTACCGCATCTGCAATAAGGCTTATTTCACGAGTTTGCAAACCGCTCGAAAGAAGACATAACAAAGATATGCAATAAGGCTTGTTTTTGGAACTGAGTTTGCACGACCGCTCAGCATAATAATGGTATAAAACCATAAGAATCAATACCCAGATACTGGTTGAATGTCCCAGCTCCAAGAAAAGGTATCCGTTGGTTTAAAACGCCAACGGACCCACAAATGGTATAAAACCATAAAAATAAGGTATCCGTTGGTTTAAAACGCCAACGGACCCAAAAAAACATCAGTTGGTTTAAAACGCCAACCGACCCACAACAACCTTTACTAGGCAAAGCCTAATAATAAAAGAAAACGAACATGAAGTTCAAAGTTCCATCTCAAGGAGAGGAGAAAAGAAGAAGAAAATATATAGTAGTGGTAGGGTAATATGATTTCAAACAATAAAGACAATTAATTTGTCAAAAAAATATAATTAACAACTTTTAAAGTTATGACCAAGTCAATTTATTATTAAAGTGTTATTATAAAAGTAAAATAGTTTATTATTTGACCCACATCAGTGAGTATGCAAACATCAGTTGCAATTGGAACAACTAGTGTTCAAAATAAAATTTCAAAATTTCAAAAAAATTAAGAACCCAGGGTTCAACAAGGTAAGTAGTTTCTCTAATGTTTTGTAGTCGTTTATGTTTATATTTATATTATGTGGCAAAAAGTAAAAAAAAAATTTCAAGTTCAAAATGACCATGAAGGCATTTTAGGGTTGATCCAACGGATCATACAAAAATTGCAACAGGCAAAATAATTACGAAGTTAAAAAACTAATAAGTTGAAATATACATAGTAAATTATTTTGGGGCAAGTCCAAAATAAATATTATTATTTATTCACTAATGAATAAATTTTAATGTTTTGTTCAAAAAAAACAGAAACATATAAGGGAACAGTCATCCTAAGAAAAGTATTACAATATTATAGAGAATTAACCAATAGGTTAAAAGATTTTAATATTTAATATTCAGTAAAAAAGTCCAAAAGTTGGTATTCATCAAAGAATAATTTTATTTTGTTTTTAAAAAAACAAGACTATTTTTCAAACAATTTGTAGTAATTTTACATTATACTATACTGGCAACCTTTTTGATTGTCAAAACCATATGACGTTTGACAACTAAGTTTCAAACAATTTCAAAACAACTTTTGATAGAAATAAAATGTTCAAATATACGAACCGAAGATGTAATAACAATTGAAAAGTGTTACATTATTTAGTAAGAAGACATAATTGACCTGTAGACCGTGTCTACCAACAGGATACATGAGTTATTCAAGTTATAAAGTTTTCGTAATATGTGACAAATTGGGTAGCTACATGAAATTAAAAATTTTACTGGTGAACCTTTTATAGGTACAAATATCATTACGACCATTGTAGTATTGAGATATAGGTAGTGTATTACCACAGTGCAATAATTATAAAATGCAAGTTTTAGTTACAAGTATGTGTAGGTATATACTTGTTTGCCACAATTGTGTATAATATTGTTTAAGTAATAAGCAAAGTTTATTAAATATTTACATATATTTACAACAATAGTGATTATTAGAACAAAACAAGTGTCGTTCATAGTTGAGAAGTTAGGTTGCTATTTAATTAATAAATTTATTAGGTTAGGTTAGGTCCTTGTATTGTATTATGTTTGATTAAAAATGTTTTATATGAAATATATTGATTATTTTACCTATATTTAATTATGAAAAGCTCCATTATTACACAAGTCATTTTAAAAGGACTCGGGGGAAATGGCTAATGCATTGCTGACTTTGAACGGTCAATTTATATAATTGGTAATGATGTTATTGACTTTAAACTATACCAGACAAAACAATCCAACAATATGCAGAACAAGACGAAGTCTACAAATTTAAGTATTTATTATCTTTGTTGTTCTTTTCAAAGATTTTATTAGTTGTATGGAGATCTTTTATTCTTTGTATTTTTTTTCAAAGAATTGTTTTCATTTTTTTTTCAAATACAAAAGCTAATTTGGATACAGAAATCCGATAACAAGCAACACTGACTACAAAACAGTTGAGTAAGTATTAAATTTAAAAGGTAACCCAAAGTTAAGTAAAAATAAAAGCTATGGTGCGATGAGCGAGATTGACAAAAATTTAGTAAGTAATTTACTTCAATATAAGGTACTAGTAAAATCAAGTAGAATATATGTAACCTGTCAGTCAGTAATAAACTATTTGTGTATAATACATCAAAATAGTATTAATATATCAAAATAAAGAAAAATTTCAACCAGCAATAGGTTGATAATAACTTAATATATGTTATTATAATGCACATAAAAGGTAAGCATGTATAAAAAGTATAATAAATTCACTGACTGGGTACTATGTGTGCGACAAACACCTATACAAAAATGGAATTAAAATAAGTAGATAACGGTTGAGATCAACAAGTCCAAGAAACAAAAGTGAATAGATCCTTATTTTACCAGTGGTATAACAGTATACAGTTAAAATGACCATAAAAGGTATTAAACCAGTCTAGATGTTAAATGCAAAATAATTGAATAAGTAATGTTAATTAACCTTGTTGTTATGTTTAACACAGGTGCTTAGTTAAATGAATGAGTAATTTCACTAAAATAATGGAAATGTATGCATTATTCAGTTAATTATAAAAAAATTGAAATTAAAAATTATTTTCAACTACCTTCATTTAGTTAAAATGAAAAATAACAATAAAATTGGTGAAAAAAATCACCACACTGGTAAAATAAAGAGGAAAATAAGAAGAAATAAAGTACTTACGGACCAAACACACAATACCTACGGCAGAATAATACCTTGTAAGGCGCCAATGTAACGATTCTAGCTGTCCCAAGCAATAAATAAAAGACAGCCGGGCGTTTAAAAATTTATTAATAATAAAATTAAAGAATAAGATTTGATAATAAGCAGGGTCGGGGTAGATTCCTCGAGACCGAAGCGAGTTACACAACTGATAGATTCACTGGCCTTAGAGATCCGGACGTTTGGTGGACGCGGAGTGCAGTCTATTCGGATGTAATCTATGTGGGTAGGTAGGTAGTGCGGCCGCTGCTTATGACTGGCAACACTGGGCGCTAAGTCCCCCTTTATTGAGTACGTGCCAACGAAGTCCTGCAGCTGGTACTGGTGCGGGTGAACCCTGTAAGTTCACATATTCGGGAGCCTTAAGAAATGTCCAGTTTCAATGTTTGACTGCGACATCCGCTGAGGTTGTGCACGGTGAACTAAGTACCAAGTGATATCTAATGCAATGAATAGCATCTAAGATGAGGCAGTCAAACATGTACAAAATACACAGCAACAGTGGCAGCAATAATAATAACAATTAAAGGGCGACGTAAAACAATACACAAATCATTAAAAACATAGGAAGAACAGATTTAAAATGTAGATGTACTATTTTATGGATAACACATAGACTAACGAAACAGGTGTATGAGGCGAGTGTGGATGGTACCGTCGGAAGGGGAAGACCTAGGCGCACATACCTGGACCAAATCGGGGAAGTTTTAGAAAAGGGGCAGGTCAGGAGTACCCTAAACCGACGAGCATGCATGAAGAATGTTATGAGAGTGAATGAGGCGAGAGAAGTGTGTCAGGATCGTGGCAAATGGAGATCCGTGATCTCTGCCTACCCCTGTGGGAAACAGGCGTGATTTTATGTATGTATGTATGTATGTACATAGTGGGGAATATAACTGAGGAAAGAGACTTACAACTATCTAGGTACATTCCATTAAATTTCGGGAGACTATGAAAATTAACGGTACTTTATTTTAAACGGAGGGTAAGAATATTTTATATTTTAATTTTGTTAGGTTTGTCTTCAACCACAATAAGGAATATAGAATATAATAGAATATATTGATCGTGATAGTGCTCTCAGCACCCGAGTAGTTAATGGGATGTACTCACGTCATGCTTGCTAGCTAGGATTACACTACGAAGTATTTTGCAACACTCACCCAATTTGGGGTAAACACAACACTTATAAGGTCTTTTTATTAATATAAAAGATTAAATAAAGTAATTTTAAATAAAACTCAAGTAGGTATTACGTGAGTAATTAGTGTCCACCTCAATCGTGGCCGTTCGAGAGTGTCCTCGGTGTTCGGCCACACCGCCGTTCAGCCGGTAGCACCCCCCGCGGACCTTTCCTCACCTTGTTGCACGGACTGGATGCGTTCACGCATATTTGTTAATATTTAAGTTTAGAATAGGTAGTTGAAATGTAAATAGATAATGTAAATTATTAATGTAAATAAATAGTAAAATAAGTTATTGATATTTAATTAGGTAAGAACCGTTACAATGAATGACATTGTGTCTTGTCAGTGTAATAATAATATATTATTTTCCTCGTGTCTATCTATATTACATGAACTAGTTTGTGTTGTAATTATGGCCGGATTTAAAATTATTGTAAATCAAAGGGGCAATAAAACTTTAATTCGTGGTGGGTTTCGTTACAATGTTAGTGTAAAAAATAAGGGCGGGACTGTACTATGGAGATGTCCAAAAAGACTAGAATGTTCAGCTACCATTACAATAAAAAACGAAAATGAAATAATACGCAAAAAACCTCACATTTGTAAAAGTGATATTGTAAAAAAGGAAGTTGCCGTAGTAAAACATGAATGTAAGAAGGAGGTGTGCAAAAATCTAGGATCGGTACAATCAATATTTGAAAATAAATTTGAAAAGTTGAAGATGAAAGGCGAGCAATATATATATGAAATTCCTTCTTATGAAGGTTATAAAAATACATTGTACCGATCAAGAAAAAAATATTTAAACGCGGAAAACCTTAAATTTGAACATTTAAAAGACGTGAATATACCGAGAACATTAGCTGAAGGCTTTTTATTTTTAGTCTGTGATGACGATGATGATGAAAGAATGTTGGTCTTTTGTTCTAAAATATGTAGAAAAATTGTAAAAGACAATAAAAAAGATTTTTATGCAGACAGCACATTCAAATGTGTTCCGAAACCGTTTTATCAGTTGTATAGTTTGCATGTAGATATGAAATCAACTGTTTTGTCAGTCAACGTGTTCCCTATAATTTACGGGTTATTGCCAAATAAAACCGAGGCAACATACCAGGCCACTCAGAAAGTATTGCGAAAAAAAGTTTTTATATATGAGAGACTGGTCAGTTATAATCTATTTCTAAAATATGATTATTTATGAGTAAAAATAAGTACGTTCCAATTTCAAAATTTCTCTCTGCATTTTTTGCAAGATAATTTCAATTATTGTGTCTCATTGAAAAATGGATCTGCGTCGGGAACATTTTCGCGCTATGATTTTCTACGATTTCAAGTGTCGCCTGAAACCAGACGAATCGTACGATAGACTTCAAATGGCATTCATGGATAAAGGCCCTTCCAGGGCGACCGTGTATCGTTGGTATAACGAATTCAAGCGCGGTCGACTGACTTTGGAGGATGAAGAAAGAAGTGGTCGCCCTTTGACGGCTGTTACGGAAGAAAACGTGCTAGCAGTGAAAAATTTAATCCAAGATAATAGAAGAGTCACATATCAAGAGATTCAGCACATTCTTCAGATTGGATCGGGAAGCCTTCACGAGATTCTACACGTGCATCTTCGTGTGAGAAGGATAGTTTCACGCTGGGTGCCCGCACAATCTCACCGATGCTCAGAAGCAGCCCCGGGTGGAATGGTGTCGTGATATGATAAACAAGTTTGAAGCAGGCGCGTCTCGGCGTGTTTATGACATCATTACAGGTGATGAGTCGTGGATTTATCAGTATGATCCAGAAACAAAACGCCAGTCGACGGTTTGGGTGTTTCAAAACGAATCAACACCTACCAAAGTGAAGCGATCTAGAAGCGGAGGGAAGATTTTGATCGCGAGTTTTTTCAATGTGTCTGGCTACTTGTTATCAATCCCTTTTAGAAATCAAAGAAGCATCAACGCTGAATGGTACAATACCAAAGCTTGGCAGAAGTTTTCTCTGTAGTGAGCTACAAGCGACCAAACACAGGGCTCCGCGGGATACTACTCCACCATGACAACGCGCCCGCACACACCGCGCTTAAAACGAGGGACTTCCTGGACAGCACTCCGGTTAAACTCCTAGGTCACCCTCCTTACAGCCCTGACCTTGCACCGTGCGACTTCTTTTTATTCCCGAAAATAAAAAATCAACTCAAAGGGATACAATTTTCGTCGCCGGAAGATGCGCTGTCAACGTTTGAGCAGGCTGTAAACGAGGTATCTGCGGCGGATTGGAAAGTGTTTTGAAAACTGGTTCAAACGCATGAAACTTTGTATAGAGGCTGGTGGAGAGTACTTTGAAAAGATTTAATAAAAAAATATTTACCTATAGAACACTTTTTTTTATTTTCGCTAAACTTTCTGATTGTCCCACGTATATACGTTTCTTTCACTTAATTAAAGAAAAACTGGGAGTTAATATTTCCAAATTCAAATCTGACTACGAGCGAGCCCAAATTAAGGCAGTAAAAAACGTTTTTCCAGATGTTGTTGTATCTGGTTGCTTTCACCATTATTCCGATGCAATATGGAAAAAAAGTAAGGATATTGGGCTTGATTGTACAAGAGATGGCAGGATTATAACCAGATGGTGCTCATATTTACCGCTGCTACCAGGACATCAGATATCAGATGCGTGGTCGGAAATATTACAACAGTCGCCGAATTCCTTCGAAATGGAACAATTTAAATTGTATTTTGAACGACAATGGTATTGTAATATACAACTTATCAGTTGTGCTGCAGACGTACATCGCACTACTAATTGTCTAGAGGGGTGGCACAGGAGAATTAATAGCCGAATACCGCGTTCTCCAAATATTTTCCTCTTTATAAAATCTTTAATGAAGGAAGCTAAACACTATCGGTCTTATTCCAAAACACGGTCTAAATTAAGTACTGGGATTATTACCAGGTTTAAACCATGACTAAATAAAACGTTATTATAAAACAAAGTTTATCACTAGTTCATGAACTATCTGTGGTACTAAAGTTAGTCCGCCGCGACCCCTAGTTTAACTTCGGTACTAAAATTTGAGGTTATCGTTGATTGTCATTGTGCGTCTTTTTTTTCTTACAAAATACAAAAAAATGGATATTAATATGATTGATTTGATGGATTTGGAAGATTTCGATATGCTGGAGACTTATCGGCGATCTAACAGACTTCGTCATCGTATAAATCCTTTTGAATTGAGTGACGAAGATTTTAGATATAAGTATAGGTTCACAAAACGTTTTGGAGAAAAAATAGTGGACGTTTTACGTGAGGATTTATCCCACAACCCTCGAGGATGCCCCCTGAGTCCTGAATTGCAAGTGGTTTGCGCTTTACGTAACTGGGGTCGCCATGAAGTAAGTACCTACCCTTGGTCAACGTTAACTCATTAGACAAAATCCAATTAATATACTAATATTATTGTTTTATTCGTAGATTCAAGACGATACAGCTGATTTACATGGTGTGTCCCAACCAGTAGTCAGCAAAACATGTAAAAGGGTAGCGGACATTTTGTCACGGATGTCCCACAGATTTATAAAAATGCCTAGTACTTTAAATGAACAGGAGGAAACCATTAGGAAATTTCGCAGAATTGCTGATTTTCCTACAGTAATTGGGGCAATAGACTTTACTCATATAAGAATAAAGAAAGTGAATGCTGATGGGGGTCAGTTATATATTAATAGAAAAGGATTTTCATCAATCAATGTACAGGTAATTGAAATATTTTAACTTGTGATTATCTCATTGACAAAATGACTAGCTGGATCCCAAAATGCTCGACACAATAGGGAATTAATTATTTTATTTATTTATTTATTTGGACAACCAGTACTTGTTACATTATCGCTTACATCTAAAACATGCAACTATAATATTAGGTTAAATGCACAACATTTTAAGGTGTCACATCATGCAAGTAGTAACATCGGTACCTATAGAATAAAAGATTATTAGGAGGATTTATTAGGTACCTATCCAAATTACCAATGTTCAAACAACAGAGAGAAATGTTAAGTTCTAATAAGCTGTCACTTTTCAGGTGGTTTGTGATGCTGACCTAAAAATCATGGACATTGTTACCAGATGGCGTGGCAGTGTGCATGACTCCAGAATATTCAGAGAATGTAGATTAAAACAGAGGTTTGAAGCTGGCGCATTCTCTGGAATATTATTGGGTGACAGTGGCTATCCTTGTACTCCATATTTATTTACACCATTGCTTAACCCCACAACACCACAAGAAGAGAGGTATAACAGCAGCCATATCCGTACCCGGAACACGGTGGAAAGGTGTTTTGGGCTGCTAAAGCAACGGTTTCGTTGCCTATTACGAGGTATGTTTGGGGATATTGAAACAGCAAAAAAAACTATTGTTGCATGTGCTGTCCTCCACAATATTGCCATCGACATGAGGGATGACATGTTCCCTGGGGAGGAAGATAACATGGAGCAAAGGGAACCTATTATAGTACAAAGGTATATCCCACCTACTGTAAGGGGAAATATTAGGAGAAGGCAGTTTATTGAAACTCATTTTCAGTGAACATTTTTTCTTAGTCATAGTTATTTATTCACTAGCAATCATTTGTATTTAAACTAGACTATTGTACCTACACAAAATAAATCAGAAAAAAAATAACATTACACAACTTACTATTTTAATCCATACTAATATTATAAATGCGAAAGTAACTCTGTCTGTCTGTCTGTCTGTATGTTACGCTTTCACGCCTAAACCACTGAACCGATTTTGATGAAATTTGGTATAGGGGTAGATTAGACCTTGAGGAAGGACATAAGCTATGTTTGGTCGCAATAACCGACATCCACGCGCCAGCTAGTATATTATATTAAAATCTAATATTATTAAATAAATAATATCTGCAGCAACGAAGTAGGTAGGTACCTGAAAATAATAATTTCACATTCACATTTATTTACATACAATAATAATTATAGTCTAAAACTGAGCATTTGCTTACTTGTTGGGGCACTAGAACACAGTATTACAGTAATTCACAGCAGGCTGTGCATAGGTGCACAGCTGTGAATTACTGTAGGCGGATGAAATTATATCTACTATTTTATTTATTGAAATATCTATAAGATTTTTTACTGTACCTAATCTTAGTAGAGTATGGATGTTGAATAAAAATCTACTTACAATGTTATTCTTTAGTATTTGTATGTTTCTTACTTTCCAATATAGCTATTTCTAATTCAAGTTTCTTTATTTTTAAGTTAGCAATTTTGATGTTATATTTGTGTTCCACTTCCATCATTTCTAGCTGTTTTCTCTTAAAACCTGTATTGCTTTGTATAATTGAGTTCCTCATTTCTTCAGTTCTGTAAAATGATATAGAATAATGTAAGGAATTTTATTTTAACATGTACAAGAAGTAATATTTGAGTAACCTGGTACAGTAAGGTGGGACCTGAACCACACCTGAACACGCAATATCTTGTATCCAGGCAAATCTTCCAGTTGGCCTACCAAGGCATTGGTTTCCTTGCCGAATTTTGTCAGTGATTGTATTGTAACTTATGTTATAGCTAACATTGTTCCATAAAATGTTTAAGGTAACTTGTACACTTGAAGCAAATATTTTTACAATTATATTAGGTAGTAATTAACTATGCTTTGTAACATTTGAAAATATGAAACACTAGCTGAACCGCCCCGGCTTCGCCCGTGGCGCACTTAGAAAGCGGCACTTAGTTTTGTAAGTGCCGTTTTAATGGTCTATACAGAATAAATGATTTTTGACTTTGACTTTGACTATGGAATTCTGCCGGATTTGTTGACATTAATGATCACTGCTCCGCTCCCTTGAGTAGTATCCGTGATGATATATAGCCTATAACCTTCGTCGATAAAGGGACTATACAACACATAAAGAATTTTTCAAATCGAACCAGTTGGTCCTGAGATTAGCGCGTTCAAACGAACAAACAAACAAACTCTTCAGCTTTATAATATTAGTATAGATTATACAATTATTTGTTTAATATTTCATACATAAGACTCGTTTTCCTGGCAACAACTGAGGAGAATTATTGTAACCAGCCCCCCACAGGAATATTATTAGTATTGTATTGTATTAAAGTAGGTAATTGTTTCTACATACCTATTTTGCAAACTCTTTTTCCTTTTTTTTGTTGTGCTTGTTGTGTTATCAGTCTCATTGTTCTTAAATGTCTTCATTCTGGTGCTCTCTGTATCTGTATATGTAGGTATATTTTGTTTTTATTATATGTATTGTATGTATATGTATTGTATATGAATAATTCCATCCAAATTCGCGCAGCTGTTAAGACGTGATAATATTAGCAGGATTTACAATAACTATTATTTACCTTGCACTTCCACAAATTGGTGTTCTGGATTTTCCTCGTGTATTGTATCATATTGGTCAGTTTCTTCAAAACTAGGGCCAGGCTTAGGGTCAGTGAACACAGTAGGCACGGAAACTGGATTCTAAAAGAAAAAAAAACCTTGAAATGTTTTCACACGGATTCACTGCTGTATTTTGTCTTTTGAATTAGGTATTTTGAAGGAATATTATTATGATCAAGATAAAATATACAGGTGTTTGTTATGAATCATGGAAAATTATAAAATGACAATGATAAGTAATGTTCTTACATGTATATAGTTATGTTCCTCGTGTATTGCTTCATATTGTTGAGTTTCTTCAAAACTTGGACCAGGCTTAGGATCAGTAAACACAGTAGGCACGGGAACTGGATTCTAAAAGAAATAAATCCTTGACATGTTTTCACACAGCATAACTGCTTTTTAGGTATTTTGAAAGAATATTATGATCAAGATAAAATACACCGGTATTTGTTATGAATCATAGAAAATTATAAAATGACAATGAAAAGTAATGTTCTTACATGTGTGTTATGCTAGTAGTCTAGTGTTTGAATGTATGATGTTAAAATTTTGAATTACTGTGTAATTATAACGAAATTAGATATTACCTATCATTTTTAACTTTAGGACATAATAATTTTCATTTGTAAATTGCATGCAGATTACAGAGCACTTCCTACATAAATAATGTAAAATATCAAAATGTAATCAATTCTAATTAAATGTTTTAATGGTATGACAGTAAGAAGTTTTATTTACCAATGCATCACTATCGTAGTCATTAACTTCAATGACAAAGTCGTGAGGAGCAATTGCCATTATTTCTAAGTCCTCCGGAGAAGGTGATGGTGGTTTTCCGCCACCGCCTGTCTTCGATTGCTCGCTCCTATGGGTAGATAAGTTGGACTTAGCGGACAACTTCATTCTTTTCCAAGCCAACTTTAATTCTCCATCTGATCGACATTTACCTGATAATTCATTAAATCTGAAAATAATAAAAATTATTATTATCACTGCAACGTACTTGTATACTTAACAAAAGCACGTAGTAAGTACTCACTTGATCCGTATATTCTTCCACTCTTTGGTTTTCTGCATGTTTACTGACGTTTTCGTGGACCTATCTTCTATAATATGTGCTGATTGTGCGATGAGGTGACGTAATATTTCCTGTAATATTATGAACATCCGCGTTAGGTAGTCGAAATAAGATGAAACAAAGCATAGCTCACCTAATAATAGTTAAGAATCCATGTTTTACTAACTTTTTCTTCATAACTCCAGTTTTCACCCCTTTTTTTCTTTTGTTGCTCCATTTTTTTAATCGCAGCTCACGATTTTACCGGACACAAGAACTCACCACGGCACACAAAACAGCAAAGCAAAACAGTACCAGTAAATTGCCAGTAAAAGAACAATGAATAATGAGATCAAGTGCATTTATATATTTAAAACGCCGCAACATAAACATTCGTTTCATATTAACCGCGCTGCCGCCGAATGTGATACACTCCACTTCACGCTCGAGGTGTTAAAATTAAGTGACAACTTGAGTAAACAAAGCGCGTTAAAAGTACAAGTTTTGCTTGTTCATTATATTATAATCTAAACTATGAACAATTATATGACTTATTATCGTATTGATAAATAGTTATTTAATAATTTCAAGTGTTATTGTAATATCAACATTTAAAGAAACAGAACGTTGCTTTAAATAAAGTAGGGTACAGGCTGTCTGAACGAATGAAAGAATGCCATTTTCGTTTTTTATCTGTGAATATTATTTGAACCACGGACCTTCTTTAGTACTAGCTGATCCTCAGATGGTCTTTGTTTTGTAATCAGAACACATTTTGAACCTGGTACTAACGTTGTTACCGTAACAATCCTAGACTTTATAGTCTTGGTTTAAACCAGTACTTTTTAGGTTTTTTGTAATAAGACGATATGATTATAAGTTTAAACAATCCTTATTTTGTTCTTTGCGAAAAAATAGGCGAAACAAAGATATTTGTTTTGATAAAAAATATAAGGAACTATTAATAGAACTTGACAGTGGTAACATAACCTTAATAAATTTCCTGAAAAAAATAGTGTACATAAGACTTAACACATAATAAGATTTTATTTTAAGTTCGAAAGGTGATTTTATTTAGAAGAAATATAAGCGTTTATTTCCTTGACTTGACAAGTGATTTAGTTACCTAATAAAAACCTTTAGGTGCATGTGGTCCTAGGAGTCTCTTTACACAGAGATAGAATAATTGACATTTGGACGAATAGATACTATGGGCCATTTCATGAACTAGACGAAATGATACTGGTCGTTATAATACTATGGACCTTTTGATACTTTAGACGAAATGATAATATGGACCACATGCACCTAAAGGTTATTTATGTAGCCTAATATTCAATACTTTTTCCATTAGAGGTCTAAGAACCTTTGTTAAAATCGGTCTCGCCATGTTTCATGCGTTAACCAATCAGCGACGAGCGCCGCTCGCACTCGGCGACTCGGCGATTACCGTTATGCTCAAGCGCACAGCGCAGTCCATCGTTGACATTTGTTTCGTTGAGTACTGTGCGATTATTATTGTTTGACAATCTCTTTCGACTCTGGCTTGCATATCGGACTTGTTAATATCTATCTTGGTGACTTGTGCTCGTATTTTTGGACTTTTTTTAAGCAGATTCCTATAACAATGGCAGATAATCGCCAAGTGTGTATTTTATGTAATCGATCCGTGATAAGACGGCCTCGACAGCCAAGATTTTCTTCCCCTGCGCGGTAGAAGCGTATAGGACTGTCAGGAGGATAGCCATCGATGGTCCCACAACCCAATTCCTCACAGGGCACGGTGGGTTCTCCGAATACTTTACGAGATTCAAGTGTAAGGCGGACCCATCGTGCGCCTGTGAGCCAGGGGTCTCGGAGTCGGTGGCTCACCTCCTGATGGCCTGCCCAATCTACGTCAGAGATCGGCTCGAGTTGGAAATCGCCACCGGTGTAAAAATGGACAAAGACGGCATTAAAACACTTATTAGCAAACACACCGAGCCAACGATCAAATTTGCCATCAAAATTGTTAAGACAGTAAACGCGAGGAACAAGGTGTAATAATTTATGCTAGCTCATCATGCTGGGCATAATGCTGCCTAGCATAAAAATTATAGTTAAAAAAAAAAACATTGTTGCTCATCATTATGTGTAATTTGTGAATAATAAAATTTAATAAAGATATATATAAGTGCCAATAAAAAACTGTATTAGAATATAAGATAATATAAGATATAAATGTAAAATGAAATTGTATACGTTTTCTGAAATAAATAAAAAAGCAAAAAAAGCAAAAAAAAAAAAGAAAAAAAAAAATATAGCACTAAAAGTAGGTACACTTAATCCCCGATGCCCTCACTCCCGACAGAGAATGAAAGGTTGTATGAAAGTGCGAGAGGAATAAATGCGAGAACTAGTATGACAAAGAGGCCAGAATGAAAGAGGAAAGACTAGGAATTAGAATAGAAAGTTTTTCATTATATGAGTTAAAACAGGCCCTGCATTGAAAGCGGGGGTAGGTATTATAAAAAAAAAAAAACCTGTGGTATAGTTAACAATTAGCAAACAAGCATACATATATATATATATAAGGTTAAGCCTGTTATTCCACAATTTAAAAAAAAAAAAAAAAAAAGTATTATTAGGCCACTTGTTTGTATTTGTAGCAGCAAAGTTCTGACACACGTGATAGTATTTTGTTCTTTGTGGCGTGTAAGTGCAGTAAAGATGTCGGACAACGAATCAGAAACCGAAGCATCAAAGAAACAATTATCTAAACTTTAGTACGGTCAACGAATGGCTCAAAGGAGGGTATAGAGTGCGTGAGCGGGAACCTAAGCGATTTCTTCAGAAACTTATTCAGACTACTTACACTCGTATTTATAGACAAGTAACTACTCATTGCTAAGTAATTTCTTAATTAAGTCGTTACTTGAGACTAGAATACTTTAAAACAAAATTATATTCTATAAACGAGTAATGTACGTTACTTACGTAACTTAAGAAATTGCTTAAGTAGGAGGCGACGCTTGCTAGTAGTTTCTCTCTGGCAACATTTTATGCTGCGTTTCGTTTATAAAACGGCAACGTGATGTTTTGATTATTTTTACATGGAGTTTGCATTAATAACACTAATATTACATACAATCTATTATATTGCACATTTTTTTTAATTTCTTGTTGTAAAAAAATGTTTTCATTATATTTTTTCATAGTTTGCTATTTTCTGAACAAAGGATAATGTTTGAGAAAACGAAACGTTTGACATATCAATGTTACCTCCGTCTTGTGTCAACTGTCAATTACACATTGCGTTGCGTAAACAAGAATTGAATTGAATTGTCTGAAAATTTGAAACACGTAACCTACAAGTTGTTATCTTTTACTGTTTAATTTTGCTTGGTATCTCAATTTATAAGTTACAATATGACCGAGCTGGAGCGCAAAAAGCCATTTTCATCTTTAGAGAAAGATGTTTTCTTAAACATAATTCAAAAATACGATGAAGTGTTGTCGTGTAAGAAGACCAATGCTACAAGTGCATTGAGGAAGAAGCAATGTTGGGAATTAGTCAAGAATGAATTTAATACATCGGCTATTGTCACGCAGAAAGTAAGTACCTCCCTGCCTAGTTTGCTTGGCTACAATTTAACATTTCATGAATAGCAAAATGTCAATGGCAACTTTAAAATATGCCGGTTGACATGTCTAGCAGCGTGGTATTTTAAACTTTTCAAAGAATATACTGATTTTGTAAGGTTTCAAGTGAGTCATTATGCTCAGAGATATTTGATTTATCCAATACTCAAAGTGCAAACACGGCTGAAATAGCCAAAATGTCATACCAAAAATAATACCTTCATTCGATGTGTTATTCCAATCTGGGGGGTTATATTTTAAAATCCAATATCTGTCACGATCGCTTTCGATTTCACCACCATTGCGTGTTATCTGAAGTATGCTTCCACGATCGCTTTAGCAAATGAGCAATGGCTGTCAAATTGAAAGGGATAGTGATAGATATTGGAGTTAGAATACCTGTTCAGCCATTCCAGAGATTAGCACATTTAAATAATGTTACATTTTCAGACCTCCACAAAACAACTAATAAAGCTGTGGTATAACATGAAAGCCAAGGCGAGGGAAGCAAAAACTAAAGAAAATGTTCGTTTCCTTACTGGAGGGGGATCATCGGTACCTGATATGGACCCTATGGATGCCAAAGTCATGGACATTGATAAAAATATTTTAACAAATATTGAAGTAGATATTGACAGTGATGTTAATGGTATGTGTATTTTCATTCTAATTGCTTAAATATTTATCATTATTTCAACATATTCCATAAGTTTAACCAAAATAAAATTTATTTTACAGGTAGTACAGACATTTTGGGAGACACCAACGACAATGCTTGGTGTAATACTATGTAACAGGGATAGTTAAATTTAAAAGTAGATTATAAGTTACAAGTTATTAGAAGTGAGTGGTTGGTTTATAAGGTTATAGCAAATCAAACATGAGGCTAATTTTACCTTTCATATATTAAATCTCAAGGGTGAGTACATATAGTTCAATTAAAATTTGAATTTGGAGAATTAAAGAAAGATGTTAAGACGTGAAGACGGAAGGACGGCCCGCGGCAGCTAGGAGTCTGCACTTCTTAACATCTTTCTTTAATTCTCCAAATTCAAATTTTAATTGAACTATATGTACTCACCCTTGAGATTTAATATATGAAAGGTAAAATTAGCCTCATGTTTGATTTGCTATAACCTTATAAACCAACCACTCACTTCTAATAACTTGTAACTTATAATCTACTTTTAAATTTAACTATCCCTGTTACAAATGGGCCCCACGTTGGGCGCCAATGTAACGATTAATAAATTTGTAGTAGGTTTTAAATGGAGTTATGAAAAGTTTAAGGTGACTTATACATTGTAATATTTAATAAAATAATTAATGTATTGATGCTAACTACCGGCTAGGGCGAGCAGAGAGAAATAAAAGGTTGATTACAATGTATAGTATGAGATTATAATCGTGAATAGAATGTTACATAAATTTATATCTGGTATTTGAGTAAATGAACCTCAGGGGATGGATTCATAATAAATATTCTGCCGTGGCGTTGTTCGGTCCGTTGTGCAAGATGTTAGTATGCACTTAGCTAGTGGACACGTGGCTGGTGGTGATGCCGGCGTGCCAGGGTCTCCGCTGGTGTGCCTCGCTACCGCTAAGATGGTGCGAAGACCCTGGAAATAGAAAAGGTGCGGGTCAGTTTGTCACTAGGTAACTACGTCCAAGTGACCCGCTAAAATAGCAGGTGAAGAGAATCTCCCAGCGGCAATGCAGCGTAGCTAGAAGCTATAATAAAAAGGAATATAAATAGGCAGCACAAGCTGGTGCCGCGACCTCTGACCGTAGGGGTCATCGGCCTCGTGGCACTAATAGGTAGGCTGAAATAGCACACAGAATAAAACAAAATATATTAAGCCATGCATTTTAGCAGGCAATAAGCTGCACCGCTGGAAAGTCTTCACCTGTAGAAAGAAGTAGGAAATGTTGATCTCAAAACTTACCCGGAGCCGACAGCAGTTGGCCACGGGGTCAAAGCGACTTTCCCCGGCGAAGGTTACCAAGGAAAGGAACGATATAAGAGCCGTCAGTTGATGACTGGGCTAGTGCTGTCCAATCTCGCTAGCACAACCATAGATATAGAATATGTATTTAGTAATAACTATCGAAACATACTAAAATATCGATTAATTTACGGATATTGTTTTAATTAGATTTATAAAGAATCCACAACGTTACAACTATTGAAGATGAGGTCATGGTAGTTCCTCTACCTTCTATGAATGCATTGTCGCAACCCGCAACATCATCAAATGTTGAAATTAAACCTCCAGAAACTGAAGCTGTAAGGGATTATAAAGGTTTGTCCAAAACTCCAATAAAAAGAAGTTTTGGTGAAAAATATATGAACAAAATTGACATCATGAAAATAAAAATTTTAGAAGAGGAACTATCATATAAAACACGTACACATCAGGAAGAAATTAAAATGAAAATCAAAATATGTATGAATAAATTAAAAAAAAAGAATAAATTATTAATAAAAATATATTATATATTATATAGTAAATATAGTATGTAAATATTAGTAAATATTAATAAAAATATAAAAATATAGTATGTGGGTTTGTATACATGTATGAATGTCCTCATCAGAGTAACTGTTTTACTAATACTATTTGTAAAACTGTTTTGGATGGAGGTTTATTAAAGTTGATTAAAATCATATCCATACTGCCAGTAGTCATAGATACAGAATCTAGTATTAAGGAAGAGGAAATATGTGTGCGTGACCAATTTTGTAAAAAAAAATTTAGGTAGTCTTTAATTAGCCAATTAGAATCCATGACTACTTTTTCTTCTGCGTGAATTCATCGCTGACAGCAAGAGATTCAATTATGTATAAAATATATAATTATGTTATTTATTATAGTATTAATTGTTAGTTTATTGCTATAGATAATCATTTTTTTGGAGCATATCAACAGTAATAATATTTTAGAAGATCAACATCCCTCTCGTGTTTAGATCTCTAGATTTCAGCGGTGGATTCAAACAGAGGAAAGCAGTTATATATCAGACAGAGGGTAAGGGATGGGATGGGTCACGCAAGCGAAACTGCAGGAAACATACATACATACATACATAAACTCACGCCTATATCCCCGAAGGGGTAGGCAGAGGTGCTAGCACCCACATTTCGCCAGTTTATATTTAGGTCCCAATGTAATAGGTGGCGAGCCTATTGCCGTTAACCGGGCACTGCAGGAAAAAGCTAGTTAATTATAGATGTAGGTATATGGTGTTATTGAGTGATAAAAAACAGACTCATTAGCAAGTTAACCATTATAATTTTAAAAGCTTAAATTAAGTAGTTTTATTATATTATTACTTCATTTATCACAAAGTCTCTTGATATAATGTTGGCACGGAGAACCATGCCATCATTTGTAATTATTTCTGATGATGAACTATTTCTCGATCATTCAATATACTAGGCTCTCCAAAATCATCCATATCATTAGCTTGTATAGCTATATTATGTAGCACTGCACATGCTAATATTATATTGGCTGTAGTTCGTAACTTTGTACTTAGTCCTTTATGTAGACAAGGGAACCTACGTTTCCAAACACCAAACAGTCTATCCACGCTATTTCTTGTTTTGATTTGGCATTTGTTATATCTTTCTTCAGCTGGATTACGAGGGTTTGATATGGGTGTAAGTAAATATCTGGTACAAGGGTATCCTGCATCTGCCACTAGTATCCCATCCAATTCATTTGTTTGTAATCTAATGTTTAATCTTGAATTTCTGAAAATTCTGCTGTCATGTATACTTCCAGCCCATTTGACTACAATATCAAATATTTCCAAATTAGGACCACCAACAGCCTGTACGTTCAAGGAAAAATAACCCTTACGATTACGATACTGTTCAGTATGCTCAATTCCACGAGGTTTACTTATTTTTATATGTGTGCAATCAATTGCACCAATTATATTCTTAAGACCACTTGATCTTACGATGCGTCCAAGGTTTTCAAAATCTTCTTTTACTCTTCTTAATTGGGCTGGATTTGGAAATTTTATATAATCGGTCATACGCAACGCCAATGCACGGCTCACTTTATAAACAATGTGACAAACAGTAGATTGTGATATGTTTATCAGGTCTGCACAAACCATTTGAAAACTTCCAGTTGCGTAAAATCGTAAAGCTGTCAACAACTGGCATAGAGGGCTGACAGGAAGACCCCTTTGTGTATCTGAACGTAATTCTGCAATTATTAATGGTAAAATAACATTCACTACAACACTTTTATTAAACCGAAACCTCATCTTGAATGTATTTTCAGAATATTGGTGAAGTGGGTCTGCATCTCGGAAGTATACTTTTGTTTTTCTAGGTTCATTAATGGTAATACTGTTCTCGACTTCTTCCAGTGGGTCGTTGAATATATTGTCCAAATACAAAAATAAATTCTCGATATCTTCCATTTTTCAGTACAGTTAGGAGGTACAAACACAGATAACTATAACGGGTACAAAACAGTAAAAATTGTAGAGAGATTTTACAACATCACGGTGAAAACAAATTAGACTGAGTAATGTGCATTACCTAAGCAACGAAAATGGTGACTATTACTTGGTTAAGAATTCTTACGTTTGACAGCTCTTACTTCGATCAATTTCTTAACTATGCAATAAAAATTGTTGCTCAAGTAATTACTTTTGTTCAAGTAATAGCTTTTACTTGTCTATAAATACGAGTGTTAGAGAGAAAACATACTAAATGTCCTGACGTCTAGGTGTCGAGCCGGAGGGGGGGGGGGGGGGGCAAAGGTCTCAATTTTAGGTTTTTTGTTAATAAATCAAAAACGGTGCGTTGTAACGAAAAATGTTCAAAGATGAAATGAAAGCTTATAAAATTCTCTATAACTTTGATCTTAAATACTTTTCCATACTCCTACCCGTTTTTTAACTACACGCTCTGGAAAAGTGAAAATTAAAGTTATTCAGCGTGATGACCATTAACTGATGTGAAAAGTTATCTTAAAATTTATTTTAACATAAGCTGGGAGTACCTCCACGTGGTGAAGGCGGTAACAGTAAGAAATTGCGTTTTTTATAACAGCGGATAACTGAGTTGAGGTGAGAAAAACAATTATGAAGATTGTTTTTCGTGTACCTTTTTTTTTTTTTTTTTTTTTTATCGTGCGGAAATCCCTTCGGATACCCCCCCGCCGGCCAGCGGGGGCGGTTATGTCGGGCTTGCACCGACTAAAACCGCACGCCGTCTCGGGTCTTCAGACGCCGGGGTGTAAGGTTACCCATAGAGCATATCCCTCGCACCCCGGCTGACCCTGGGCCATCTCACCACTAACAGCATCGCTCATCCTGTCTCCTCTGAAAGCAGAGGAGTACGGAGAGCGATGTGTTCCCGCCACGTTGGGTATTGGCCGACGATCAATGCCAACCCTATGAAGGGGTGAAGGGGAAATCATTGACCGCCGCCCAGGGTGTACCGGCCGCTCCGATTCCGTTCCCCCCGGACTGCAGCGGGATCGGAATCGGAGCGACACTCGAGGAGGTTACCCAACACACACCCCTGTTTTTCGTGTACCTAATACTCACTGTAGATAACGCGTCCTTACTGGCTAAAACTCCCATTAACATCGTATACTCGTACATGCCTTTGGGCTTATGTTATTATTAGTTTTCGTAATTTTATTTTGCTTGGCACGGTAGCCTACCCGGTAACGCAGTGGAGCAGCCACAAAATATTTTTAACATATACACTGTTATTAGTAACACTATCTAATATGAGCACTAATAAGTGTCCTGTATGTAACGAAGATGTTGTTAAAGGAAGTAACAATGTCTCTGAGGTGAAAGAAAAGGGAATACTGGGTCTTATTAATGCTAGTAAGAAAAGGAAAGACGACAAGTATCAAAGTTTCCTTCACTTGACATCCCTTTTTATTCACACTAGCTGTCGTAAAAATTACACCCGAACTGACAGCATTAAAAAATATATTAGGCAGGCATCTATAATATCTAATAAAGAGGCAGGGCCATCGCAGCTCAGATCTTCTGCTCCGCTATTTGACTTCAAGAGTCATTGTTTTTTATGTTCACATTGCATTGAAGAGGACATAAAAAAGCCTTTGAACAAAAGGAGGGTTGTGTATTCAGTTGAGACTCTAAATGTAAAATATCGGATCAAAGACATATGTTCTTTGAGAAATTATACATGGGGTAACGAAGTTCTTTGTCGTTTGTCCTGCACAAACGATCTTGTTGCTGAAGGAGCAAAATATCACAAAGACTGCTATTATTCATTTGTGAAGTCTGTCAGTTACCCAAAACTCCAAAAAGCTGAGATCCCTAGAGATACCCATGTCGTCGAGGCTATGGAAGAAATTTTTGCTTATATGGAGGGAAGTACTGATACTCAGTTTTCTCACGAAGAAATACTCGGTGTTGTAACAGGTGCCAAACCCCAGTGGCGAACTATCAAGGCCGAATTGGAAAATAAATATGGGGCTCGAATACTGATCACACCAGGGGTCAACCGTTTCAAAACGCCGGTTGTGTGTTTTAGAGACATTGGGTACAATATTATCAATCAGGCATGGTACGAAAATAGGCAAAAAAACGAAGTAGAGGAAAAGCTGAGAATTCTTGCTAAAGCTGCGGAAATTTTACGGCAAGATATTCAGAGTCAAGTGTACAGCACAGACACATACCCACCGTGCGATAATTTTTTAAGGAATCCGGGTACACTGCCTGAATCGCTGAACTTTTTTCTTGAAAGCTTTTTATTACCGAAGACAAAGAGAGTAGAAGAAACGAAGAGAAATTGTGCGGTACTAGGGAATGCCATTACTGCAATTATAAGACCCAAGAGTTTCATATCACCACTTTTGTGCAGCATCTCCCTGTTCATATACAAAAAGTATGCTTCGAAGCACTTGATCAATCTCCTCGCTAGTTTAGGCTTCTGTGCATCATACCATGAAGCACAAAAGTCCAAGAGTTTCATATCACCACTTTTGTGCAGCATCTCCCTGTTCATATACAAAAAGTATGCTTCGAAGCACTTGATCAATCTCCTCGCTAGTTTAGGCTTCTGTGCATCATACCATGAAGCACAAAAGTTAGAAATTTCCGCAATCTACACGTCTAAACCAGATTTTAAAAAAGATGCCTTCAATCAGTTTGTATTTGACAATGTAGATTTCAACGTCTGTACTATTGATGGGCTTAATACTCTTCATGCTATGGGTGGAATCAGATGTATTACGCCCTCGAATTCACTTGAAGAAGGCGGAGACATGCCAAGATTGCAGAACGCACCCTCGTCACATGATACTGGAGAACTTGGTATTATTCCGCTAAAAACCTTTCAGAAAGGAGCTAGCTTGGAAAGTGTAGTGGTTCGACAGATTGACATACCTAAGGAAATTATCCACCCACAACCATTCGATACCCTATGGTTCGTGGCAAAATACCTAGATATCTCCCTTCCGGAATGGAAAGGTTACATGGCGACTATAACAACAGGAGATTTCAGTGAAAAGACTAAAGTGATACCCCTCCCCATCATTGATGCCCCTCCCTCAAATTATGACACCATCTATACGGCTTTAAATTATGCCAGCGAATTGATCCGTTCAATTAACAAAGACGATAGTAATAACCACACGACTGTCATAATCACTTTTGACCAGCCACTGTACTGGAAAGCACGGGAAATAGTCGCCGCTGCACCATTTGACTCTCAGATATCGAACTGTGTAATTCGTCTCGGTGGGTTCCACTTACGTCATTTTTGGGCAGCATAGGCTACTTAATGGCTGGAAGTGGTCTCAAAGAACTTTTGTGTACTGTCTACGCTCCTCTATCTGTTGACAAAATGCTCCAAGGTCACGCATTTGCGCGAGCAGTAAGAGGACATTTGCTTGTAACGACGGCATTGTCAAACAAAATACTCTGCCAAATCTATCTAACAGAAGAGGAAAAGAACACTGTGAGAAGAATTTTATCAGGTTTTCTCGATGAACCTATTGCAGTGAATACTATACATGCAAACCCAATAATCAAACAAATGACAGAAAAAATTGGGGAGAAACTGGAACAACTCAAAGACAATGGACCAACAGCTCAGCTGTGGATCCAGTATTTCAAGATGGTTTATCTTGTAAAAGAATATATGCACGCAGAAAGATCTGGTGACTGGGATGCGCACCTTGTTGTGTTAAGCAAATGATACCTTTCTTCCATGCTACTGGGCACTTTCCTTATGCAAAGTCCTGCCAGCTTTATGTTCAGGATATGGAGAACTTATCGTCAATGATGACATCTGAAGAATACCGTAAATTTACTACAAGTGGATATTTTAGGTCAGATATGACCATTGAGACCACATTAATGAGATCATTCAAAAGTACAGGAGGCATAACTAGAGGCAGGGGTGTTTCAGACAGTGTACTCAGCAAATGGTTAGTAGGTATGACAGCAACACTTGATATTTGTACTTCCCTCGAATCACTTTGCGGATTTTTTTTTACCTCGAGTGACCAGCATAAGGACCTTGGAGAGGCTCGTCAGAATAAAGACAAAGCCGCCATTGCCAAACTCAGTCAATGGTTTGATGCACATCCTCCCTTTCCACAAACTAATGACATAATGTCAATTGCGAATGGGTTGGTGGGAGATGCAACAATAAATTGTTACGATGCTGCTCGAATCGGTACAGAGGCAATGAAAAAAATAGTGGACTTGCCTTTCTCCGAAATAAAGTTGTCTCGGAAATATCGTGCATTACCACTTTCCTCTGTAAGCTCATCAATAAAAATTCACGATGAAAAGGTGGCAGTTGACCCAAAACTTTTATTTCAGCGGATGTGTATCAGCAAACGTTCAGAAGACGATTTGGTGGAATTCTTGAAGTATGAGTTGGCCCCGTTTCCTTTAGCGCTGTTCAATGAAAGTGGTATGAGAAAGACCAGCAAATCAGTACTGTTTACTTTATTTAAGCCTACCGATAAGACTGTCCAATCAAACATACACACATACAAACACACATACAACATACAAACATAGTAGTGGACGGAGGATTTCTATTGCACAGAGTAATTTGGAAAAAAGATGCCTGTATTGACACTATTTGCGATGGATATAACACCTTAGTCAAACACCACTATCCTGGAATGAGTTGTACTGTAGTATTTGATGGGTACGCAAACAACAATCAACAGTACGAAGTCACAAGAACAGAAGCGACGTTACAAACTGAAGAGGTCGACTGAAATTAATTTAACTTGGAACACCACAATACCAGTGAAGCAAGAAGATTTCTTGTCCAATCCTACCAACAAAAGTCAATTAATCTCTTTACTGCAGACAAAGCTTCAGGAGAATGGAATACACACTCTGCAGGCTATGGACGATGCTGACGTTCTTATAGTGAAGACTGCTGTGGAACAATCATCTCATAATTCTGTAGCTGTCGTTGGTGAAGATGTGGACCTAGCTGTTCTTTTGGTAAATTGGACTCCTCCTGCACAAGACATCTCACTTCTGAAACCCGGTCGAGGAAAAACAAAAACAATTGCACTATCAACTCAAGAGATGCAACAGTATGGATATGAACACATCCTCTTCTTACACTCATTTACCGGCTGCGACACAACATCAGCAACGTTTAGAAAAAGCAAAGTGGGTTTCTGTAAATTGTATTTAAAGTCAGAAATAATTCAAGAAGCAGCAAAGGTTTTCTACAATCCCAACTCCAGCCATAGTGATGTTGCAGAAGCTGGGAAGGTGTGCTTCCTAAAATGGTATGGGGCGCCAACAAAAGTGACCTTTCTCAATCAGTACCGCTTCCAGTCGTTTATGAGGTCAGTAGCAAAAATTAAGCCTGATATCAGCTCCCTCCCACCAACTGAGAGCGCTGCTAATTATCATTCTTGGCGAACATACCACCAGGTGCAGCAGTGGCTCGGAAATGAGCTGCCCCCTCAAGAGTGGGGCTGGAAAACTGAACAAGATATTTTGGCGCCAAGAACAACAGAAGATTTACCGGCACCCGAGGTTCTATTGAAGGCAATATTTTGTCGCTGCAATAAGGACTGTAGCAGCGGCAAATGTGGATGCCGGAAAGCTATGCTAAAATGTTCTGCTGCATGCCTTCATTGCCAAGGAAAATGTTTCAACGGCGTGTCGTCTAACGAGAAGACAATGAGAATGACGATGAAGATGATATAGAGCCCTCTCACCAAGAACGACCTACTGAGGAGGGCGAGGAAGAAGATACCGCAGACAACGAACATTTGCCAAGACCCTCACGTCCTAAGAGGATAAAAATGTAACTCAACTAAAATTAAAAATTTTCAATTTTTCCATTAAATTCCTTAATTTTCACTTTTCCAGAGCATGTAGTTCAAAAACGGGTAGGAGTATGGAAAAGTATCTTAGATCAAAGTTATAGAGAATTTTATAAGCTTTCATTTCATCTTTGAACATTTTTCGCTACAACGCACTGTTTTTGATTTATTAACAAAAAACCTAAAATTGAGACCTTTGCCCCCCCTCCCCCCTCCGGCTCGACACCTAGACGTCAGGACTTTTAGTATGTTTTCTCTCTAAGTAGTCTGAATAAGTTTCTGAAGAAATCGCTTAGGTTCCCGCTCACGCACTCTACAACTACTCTATTGACCGTATTACTTATATTTCGTCGGGGATTCGAAAAGGGTAAGATTTCACGAGCTTTAAGTTTCATTCAAAAAGATTTAACACAGTGCTCGCGTGATCTATTGATGCAAAAACGTCAAAGTGTAGTAACTGCTTTCCATGAATATGAAAATTATTGCCGTGATATCTTAGTTTTAGCACCTGACGGCGACACAGAAAACATGGATTCTGTTGAAGATAATTATTTCACAGTTATATTTGCTATTGACGAGGCAATTCCAAAATGTAAGCCTTCGGTAATTGATCCGCCTGAAACTTCTATCGCGGCCACCTCGAGCAAAACGAAACTACCACCTATAAATATTAAAACGTTTGATGGTAAGTTAACTGAATTCATACCATTTATTAATCTCTTTAAATCCATGATTGATAACGACAAGAGCCTGGACCCTTTACAAAAACTTTATTATTTGAGAACATTTCTTAGGGATGAGCCATTCAATCTTATTAAAAACTTACCTATGTGTGCAGAATCTTATAAAGAGGCATTAGAACTCCTCGACAAAAGATTTAATAACAAACAAAAAATTACTAACCAGCATATCAGTAACATTTTAGATTTGAAAAGTGTGAGTAGGTCTACAGCACAAAATTTGAGAGATTTTGTTGCTGACGTTAGGCAGGAGATAGCTGCGATAAAAAATCACGACCCTAGAGTCAAACACTGAGATCCGATGTTGCTATGTATTCTTTTTCGAAAAATAGACGTGTTTTCTGCGAGGGCTTTCCAACTCGAGAGGGATGAAGCTGAGGGAGCCACGCTTGAAGAATTCCTGGGTTACTTGGAAAAGCGAGCAATGGCGTTGGAGACTGCAGGCCAGGGCCAGCAGACACCGCACTCGAGCACATATAAGGTAGCAGCTGCCGCTGTCAGCGGACCTACATGCAGCTATTGTAATGCCCGTTTTCACCAAAGATCCCTAAACTACACCCTAACTAGGAATCCCTTACGCTAAGGGCCTCCCTATACCTAAGTTCGTTTTCACAGCGATAAGTGACACCTAAATAAGGGACCCCTTGTAAAATGAGAGTTTAATTTTTAGTCTGTGGTTTCCGAAAACCGTACTTGGTAAAAGTACGGTTTAGGTATTTTGTTGATATTTTATTATATTATTATTATATTTATTTTATTATTATATATTGTTGGTATTTTTTTTTTTTAAATCATCAAAATACAAGGAATGTTCATAATTGACCTAATTATTTGAGTATTTAATAAATAATGCATCATAAATAATAAAAACAAATACATTTTCTGGCTTTATGGAGGACCTATTTCAGGTGCCAAATTCAACTAAAAAAAAAAACCTTCACTTTGACAATTCCAACTTCAAATTATTTTGTTTGTATTGTTGCGATAGCGGTTCTGTAAAGTGATAGTTCGGTGCGTGTTATTTTCTAATAATTTCGTAAAACTTACAAAAAGATGGCAGATAAGAGGAAACGTGGACAAAATTTTACTCTAGAAGAAAAAGATAGGTTGATCAAACTACTCCTTGAACATACGGACACAATTTTGAATAAAAGGACGGACGGGGCAACCAACGAATCCAAATGTATGGCGTGGACGGCAATCACGGACTCCTTTAATGCTTCGGGAACAATATTCAGGTACTGTAATCTATTATGTTTTGACTATATAACTCTTTAACAGCAGCTACCCCATGTACAAATATACATGTTAATTTTAACATGTTTAGTAAAGTTTAAGGTTGGAAGTTCTCAGGGGTTGATTTAGAGAAAGAAAGAGTTCGGTAACACGATCAAAACTGTAATTATTGCTCTAGGTACACTATTAGTTACAATTTACACACAAAACAGGAATATTATCTATATAAACACAATATCAACAAAGAGCGTGTCTCGCGTCCGTTGGCGGCTTTTTTTCTAGTCTTAGTTCCTCTAGCGGTCACGGGAGGCGCGGCGGAGATAAGCGTCTCTCGTCGCGTTCGGATACACCCTCTTAAAATCAAAGATCGTTACATCCTCCCCCTCTGACCGAGACATAGCGCCCTCGCGTCTAGGTCAGTTTAAATACCTTTTGGGCCTACCCCGCTTTCGTTTTTCTTTAACCGGTGGTTGTACATCGCCTACGAATGGGGTCAGCTGAGAAACGTGGTACCTGCCCAAGATTTCACCATTACTAGTTCTTTCTAGTATGTAGGTCGTTGAGCTGACAGCCTCCCTTATCCGATAGGGTCCGTCTCTGCGCGGTATGAACTTTGGAGTTTGGCCGCTACCGGTATCGTTACTACCCTGGGTCTGCAAAAGGACAAGATCACCGGTGGAGTAGTCTGGAGCTGGTCGACGACTTCCATCGGCGTAACTTTTTTGCTTCGCTTGAGCCTTCTCGTGAACTTCTCTCGCCTCGAACAGTACGGTGGAGATACGCCGCAGATACGGTGTAAGGCTGGTCACAGCATTATCACTCTCGATAATGCAACGCATGTCCGCGATTACATCAGATGGCGCGCGAATTTCACGACCGAAAGTGAGATAAGCTGGTGAGTATCCGGTACTGCTGGTGACTGCCGAGTTCATCGCGAAACGAATGGCTGGTAGGTGGACGTCCCAGGTGTCATGGTCTCTCCCCACTAGGATAGCCAATTGGGGTTTCAAATCTCGGTTCTTTCTTTCGACCGGATTTGCTTGCGGGTGATAAACAGGTGAAAGAGATTGAGTTATGCCAAATGAATGGCACACCTGTTGCATAACTTCACTAATAAATTGGACTCCGTTATCGCTGACAATTCGTCTTGGAACTCCATACCTAAGGAAGACGTCGGTTATTAGGGTTTTAGCACATTCAGGGCTGGTAGCATTTTGAAGAGCGAACAGTTCTACCCATCGCGAGCAGGTATCTTCCACGATAAGAATCCACTTCTCATCAGCTACTCAGCTGTTCCGGTAGAGGGCCAAATAAGTCTACAGCAACGACTTCAAAGCGGCGGTTCGTGGCCGGCGTCTGCAACAACCCAGCTGGTTTCCTATTGTCGGCCTTGTACCTTTGGCATTCGACGCATTTCTTCAGGTGTGTGATGACACTCTGTCTTAATCCTGGCCAATAGTACTTCGTTCTGATGCGGTCAAATGTGCGCTCTACTCCAAGGTGTCCAGCTGTTGGTGCATCGTGATAGTCCTTCAAGATACTCTCTCGCTCGTGTTCTGGTATCACTAGGCATGCGGTTTCTTCCTCACACTCCTCGGGTCCGTATCTGAATAGCACGCCGTCTGACATAACAAATCCTTTGTCCGACCAACTCCTCCCCCTAAATGGGTCGTCGGTTGCCTCAAGGTCCTCGACTATCTTTCGTACTTCGGAGTCCTTTAGTTGATTCTCGCGAGTATCTTTGGAGTTTCTAGACGGGATATCGACTACTGCTATACATAAATCGCATTCCGTTTCGTTGGTGCATGGTGGGCGGGACAGGGTGTCGGCGATGGCATTAGATCTACCGGGTACATACTCGATACGGAGGTTATATTCTTGAAGTGTTAGGGCCCACCTTGCTAGGCGGCCACTGGGAGATTTCATCGTCATGAGCCATCGTAGGGGTTGGTGGTCACTCTTTATCACAACCTCCGATCCTTCGATGTAACCGCGAAATTTTGTAACAGCCCATACTACCGCTAACGCTTCTCTTTCCGTCGTGTTGTAATTTCTTTCGGCGCCATTCAGCATCCGGCTAGCGTATTCGACCGGTCGTTCGTCGTGGCCCTCCCCCTGCATCAACACTGCTCCGAGACAGTAAGCACTGCTGTCTGTCCTCAGGGTAAATGGTTTCGACTCATCTGCCAGGCGTAGTATCGGAGCGGAGACCAGCAGTTGTTTGATGCGTTCAAAGGCATCCTGTTGTTTCGAGGTCCATTTCCAGGTGCTATCTTTCTTAAGAAGGTCGGTTAATGGTCTTGCGACTGCAGCGTAGTCGGGTATGAATCGCCGGAACCAGCTTGACGTCTGCAAGAAGGTCTTGACATGCTTTATATTCTTCGGGGGATTCATTTTAGCTATGGCTGCTGTCTTCTCGGGGTCGGTTTTTATTCCCCCCGGTACAATCACGTGGCCTAAGAACTTAATTGATTCACGCGCAAAACAGGTCTTTTCTCGGTTTATCCGGAGGCTATACATGTCAAGCCTGTCAAACATGGCATCCAGATCTTCTAGATGTTTCGGGAACGATTCAGACAAAATGACGATGTCATCAAGGTATGCTAGCACGCAAACGTTAGCCAGCTCCTTCCCAGACTTAAATCGGTCCATCAGCCTTTGGAAGGTGGCTCCAGAGTTCCTCAGCCCCATCGGCATCCTTCTGAACCTGTGGCATCCCAAAGGGCTCACGAAGGCGGTTTTGTCTCTATCCTCAGGCGCAAGAGCGACCTGGTAGTAGCCAGATTGAAGGTCACAGGTAGTCATGAAGCTGGTGTTTTTAGCTGCATGTAGGATATCCTCGATGCGTGGAAGCGGGTAACGGTCAGGTTCGGTGACTGCGTTTAACTTCCTGTAGTCTACTACGCAGAGCCTCACTCCCCCATTCTTTTTTGACACCAGATCTACGTTCGCTGCCCAAGGTGAGTCACATTCCTCGAAAGGGGGAGGATGGAGGTGGACAGCCGGTCGTGGCCCCCGATGGTGCGCAGGGCGAGTTGTTTCCGGCACCCGAAGACGGAGCGCGCAGGAGGCGCAGAGCTGTAGCCGCTGGAGCCGACAACAGAAACTGGCACACCTACAGCGACACCGTACCGGTGTACAGTGTAGGTGTCAACACATGGGCTGAGGAGGGCGAAACCGTCCCTTTTAGCTCATTGTACAATCACGTGGCTGAGCGTATCACGGACCCCAACGCCACCGGGGCTTTAGGCGCTCTGGTTAAAGGATCTACGATGAAAGACTCTGCGAGCATGATCACTATTGTGAAGCACATGCAGAGGGGCAACGGCTCTTACCGGGACGAGGCTCCTCTCGTCAGGGCATACAATATGTTGACCGCAACCGCCGCGGAGGGTAGTCCACCGGACCCGATAACGTATAAATGGATGCGCAATTTCAGACCTGCCGGTCTGGTGCAATTAGAAATTTTCCAAGGCAGACCGGTGGGGGGGTCTGTCATCGCTGTCCCCCACGACATGTTCACTGAATATGTCTTCCTGAACTTTAATACGCCTTTCCCAGGCATCGGGGATGGTATCAACGTGTTTTCCTTAGACAGCATGGATGACACGTGGGTAGCTATCCCCGTCAGCAACGATCTGCTGCGTACGAAGGCTCTTATCTCTTACATGTTGTCGTTCTTGACCAGCGGGTACACGAACGGCACTGTAAACCATATTGTGCATGGGGAGTTCACCAGTCCCCAACATGAGGGCCAGACCATGCAGTATGGGTCGTACCGCACATTTCCTAGGTCAAATCTGGCCTACGTACCAGGCGCTATCCACGCCATTCTAGTATTGACTGACTGCACCACATCTTCCGCGCCCGATTCCATACGTGGCATCGGATACGAGATTCCCGTCGCCAACGCTTACAGGAGGGCGACTGACGGGGTGCCCTTGCCTGCTGCTACTCACATCGACGACCTAATCAGAGTATGGTGGGTTCCATTTACTGCAGCGGCTGGTGGCTCTGACATTGTAACCGCTATCAACGAGATCGAAAGCAAGTTGGCCGGAGTCGCTAAGCGCGCCAGCAGCGTGGCAGCCGAGCTGCACGGTGCACAGTATCCATCTATGATGGTGGCTCCAAACGGTACGGGTTACGACCTCAATGACCCACTGAGAGGGGCTTTGGTGCTGGGCGGTGATCCAAATCCCAATGTTTACCCCCAATCCGAGTACCCCGCCTCGCGCATATTGCCCGACAACGACCTGGTGCAATCTCGTCGCCTGATGGTTGGCTATAACTTCGGCGCGATTAGTCCGTTGGCCAGGCCATATTCTGGTTTTGCCAGCACCGAGGGGGTGCCCTCTTTGGTTTTGGAAAGACACAGGGGTAGACGTTGGTCGGACTACAAGCCTACGCAACACGCCCCGGCCTTGACGCTGAAGACTATGGATTCGATGTCCCGAGTGGCCACTTACATGGGGCTCGTAATAACTGAGGATATTCAGAACGGCTTCACTTCGGCCGAGGGGACAAGATCGTGGTTCAGGATGTTGGCCATGGCGGTCGCCCTCCAAACTGCGGTTTTGTTCGCTCGGTCAGACTTGTCCCTTCGCGTGTGGACAGGTTGTTCAGCTGGGCTCTCTGACTTGCAGTCAGCTTGGTGCCCTCATCCTCCCTCAGCATAAGGCGCGTTGCATCCACCTTCATTGACTCAATCTCACCGGCGTCGACGGGTAATTCAAATCGGGTAATAAACGGATACCAGCGGCTTGGCTCCTCGTTAAAACACCAACTATTGTGCGGTAAGTTCATTAAAATGCACGCTTTCGAGATGAAATCTCTACCTAATAGTGTTCGCGTTTGAGCTTCGGGTAGGACTAGGAAGGTGGTAGGTATCGTTTTACCTCTTAAGCCAACGTTCACTTCCCCTTCCAGCGTAGTATAAACACGTTTAGATCCATCAGCCAACCCTATTATACGGGAGGACTTTTTAAAAGGGACGCCTGCTTCAATCAGTAGACGGTACAACATAGGACCCGCGATGGAGTGGGTCGCCCCAGTGTCTAAAATAGCTACACCCTTACGCTGCGCTACTTCGATGTCTACTAGGGGCCGTAAATCGTCATTCTCCTCTACGTGGGAAGTGCAAAAATCCGATATGCTCGCGCTAGGCGCGCTCATATTAAGCGTACTCATCTCGGACGAACTTTTACAGTTACTGCACTTCGAACGAATCACTCCCAGCTGACCGCATCCGTAACAACGCAACTCTGTACTATTAGATGGGTTAACGTCTACTTTAGTGGTGTCCTTTTTGGCGATGTGTCTACACTTTTCCACTGTATGGCCGAAACGCTTGCAGTAAACGCACTTTGGTCGAACCCTTTTAGGTCCCTCACTCCTTTTCGCGTCAGATGCACGCGTGTCGGTCGATGCCTTAATATGTACCGACTTCGCTTCGGACGTGGAATCACCCACGACGTTTGCAAGGTTATGGCGTTTATTCGAGCGCGCGACCAGAGGGTCAGCGGCGCTCACGTTATTAGCAATGTAGGAATTACTCACCTCCGCCAATGACTCCTCAACCAACCTGACCTTTGTAATAAGTTGTTCCAAGTCATCCACCGCGTCGCGAGACACACGTTTTCTTATTCTACGGTCTAACAATCCATAAACTATATCTAATTTCATCACTTCCGGTACATCGTACGGTAATTTCACTAACAAAGCACGTATTTTGCATATGAACACATCGGCCCGTTCACTATTTTGTTCGCGAGAAAAAATATCTTGAAAGATTTTATATCCTGGTCGTGGCACTCCGTACATGCCTCGAAGACGTTGTAGGGCGTCACGCCAAGACTTCACTGACGCTTTCACACCTTGCCACCAGACGGCGGCGTCGCCAACCAACAGCATCGGTAGTCCTCTCAATGCGTGTTCTTCGCTGACGTTGGTGCATTCGCGGTAAACCTCGATAGCGTCAATAAACGCCTCGAGCTCGTCCGCATTCTTCGTCGAACCATTGAAGCGCGACGTGCATTTGGAGAAGTTACCCGATCGCAAAACGTCACTTGATGGGCTCACGGAGCTCCGTGGTGGTGAGCGCGGTGATCGCTCTCGTGTATCAGCCAGTATGCTTCGAATTAATTCCCGGTTTGCCTCCGCTTGGCTGTTGGTAATGTTGAGGACGAGGGTTTGAAGCATACTCTCGGTCATTGATATGCTCGACGATGCCGTAACTGTATTCTCGAACTCGTCAGTTTCGATATCCGATCCGTTATTCTTCCCAGCAGCGCGTGTTTTCGGCGGCGACATAGTAACAGGGTAGGTAGGTCCTCTGTTTCTCACTCGAAGACACGGAAGTATTGGGTTGAACGAATGGTGTCACACGACAAAGGTGGCAGTTTTACTTTACAAATCTCTGTCGGTAAAAGTCGTCGTTCTATTGTAATAGCGCGTTTCTCTTCGCGCCAACGTTCGACTCGCCCGGCTAGCTCAGTCGGTAGAGCATGAGACTCTTAATCTCAGGGTCGTGGGTTCGTGCCCCACGTTGGGCGCCACTTTAGTAAAGTTTAAGGTTGGAAGTTCTCAGGGGTTGATTTAGAGAAAGAAAGAGTTCGGTAACACGATCAAAACTGTAATTATTGCTCTAGGTACACTATTAGTTACAATTTACACACAAAACAGGAATATTATCTATATAAACACAATATCAACAAAGAGCGTGTCTCGCGTCCGTTGGCGGCTTTTTGTCTAGTCTTAGTTCCTCTAGCGGTCACGGGAGGCGCGGCGGAGATAAGCGTCTCTCGTCGCGTTCGGATACACCCTCTTAAAATCAAAGATCGTTACACATGTATATTTGTAGGTTATATTTTTCCAAGTAAGTGTTAATAATATAATAAAATTATTGGTTTATAAAAGTGACTTTTATTTTCAGGAATAAGGAATCCCTTATGAAAATGTGGGAAAAACTGAAAAGTGAAAGTAAGATGTATTATAATACATCCAGAAGAGATGCGACGCAGACTGGAGGAGGGCCAAGCATAATCAAAGTTGACCCTATTTTGGAGCAGGTATGCGCGATACTTGGCCGAGGCTGTAGACAGCGATTATATAGACGAACAAAAGGTTTTGGCGAACATTGATTTACCAAAAGTAATATGTCTTAGTAACGAAGACAATATACATGTAGAGACCATTACCCCAACACCATCAAACACACCACATAAAGGGCATGTAAGTAATATTGTATTGTAATTCATTATTCTCATATCATCAACAATTCAGCTGTAGAATGTTCACTGCTGTACATAGGATTCTCTCATTTCCATAGAGACTGGTTGGAAAATGCTTACATCCAGTAAATTCCTGCAGTCTTTAGAAGACTGTCTAGTCTTAATCACCTGAGGGTGGATGTACTACTCTAAACTTACCCATTTGCCAACCCGGAAACCCTATTGGCCGCCAATACTGCGTGCTGTATGCCATATCTACTTTCCCACTTTAACTGGCTAATCCTCTGTTATACTTATAATATATTTTTGTTTTATTGTAGACTGATGCCAACGAAGAGTTTATTATAAGAAAAACTCCATTGTGGTCCAGGAGGCGACCTCAACTTTCACAGCCGAATGAGAGAAGCGAAGCTGTGTCCGGCCTGTGTGACAGCTTTAAAGATATTAATAAAAAAAAGGAGTCCTTTGAAGATTTAAAGTGTCAACTTCTACAAGAAGAAATAGAATTTAAAAGGAAATTGTATGACCTGCAATTACAGACAGCGGCAAAGGAAGTTGAAATTAAAAACGAAATACTTTCACAAATAAAAGGTATTATTACAGTTTTTTCATTAAACAGTTGTTATTCCAATGTATCAAAGTATTGAGTTACTTGATCCCTGGTAAATCCGTATGTTGTGGCATGAGTACTGCTTGGAATATTGGGTATCTGTCCTCTCATGATAAACTCCTCCAATTGGGGCAAAGATCCGTCATCTACAGGTTCGCTTTCTTTTCTAAGAATGCAAATATTGTGCAAAATGCAACAAGCCACAATGACTTTTCCTGCAGTCTGTAAATTCAGTCGTATACCCAAAGCTAGTACAGGAAACCTTCTTTTCAAAAGGCCATACTGTCTCTCGACTGTATTTCTGGTCTTTATGTGTGCTTCGTTATATTTTCGCTGCCCATTTGTTACTGGATTTAAATATGGAGTCAGCAAATGAGTCTGAAAAAATTCAATAAATATTACATTAAAATAATGTTTTCTTTTTCAGGTGGTGCCTTGGGATTACAAAATCTTTTTGCAGTCGGCCAGAACAAAAATAATTTATAATCATTCTAAATATACATATAACGTTCATAACAAAATTGTGTTTTATTACCGTCAAAGGGTATCCACTGTCGCCTAGTAAATATGCCCCTGTATAGTCTCCTCTCTCAAATCTGGCATACCTTCTACTACTTTGATAAATAGCAGAGTCATGTGACGATCCCGGCCAGCGTGCTACAACATCCCTTACTAACAAATCTGCAGAGCTTATAGTTTGTACATTAATAGACATGTAGGACTTTCTATTCCGGAATAGTTCTGCATCATCCCCACCTATCACACAAATATTAAAAGTATGTTAGTAGGTACAGTATGAATAGTAGGTTAGTTGCATAGTAGATTATGTAGTGAATTAGTATACAAAAGACAAGTAGGGACCTACCCGGTGACTGTATTTTTACATGCGTGCAATCTATGCAACCAAGGACATTAGGAAAGCGAGCAATTCTGTAGAAATCTGCTTTGACTTTTAACTGTTCCTGATCTGTATTAGGGAATTGTATAAAATCATCTCGCAGTGTTAGAATAGCTTCAGTTACTCTTTTCACTATCCTGCTGCAAGTGGCAACGCTGAAACCACCAGTATCTGCCACTGCCAGTAAATGGTTTCCTGTTGCATAAAACCTCAAAGCACATAGTAATTGATTAACAGGAGATATTGATTGATTCCTGTAAACAAAGATGATTATGTGTAAGTATAGGTACCTACTTTAAAACTTACAATTCAGTCGTAAATTACCTCATTACTTACCTGTTATCGAAATACTCCAAATGGTGTTCTATTTTATCCAGTAAATATAACACGCTTGCTTTGGTTAACCTGAATCTTTTCACAAAGTCTTGATCGTCATACTTCGTGAAAAAATTCACTCTTTCACGGTAAATGCGTGGTCGCCTAAATAAATTAGAACTTAGTAGCAAATCCACTGTTTCGATAGTCTCCATACTCTCCAAGAAATCACTCAAAACACCTTCCATTTTGCTTTACAAGTAAAAATACCACGACAATTGAAACCGCCACTTAACGCTAAGGGGTCGAGATTTGGCCCCGTAAACTTAGGGGATCCCTTAACCGTTGGTGAAAACGAAATTACATTTAGGTGACCCTTAAATATGTTTAAGGGTCCCTTAAAATTTAGGGATCTTTGGTGAAATCGGGCATAAGTCTCATGACCATAAATTATTTAAATGTAAAAAATACAATTTACTGACTGCTAACGACAGACTTAAGTTTATAAATGAAAATAAAATGTGTATTGTATGCATGGGTGCGCACACAGGCAAATGTAGATTCCACTTTCGGTGTGCAGACTGCAAGGCACCTCATAACACCCTGCTGCACTGCGATCCACCTAAAAGTCCTGTCACATTGACCAGTAATACTGAAAATAATGTTCTACTCCCTACAGCAAGAATAAAGGTCTTCGGCAAAGATGGTATTGAATATCATATCAAAGCACTTCTGGACACGGGCTCACAGGTATCCTTTATTACCACCAATGTTGTCCAGCGATTAGGTTTGAGCCCCAAGCAAGTAGATACAAATATTATTGGCATCTCCAATTCAAAGGCTAAAGTAAACTACTGCCTACCATTAGAGATTTATTCCTTGAAGTCTCCATTCAAAACTACAATCACATGTCATGTTGTAGACCAGATATCATGCAATTTACCTCAATACAAGTTTGACATTTCTGAATTTAAATTATCACCCAATATTGAGTTAGCTGATGAAAAGTTTAATGTGCCGAGCGAGATACACATGTTAATCGGTTCTGATGTTATGTTTCAGGCTATGCTTCCGAGTTCCCACTCGATGGAAGTGGTGAGCTCGGCGGCTCGATCGCCGCCTACGCAGCCCGCGGCTGGCTGCACGGCGCCGACACCGCCGTCGGTGCAGTCTACAGCCGGCTACACAGCCTGCACGGCTACTCCGCCGCAGCCTAGTCTACGCATCATTAACACTGTCTTCGGTATAGTTGGAGGTAACATTTTTCCATACCAAAGTGTCTGTAATAAAGTGGTTCTAAAATGTCAACTTGAGCCTCCTCAAGGTTTAGGTAATACAATGAATCAGTTTTGGACTCATGAGAAGGTTCCAGAGATCTTCAAGGAAAAAACCTCAGAACAGGAACTTTGCGAACAAATATTTCAAAGTACTGTCAAGTTAGAAAACAATCAGTTTCAAGTTGCTTTGCCATTAAAATTGCGTTTGTCTGATGTCAATAATACCTTGGGCGAATCATTCCATTTAGCTTTAAGACGATTTTTAAATCTAGAAAAAAGATTACATGCTAACTCAGATTTATTCATGCAATATCAACAGTTCATACATGAATACCTGTCACTCAATCACGGTCACTATGTTGACATTGAGTTGTACGAATTAAACAAACAGGCAGTCTACTTTCTACCCCACCACGCGGTAATAAACGAAAAAAGTAAAACAACGAAATTGCGCACAGTCTTCGATGGCTCAATGAAAACGAATAAGAAAATCTCGTTGAACGACTTACAATTAAATGGGCCGGTGGTTCAGCGAGACTTATTCGACATTATTATGCTCTTTCGCTTAGGTAAATATACTTTTACCGCTGACATTAAGCGTATGTTTCGCAATATTAAGGTAGACCCTGAATATACCTCTCTTCAAAATATACTTTGGAGAGACAACATAGATGAGCCGGTCAAATGTATAAGGCTAGATACTGTGACATATGGACTGAAAAGTTCGAGCTTTTTGGCAACGCGTTGTCTAGATAGCAAATAGGTACGAGGGTCAAACTGAAAGTTCTTAGAAAATCAAAAACTGATTACATTAGCCAGTTATTAGTTTTATTATATCTTTTCAAAATATTGTCCATTCACCGCTGCATGCGATGGAACCACTGGGAAAAGCACTTTGCCCACTCGTCCTTAGGGGTCTCTTCAATGGCATCGCGATACGCAGCCACCGCTTCTTCAGCATTCATAAACCGCTTTCCTTTAAGTTTTTCTTTAATTTTTGGAAATAAATAAAAATCACAAGGCGCGAGGTCGGGGCTATACGGCGGGTGACCCAGTAATTCAACGTTTGATGTCGCCAAATAGTCGATCGTTCGCTTGGCGGTGTGCGACGAGGCGTTGTCGTGGTGAAGGAGGATCCTACTGCGAGGTCGTTTCTCTCGAACTTTTTCCAAGACAAGTGGCAAACAATTGGTAGTGTACCATTCTGCAGAAACTGTTTTTTGATCCTCTAACACAATTGTTACGAAATGACCTATCCTTCCAAAGAACGAGGCCACCATTTTTTTTCCCGCACTTCGATCTCTCTTCACTTTAGTTGGCAACTCCTCGAAAGGAAACACCCACTGAGCAGATTGTCTTTTGGTTTCAGGATCATAACAGTAAATCCAGCTTTCGTCACCTGTTAGTATGTCGAACACAGCATTAGAGTCACCTCCGTTAAATCTTTCAATCATTTTACGGCACCAATCCACACGATGGAGTTTTTGAGCCTCAGTCAAATTATGAGGTATCCACCGGGCGCAAAGCTTCCTGACCGCTAAATGTTCGTGGAGGATTTTGTGCACTTGACTCATACCGATGCCTAAGCTTGACCGAATCTGCTGATAGGTCACTCTTTTATCAGTCTCTATCATACGCCGCACAACACAGATGTTATTTTCAGTCGTCGCCGTAGAAGGCCGTCCCTCACGTAAATCATCAGTGAGATTAGTGCGACCACGTTTAAACTCATTAAACCAGTTGTAAACAGTCGCACGAGATGGGGCTTCATCGTGAAAGGCCAATCGTAGTCTATCATAACTTTCATGTTGACTTAAATGACATCGAAAGTCATAAAAAATCATTGCACGAAAATTTTCTCGTGTTAAATTCATGTTAACGTGACACAGACAATTTTCAATTTGCCGCCAAATCGTAAAACAAATGATAAATGAATGAAATATATACTCAGTAATATACTCAGTAATATTGGCAAAGAGTTCTATTTTCAAATTTTAGATTTTTTTTTTTATTAATTGTTTATAAGTGGCCAGTTCTAAGAACTTTCAGTTTGACCCTCGTACATACAGGCCTACCCCCTAGCTTCATCCGTTGTCAAAAACAATATTTTTGTAGACGATGTAATATATTCTCATGATGATTTGCAAACAGTTCAGTCAACACAAAGGAGCAACTATGTGACCTGCTCAAGTTAGGTAGTTTCAACATGCACAAATGGGCCTCAAATGATCATAGGGTTCTGTCTAACATCCCTCCTAGTGAACAACATTTTGATAGTTTTGATTTGCAGAAAGAAAACTTTAACATGAAAACCTTAGGGTTAGATATAAATATTAAAGAGGACAAATTCATAATTTCATCTCCAGAACCATTTAATGCAAGAAAGATAACCAAGCGATGCATACTTAGTTACATAGGAAGATTTTATGACCCCATGGAGTTTGCGAGCCCAATTGTAGTTACTGCAAAAGCCATCATGCAAAAACTATGGATATCAAAAACAGATTGGAATGACAGTCCCTCACCTATTATTCAAAAAGAGTGGATAGACTTTACAGCTGATTTAACAAACATGAAACCTATTTTAATAAGTAGAAACATAGTTGTTTTAGACTCCCACACAGCTGAACTAGTTGGCTTCGCGGATGCTTCTAGTACAACGGCCTACGGTTGCTAGGTGTATCTGCGACTCTCCGAGAACTCAGGTACCATACGAACACATCTACTCTGTTCGAAGTCTAGAATAAATCCAGTAAATAAAAAAGGAACTACTATTCCGAGGCTTGAATTAAATGCTGCGCTTTTACTGTCAAAGCTGATAGTAAAAACGTATGAGACACTAAAACTAAAATGTAATATTGAAAGTGTATATTTATTTAGTGACTCGCAAATTGTGCTTGCATGGCTTAACACAGAGATTACTAAATTGCAAGCGTACGTAGCAAACAGAGTAAATGTGATTCGTCAAAACACTACTAATTGGAGCTGGCTTTACGTCAACACTAAGGAGAAGCCTGCCGACCTGATCAGCAGAGGCGTGCGCCCGAGTGAGCTGAATGGAGAGGAGACTTGAACGTCTAACCGCCGTCCCGTTGGTCCCTACGTTATTGGGACATGCGCTCGGTCCAAGCTTTCTATGCGAATTGAAGTAGTAATTTGTGCTTTTTCACTGATTCTTAACTTCCTGATTTACAGGGAACTAATTTCAATGAACTCTCAACGCTCGATTGATTTCAAGTATTGCCCTGTCTATCCGAACAACCCTGCTACACACGCCGTATCCAGAGCCGATTTAAAGTATTGCCCTGTCCGCTCAACCACTGCGTGTGCAGACACACCTGAATTACAGACAGTGTGCGTGCGCTCCTCCGACCGGTTCTTGATCGGTTCCGAGTCTGAGCCTACCTGTCCTCTATTCAGCATAATCGATTGTGACGACCTCTATGATGGAGACGACTCGGGACAAGTTGTTGGCTGGGGTGGCCTCCTGGATGGCCAACCCACTTCCACAAGTTGGAGCCAAGAGCACTGGACTCAGAGCCGCTCCTCGGGGACAAGACGTCTACTCTGCCACCGGGTCTCGAGGTGGGTCCCTTACTTCGTGGGCGCAGGGCTCTATATCTGCATTGGCGTCATTGCAACTATATGCGGGAGATGGGCCCGCTCGAGTCAACCTTCAACCAGAAGCCCTCGTAGGGGACCAACCTACTCAGGAGGAACTAGAGGCGGCCCAACCAAACCAGAGACGCCTGTTCCAAATAGGCAAGCTACGTTTTTTCCGGGGGATAGGTTTCCTAACGTCAAAACAGATGAAGAACGACAGATATCAGAGACGGATAGAGGAGACCCGTGCCCGTAGGGTAGCAGAAGGCGAGGCAGCCGCGGTGGCCGATGCGGCCCTCCAAGCTGAAGCGAGAAGACTCGCTGGAGCTCGCAACCTTGCAGGAGTTGACCCAGCCATGGCTGGGGGTGGAGGGGGCCGCCCAGTCGTTGCACCTGATGGTGCACAAGGTGAGTTACTACCAGCCCCAGAAGGTGGTGTGGACCGGCGACGCCGGGCGGTTGCCGCTGGTGTTGACAACCGTAATTGGCACACGTATAGCGACACGGTCCCAGTGTACAGTGTGGGCGTGAATACTTGGGCTGAGGATGGAGAGACGGTGCCGTTCAGCTCATTATACAATCACGTCGCCGAGCGCATCACCGACCCCAACGCCACAGGCGCCCTAGGGGCCCTAGTGAAAGGGTCGACAATGAAAGACTCGGCTAGCGTAATAACCATCGTGAAGCACATGCAGCGGGGCAACGGTTCATATCGGGACGAAGCCCCGTTGGTCAGAGCCTACAACATGCTGACGGCGACAGCCGCCGGGGGCAGTCCGCCAGATCCCATTGTCTACAAGTGGATGCGCAATTTCACACCTGAAGGTCAACCTCAACTTGAGAACTTCCAGGGAAGACCTGTAGGCGGCTCGGTCATAGCCGTCCCACATGACATGTTTACCGAGTATGTTTTTCTCAATTTCAATACACCTTTTCCTGGGATAGGCGACGGCATTAACGTGTTTTCCCTGGACAGCATGGACGACACATGGGTGGCCATTCCGGTTAGCAACGATCTTCTACGTACCAAGGCACTTATACCGTACATGTTGTCGTTCCTGACTAGCGGCTACACAAATGGTACTGTTAACCATATAGTACATGGAACTTTCACCAGTCCGCAGCATGAGGGTCAGAACATGCAGTATGGGTCATACCGTGCTTTCCCTCGTTCAAACCTTGCATACGTCCCGGGTGCTATCCATGCCATCCTTGTGCTTACGGACTGTACAACATCGTCTGCCCCCGACTCTATACGAGGCATAGGGTATGAAAATCCAGTCGCTGACTCATATCGACGAGCTGCTGAAGGAGCTCCCCTCCCTGCTGCAACTCGTATTGATGACCTAATAGCGGTATGGTGGGTGCCGTTCGACGCTGCGGCTGGGGGCTCTGACATCGTGACTGCCATAAACGAGATTGAAAGTAAGCTGGCTATAAGTGGAGTGGCTAAGCGGGCTAGTAGTGTGGCAGCTGAACTACACGGTGCTCAATATCCCGCGATGATGGTAGCGTCTGTGGGAGCCGGATACGACATACAAGACCCACTGAGAGGCGCATGGGTCTTAGGAGGAGACCCCCACCCAAATGTCTACCCTAACTCAGACTATGCTGCTTCGCGCATGTTGGTTGATGACGACTTGGTGCAATCAAGACGTCTCATGGTTGGATACAATTTCGGAGCGATCAGCCCCCTCGCTAGGCCTTATTCCGGGGTCGCTGCCACAGAGGGAGTGCCATCTGTAGTATTGGAGAGGCACCGGGGTAGGAGGTGGTCTAGCTTCAAGCCTGCTCAACACGCTCCTGCAATGACCCTCAAGACCATGGATTCTATGTCGAGAGTAGCGACTTATATGGGGCTGGTTATAACTGAAGACATTCAAAACGGATTTACTTCGGCTGAGGGGACGAGGGCATGGTTCCGAATGTTGTCCATGGCTATATCGCTCCAAACGTCTGTGTTATTCGCCCGTTCTGACCTGTCGTTGCGTATTTGGACGGGGTATGAAGCGGGCACCTTGGACTTGACCACGCGTAACGCGTACACGCAGTTTATACGCATGGCAACCAACGGCCTGTGTGGGTACATCGATATCCCGACGATGATCGAGCATTGGCATGCTTGGGACGAAGACTGTACTGCAGAGTACTATGGAGTGGACCCTTTTAACGATTCTAACTGGCTCTCTTTCCATCCTATACCGTGTGTCTTAACCACCCAATGGTCCCGGAAGCTTTCACTTCCCGACGAAGACAAGCCCCAGCGCGGTGTATTTCGATACATGCAGCAACACAGGAAGGGGCTATTTATATCGCACGATAAATCAGGGTCTAAGATGGAATGTATTGGGACGATCGACTTCGCGCGGTACACCCCGGTGGTGATATATCCTGATGAGGACAATGAAAGGCTCAGGTCTTTGGGTATGTGGGTCGAGTGCGACGCCTACATCACAAACGCAATGACGGGAGCTCACGCCAGCCAACCAAAGACCGTTTTCATGAGTGGCACCCGCGATAAGCACTCAGTCGTTGGCCACTGAGGTGATAGAGCCTAGGATAGATATGTACTCTTTTCAAACATGGAGGCAAATAACCATGAAATGTCATCTATAAGGATCACCGACATCCAGTATCCCGACCCCATCACCCTCGACTCGTTAATAACGGCAGCAAAAAACTATCTGCTGTACCCAGCTTTGTCAGCTGTGCTGGGATTCGTTTCGGGCGGTCCGACGGGCGCCGTGGTTGCGGGAACCAGCCATCTGATCAGCCAGGCAGTCAAAGACTTAGTCCCGAAAGAACATGTCGACGTGGTGAAGGAAGTAATGGACAAAACAAAGGAGAGGGTGTCCGACGATTTGCCCACTGGCGGAGTGGTGGCGGGGGCCTCAGTTCCTGCGAAATTGTGAGTACAGCTTTGCTTAAACTAGCTTTCCTCTCGAACACGACTTACCAGAGGTGAAAAACCGCTTGACGCTATCCAGCAACGTGTGCCGCAGCTTGCTTCCTCTCGAGTATGTAATCGAACGCTTACATAGCTACTCGGATATTAACAAAATGGTTAGGCTTTTCGCATATATATTGAGGTTTTTGAATAACACAAATAAAAATAATAATAAAATAAATACAAGCTATTTACAAAGTACAGAGTTGAACCAAGCACTAATGCTTCTAATTAAACACGAACAGGGCAAATTTTTTCACACTGAATTAAAGGCTTTAAGAAAAGGAAACAATGTAAAAGGGAATTTACTCAATTTGAATCCTTTTCTTGACGATCTAGGACTTTTACGCGTTGGTGGTAGGTTGCATTATGCACAGATCACTTACGATCAGAAACGCCCTATCATCCTTCCTAAAAACTCTCTTATTACTAATCTGCTTATTAGAAGCGAGCACGAAAAATTATTGCACGCAGGACCAAGGCTTTTGTTGGCGAATCTAAATCATAGGTTTTGGTTAGTGAATGGTATACAAGAAGTAAAGAAAATTACTCACAAATGTATAATTTGTTTCAGACAGAAAGCCAAAGTAGTCAAGCAGTTAATGGGCTCCTTGCCAGCGGGTAGAGTGACGGCTACGGCTCGACCTTTTCAGAAGATCGGAGTGGATTTTGCTGGGCCGATTCGTGTAAAGCTTTCTCGTATAAGACGGTCAGTAATAGGCAAAGGTTACATTCTAGTTTGTGTTTGTTTCGCGACAAAAGCAGTTCATCTAGAATTGGCTTCCGATCTAACCACAGAAACTTTCCTTGCGTGTCTTAGAAGGTTTATTTCGAGACGAGGGCTGCCCACAGAAATTCACTGCGACAATGCAAGCACGTTTAAATGTGCAAGGAGCCAGTTAGCGGAGCTTTATTCACTGCAGTCTTCACTGAGTCACCAAGCAAAGGTGTACGAGTTTTCCTCTCAGAGAAGTATAGATTTTCACTTCATACCCAGTTACTCACCTACGTTCGGTAGTCTGTGGGAGGCTGCAGTGAAGAGTACAAAATATCATTTAAAAAGAATTATGCAAAATAATACCCTAACGTACGAACAATTATCAACGTTACTTACCGAAATAGACGCTGTTTTAAATAGTCGCCCACTGTTACCATTATCGTCTGATCCCAATGATTTTTGTTACCTTACTCCAGGACATTTTATCATAGGTACTTCATTAACAATGTATCCAGAAAAAGACGTAAGTAACGTTCCACAAAATCGCTTGAAATTGTACCAAATATGTTCTAACTTAAAACAATCGTTTTGGAAACAGTGGCACAAGTACTACTTGAATTTATTGCAAAATAGACCTAAATGGCTGAATGAAACATGTAATGTAAAGATAGGCAGTTTGGTGATTCTTAAAGAGGATAATATTCCTACAATGTCATGGCCTATGGCTAGAATTGTAAAAGTCATTGCAGGACAAGATGGTAAGGTCAGGACTGTAGAAGTTTTGACTTCTAATAATAAAACTCATCTTCGGTCTATACATAAAATATGTGTATTACCTATAGAAATTAAGTAAGCATTTTAGTTCTTAAAATTAATAAAAGGTGTCAGCACAGTCCTTGTATTTTGTACCTACTACATTTTTGGTGCTGCAACTACAACTTTCTAGTTTGTTAAAATATTATTATTTGCCTTTTGTGTATGAATCTTAGGGTCATAGTACCATCCCAAGAAAAATTGTCATCGTAGGGCTAAGAATTTCCATACACTTACTTGTATTTTTTGTATATGAATAAGAACTTTGAATAGGATTGTATTTTCATAACATTTAAAGGTTTTGTGTTTAAAAAAGAATTTAGACATTTGCTATGTTAACATCTTCCTAAGTGGCAGCATGTTGCAATTAGTAAATATGGCAACATTAAAGTAAGGTATATAAAGTAAAGGAAGCAATTTTATTGTTAGCAGCATTCTCTTTGGCCTCCGGCGAACCCGGTGCAATATACTGTTCCAAGACGCTCCTGTGTTTTTATTTATAACACCGCAACACGAGTCCAGCTTCCTATAAAATTACACAGTCCACAAGCAGACGGCACAATATACGAGCATTATATATGTGTCTGTCAATAAATCGATGTATTTAATAACCAATAAACCTTTAGTTTTATTTAATCCATCATTATCTTATACTTAGATATGCATTACGTTTTATCATTTACGTACTTTCGGTTTAATTAATTCGATTTTTTTATATGATCAACGCTTTATAACTTTTTATCTAAACAAGTTGCCGAAATAATTTTTTGCAGTCTTGTCGACAAAAAAATATATAGGACAGATGTGGCCGCCGATGGGACAAGCGCCATACATTTTTGCCCATTGTCACTTGAATCCTTACTGTCCTGTCTTACTGTCCTTACTCCTTACTGTTAAGTACTGTCGCAATAAATATAAAGTGGTTCTGTGCGGTGATTTTAACATCAATACACTCGTGAAAAAGAGAGAATCCACACACTTTATTAATATACTAACAAGTTATAATTTCAAATTGGCGGTTAAGCAACCCACGCGTCCAGTCAGCGGTAAATGTCTCGATAATTTCATGTTTAATTTTCCAAAATGTAAAGCTAGAATAATTGAATTTGCACTATCAGACCACATAGCACAACTGTTGTTGTTAACTTCTATGATACATTTCAATTTTTTTATCACCTGTGTTTTCCCATGATTAGAATTAAAATTAAAACACAAAGACAACCAAGGTGGATCAATAAATCGATGTATTTAATAACCAATAAACCTTTAGTTTTATTTAATCCATCATTATCTTATACTTAGATATGCATTACGTTTTATCATTTACGTACTTTCGGTTTAATTAATTCGATTTTTTTATATGATCAACGCTTTATAACTTTTTATCTAAACAAGTTGCCGAAATAATTTTTTGCAGTCTTGTCGACAAAAAAATATATAGGACAGATGTGGCCGCCGATGGGACAAGCGCCATACATTTTTGCCCATTGTCACTTGAATCCTTACTGTCCTGTCTTACTGTCCTTACTCCTTACTGTTAAGTACTGTCGCAATAAATATAAAGTGGTTCTGTGCGGTGATTTTAACATCAATACACTCGTGAAAAAGAGAGAATCCACACACTTTATTAATATACTAACAAGTTATAATTTCAAATTGGCGGTTAAGCAACCCACGCGTCCAGTCAGCGGTAAATGTCTCGATAATTTCATGTTTAATTTTCCAAAATGTAAAGCTAGAATAATTGAATTTGCACTATCAGACCACATAGCACAACTGTTGTTGTTAACTTCTATGATACATTTCAATTTTTTTATCACCTGTGTTTTCCCATGATTAGAATTAAAATTAAAACACAAAGACAACCAAGGTGGATCACAAAGGGTATTAGAAAATGCTGTCAACGTAAAAGGCAACTTGTGGCAATACAGAAAAGAACGCACAGAAAAAAAACAAAAATGAATTTAACGCGTTGTCCTTTAGGCATAACCGCATAATAAAACTAACAAAAAAAATCAAAATGATCAGTATATACGTAAAGCAGAGAATAAATGCAAAGTCACATGGAAACTAATTAATGACAAGGGACTAATGTACCAAAAAATGAAATAGAATACATTAAGGTGAATGAATCATTTATCATCAATGAACCACTCCAGATAGCCCAATCATTCAATAACTTTTTCATTGACCAAGTAGGTAAGTCTAAGTTGCCTAATAACACCTCTTGTCCATTAAATAATATCTCAAATTCTTTATTTATGAGCCCAACCTCTCCAGATGCAATAAGTAGAATAATATCAAATTTAAAAAATTGAAACAGTACTGGGTATGAAATATCCACATTAATCATAAAACAAGTTTCTAATGAAATATGTAATGTGTTGAGTTATATAATTAATCAGTGCATTTGTTATGGAGTTTTTCCTGAGAGATTAAAATTTACAATAAAAACCAATATTTAAATAAGATGATCCACATTCTATGAATTGTTATAGGCCAATTGCTCTGATACCAACCATCTCTAAAATCTTTGAGGTCATTTATGATAGAATTTACACTTTTCTTGAAAGATATGATTTCGTGTAAATCCACCCGATTTCGTGCACTTAAATCTTGGGTTTGACCACATGACACGTGAGGACGTGGCACAACGGAACCTGACACTGCCCAACAATCTGTTCGGGAACCCCTCGAGTCCAGAAGCAGAAAGAAAAGCAATCACTATTGTTGATGGCACATATGTGTATTGTTGTATTTGCAAAAAAGTGGCAATTATTTTTTTCAACGTGAGTCTTATAGCCATCACAAGTACAGAAATCTTCTCAAACCTTTCCTCTTGGTTTCTTGCGATGGTCATATTCTCGATGTTATTGGACCATATGCTGCTGTTACTTCTGACGCGGATATTATGAATGGCTTAGTAAATAATACGAACAGTGCATTCCACTGGTTTTATAGGAGTGGTGATGTTTTTATTCTAGACCGTGGATTTCGCGACTCAGTAGAAAATCTAGAGTCTTGCGGTTATATAGCACATATGCCAGAAACGAGATATCCAAACGAATCTCAGTTAACCACGGATCAAGCAAATAAATCAAGATTGATTACGATCTGCCGTTGGGTAGTAGAAGTGATCAATGGCAGATTCAAGAGAGATTTTCGGCTACTGCGAAACGTGTACAATAATAGAGCCCTGAGAAGCATGTTCGATTATTTTAGGATCGCAGCAGCCATACTAAATCGCTTCCATGTTTTAATTGAGGACAACCCACATGTTTTAAGCCTGCTAGAGATTATCCATGAAAGGATAAATATGCCAAACAGATTGGCAGTACTCGTAGAAGGCCACAACTACAACCGGAGACGTGCTCATTTCAGGAGGATGACAGCGGATATGGAAGAGTTTTCCGAATTCCCAAGGATGAATGAGCACGAGCTGTTTTTATTTGCACTTGGGGTATACCAATTGAAACAAGCAAAGAGCTATTATGGCGAACATTTCCTCGACAACGGATCATTTACAATTGAGCTCAGCAATGATTTCCCAGACGCGCACCTGACAGAATTGCAGCAGCGGGGAAACGATTTGTGGATGATTCGTGGGCGATTGCAATCCCGGCATATCAGAGCAAGACAATATTATACCTACATTGTAGTGGACAAAACGCTATTGGGAAAACATGCCATCGCTCACTACTATTGTACGTGCATCGTAGGTAAAAGAACTATTGGGTGCTGTTCTCACATTATGTGTATTGTTTGGTACATGAGCTATGCTCGACATTTACAAAATATAGTCCCACCAGCTTTGGGATTTGAGAATGTTATTATTATGCCAGATGATTTAGATTACATTGTTTATTAATAATATATTGCATTAAACATGTAAAAAAACTATTCTTATTTTATTACAACCCCCATCATAAATGGATTCTGCCACAACAGAACATTTTATTTGCGGTTTGTTATTCATTTATTCGAAAATATTATGGTACCTCATTGTTTTGGTTAATTCGTTTGATCGAAAAATATATGAAATGTCAGATAAATAGGTACTTATGTTGAAGAAATCTCGACATTTCATCATCATTTCATAATATGGCACGGTACTAAAGAAAGAAATAAACCAACATGCGCGGGCGGCGAGACCGGCAGTGAAAGGGTTGGGGGAGGGGTGACATCGCATTAAGTGACGCTAGGGTAAGGCCATTGTTTTAATTCCAAGAAGTGATAAGCCTCGTGACGTAGTTTTAACATTCTTTTTTATTGTTTGTAGGTACTCATGGTGTATTTTCTGGGTATGCAGTGTATGTTTACGACAATAAGTATGTCTTGTTTACAAAAAAATATTTAAAACGTCATGTTCTGGCAAGATACTTCATTTGTTATAGTTAATAGTTTAACCGAAAATATATAAAAAGACAGACTTTTAGAACTCAAATACTACCAAGCACAGTGGGGCTACAGAGTTGGTGCCATATTAACAAATGCTCAGGTGGACGTGTTCTATCAGAATACAGCACTTTTTTTTTTGGCCGGCACTTTTGATTTTGGACCAAAATGGAGGATGTCCTTTGTTCAATCACTCACTCGTCCACCGGTCGCTTCTTGACATTTGCGATCGGCCATCTTCATTCGTGTTTTGTGTGCCGCATCGTCAACTCGTATTCACTCTGTTCAATAATTCGTTGATATTACCGATATATTTCGCTAAAATGGGTAAACGGAAACGTAAAAAAAACGTTGTCTTATATGTAAAATATTGTATTGTTGTACCGATCTTCATTGTGACATCACGACACGGTATTCCTTTTTGGTTGGGTACCTATATATCGTCTGGAGTAGTGGGTATGTGGGCGCTTCTCATCGCGGCCGGGTTCCACCACAGTGATAATTAGGAATAATAATATTAATAAAAACATAATAGCAGCACGCGTATGCCCAGCGAGTCGGCTCGGACAATACTGTCGCGCGCGTGCTGCATGGTGATTCACTGTGGCGGGACGCGACCGGGTTGATTGCGGGGGCCGTTATCCTTTGTTTTGATTCTTTTTTTATCTTTTGTTTTTATTGTTTTCCTTAATTTTTTTGTTTTTATATTTTGTTCATATTTCAGTGTGTAGTGTGTGTAAAATAAACGGTTTTTCTTTCTTTCTTTTCTTTCTTTCTAAAAATAGTGATAGGGATGCCGTTCGGCGAAAAATTCGCCGTTTGGAGGTGAAATTACGCTATTCGAAACGATATAAAGGTATGTTCATAGGTTTTTTTTTAACACCTACCCTCACTTTCTTTGATTTTATTTTACTCAAAGGTGATTAATTGCGACATGATAAATAGTATGTTAGGTACTTAACATTTATTATCCCGGAATAATGAACAAAAACTCCGTTCCACTTTCTTGATGTGGTAGTACCTGATACTATCCAGAAAGTGGGTATTTATTACAAGCTATTCGTGTATAACACGATACGTTCTTTTCTCACCACAGGATGAGATCATAGATCAGATTATACCTCATCGGATACCTCAACCGATAGATGCGATTCTTCTGAACCGGAATGTAGTTACATAAATAGTGACAGACATGAACCATATCCATCTTCCGTCGTCACGATACCGGTTCGTACGGTGCCAGAACCGACACCACACCAGGCCAAACCTCCAACTCCAGATCCAGCTCTAGACGTTCCTATAGTTGTTGCACCTAACCAGACCGAACCAATCCGAACGGACCCCTTGACGGTCCCTGACGAAATTTTAGAAGTTCTGGGTGACGCAAAAAAAGTTGGAGATGTTTTCGGCGAAAAAATTCCTGCAGAGATCTCTGAACGTTGGGGTAAGATCCTCCTCGACGGGCTGGCGAAGGACCAGAAGGACTCTCTGTTGGGAAAAATGCTGACTCCCGAAAATTTCACATTGGCTCGAGCGCCGCTTCTTAATCTAGAAGTTAACGCGGTTCTATAAGATACGGTAAAAAACCGAGATAAAAGATTGGAAAAGGCTCAAAATCAACTTGGTTCAGGGATTATCGGCCTAGTCAATTTAACTAAAGCGCCCGAGTTCCTCCTCGCCAACAGAACCATCAGAAGACAGCAGCGCCGCCCACGGCGAGCCAGTACAACTCGCAATCGACGAGGAACAACAACACGGCGACGGGGCGCCGCCGGCGCGCTCGTGCTACAACAGCCCACCGTCGGCGTCGAGCAAATTCAACGACCGACGTCATCGTTAGAGGTACCTCATGCTGGCCGCATACAATATTTTTACAATAACTGGGTATCAATAACCGATGATCCGGTTATTTTATCTTTTGTAACAGGATATAAAATTGTTTTGACTAATTTTATTCCACAGTCTGTCGAACCTAGTAATCCACCTTTCGAAATTGATATGGATCATGCAATTTCTAAACTAATTTCTGTCAATGCGATTTCACCTTGTTGCGACCGAGCCGACCAATTTATATCCCCTATATTTTTAACGCCTAAAAGCACCGGGGGATTCCGATTTATTTTAAACTTCCATACGCACAGCTTCCAAATTAGTTTCTAAAGGTGATTTTATGGCCGTAATTGACTTAAAAGACGCATACTTTTTAGTACCCATCCATTTTTCACACAAAAAGTACCTACGATTTAGATATGACCAATTATATGAGCTTAATTGTTTACCTTTTGGACTTAGCTCAGCGCCGTTCGTTTTCACCAAACTTTTGAAACCTCTTTTAGCGTTTCTACGAAATAAAGGATATACTGTAGTCTCATATCTTGATGATATTTGGTGTACGGGATCTAACTATGAATCCTGTAGAGATGCTGTAAACGCCGTTGTTTTGAATTTAGAAAAATTAGGTTTCATAATTAATTACGAAAAAAGTAACATGATACCTCAGCAAAATTGCAAATTTTTGGGATTCGAAATTAATTCATTAACAAGGTCGCTACCTACTAACTACCTACTGATAAAATCAATAAAATACAAAACTTAACTAAAAATATTCGACGTAAAGAACTGATCACTACCCGGGAGTTTGCAAAATTCGTAGGTACCCTCACTGCTTCTTGTCACGCCTTGAATAATGGATGGGTATATACAAAACGCTTCGAGCGTAAAAAAATTCTCGCTCTTCTGGAACGTAATGATAATTATAATCATAAAATGCACATCAAACATTACCTACAAGAAGATTTTACTTGGTGGTCTAACGTCAATGATAAAGGTAACTGAAATTTACAAAGAAATAATTACGACTTAGAAATATACAGATTCTTCAATGACGGGATGGGGTGCCGCGTGTAACGGTGATGTAACTAGAGGTCATTGGTCTGCCGAAGAAACGAAATACCATATTAAGTATCTCGAACTTTTAGCAACATTCTTAGGTTTAAAATCGTATTGTTTAAATAATCATAACATCAATGTTCTACTTAGGATCGATAATACTACCGCAATAGCTTACATAAATTAAATGGGTGGTATACAATTCCCTCATCTCAATCAAATTACAAGAGAAATCTGGCAGTGGTGTGAAGCTAGAAATATATTTATATTCGCATCTTATATAAAATCATGTGAGAATATTGACGCAGACCAGGCCTCTAGATTTACCAACATCGACACAGAATGGGACCTTAACACAAGAAGATTTAAAGAAATAACACTTAAATTTGGGCAACCAAACAAAGATTTGTTTGCGTCTAGATTAAACTATAAATGCGATCGATACGTCTCTTGGAAACGAGATCCAGGCGTATATGAAATCGACGCATTTACAATAAAATGGTCCAGTCATTTCTTCTACTTGTTTCCCCCCTTCTCTTTAGTTTTAAAATGTCTTCGGAAAATCATTGAAGACAAAAGCCGTGGTATCATTGTCGTCCCCCATTGGCCATCCCAAGCCTGGTACCCCCTGTTCAGAAGACTAGTCGACTCAGAAATTATATATTTTCAACCTAACAAAATCTTACTATTATCTCCTTCCAGAGAACATCATCCATTGTGGAACAAACTTACCCTGGTGTGCGCCATATTATCCGGCAAGCGTACTTAAAACAAGATATACCTACCTAACAATTCTATAGAAATATTATTAAATTCATTGTCTAATAACACTTGGAATCAGTATAATGTTGCACTGAAACAATGGTTTCTGTATTGTCAAACGAATAATTTAAAATTGTATCATACCTCTACTGAGAGACCGTAATCTTAGCAATCCATGGATTCTCCGTGCGGGTGCCGGGTCCATCGCGTTGCTGAGTTGGGAACTCGGGACAGTGCCTGGGACTTGCGACCCAAGTGTAGGTTTAGAAGGGGCCCCTTTTGTTGATGTCCATCAACACTCACCTTCACTACCCAAGTTCCTCTCCCTGCCTAACCAAATTTGATACGAACCTACTAGTGCCGCTTTAGACATTCGTCCTAGTAATGAGCTTATTGTAGCTCTCGATAGGCCTAGATCTTTAAGTAGGTTATAGAGAGATTTTGCTGGTATACCTCTCGCTCCCACTTCCACTGCATACAAATTAACCACGTAACCGTTTTTGATTAATTCGTTTGTGAGATCATAGTATTTATTTTTCTTTATTGTGTGGTCCTTCGGTATATTTGTTTCCCACGGTACAGTAAGTTCCACAAAGTAAGTAGATTTTTAAAGGGCGTGTTTAAAATGAAACCCAACTATCCTAAGTACAGTTCAACTTGGGACCATAATATTGTGCTGAATTATCTATATTCCCTGCTGCCCTAATAGTACCTAAATATAAATGCAGCTATACTAAAAAAACACACCATTGTTGTTATTACGCACATACGTATCGAGCTATAAAGATTTCGTGACGCGGGTGCGGGCGAACACGCTACGCGCGTATTCTCAAAGACGTTACAAGCAGACTGGAAAACACATAGGTATGTTGTGGGTTGCGAAGTCGTCACGCGTTTGTTTGTGTTTGACAATTAATTTGAAGAAGAAAAGGTTTTGGGATAGCTTGAAAGACACAGCGAAGTAATAGGACTCCTAAAGAATTAAAAAAAAAAACGCTAAGAAACAGAATGCAAATTTGAGACTTTTATTATTATTTTACATTATTTTATTATTTTTACGCTCAGATGCACCGTTTCCGAAATAAAAGATCATTCAAATTCAAATTTCTCTCGGTTTTGTATGGAAAGTCCATTTTAAAAATATACTAATGCCATCTACCCAATTTCTTACAAACTTTTTTCACCGATTTTGCTTTCTTATCTGCTTTCTGCGATTGATGGCGCTGCTCTAGCAATCAGGCGGATTTATTTTATTAGTGGTAATCAAAGAACTTTCATTTACTCTATATCTATTAGATAATTCGTGAACCTTATAAAATATTCAAAGAAAAACATAAAAAAAAAATTCTTAACTTTTTAATTGGCGAGAAAAGAGGTGTTTTCAATGATCATTCCATCTAAAAATAAATGAAGAGAGTATTACTGAGGGTTTGGCAGTATGGTCAACCGGCCTTTGCCTTTCCGAATTGACAAATGACAAATTTTTAAACAACTAGTATTGTAACGAACCGTATGTATTCGGTACTCAGTAACGGGTACGCCTTCAAGTACTCGAGTACCAAATGTTACATACGAATCCAATTCGTTACTCGCATGTTTCGTATCGTATGGGTAATATGTATGTAGTGAAGTACCGAACGTTCATGCCTGCGAATTACAGAAGAGATACGTGTCTTGGAACACGTACACAAGTGTAGGAAAGTGGCATATTACAGTGAATTGTGACTTTTCGTGATTGGCGACAACTCTCTCTAGGGAGCTTCTAGTAAAGTCCCCACAACTTTACTCAGGCAGCAATCATCTCATTCATCGTCATCATCATCTCATTCATCGTCATCATCAATCATCTCATTTATCGACATCATCGTCGATATCGTCATCATCATCAATAATCTCATTCATCGTCATCATCATCAACATCATTAACTCACTATCATCATCAACAATCATTTAATTAAGCAATATAATACAAAACAAGACTTGACTAAAGGTCCTAGAAACCATGTCATAAAATCTCTTTAAAAAAATCACCTATGTTGCTTTTTCATTAAATCGAAGCATAACACGGCATACTATACGCATACGAAATACGACTTGATTCGCTATCAGTAGTAACGTTGAGGCATCAGAGTAACGAGTAACGTAACGATACGAAAGTAACGAGCACTTTTATACAGTAACGAATACATGCGGGTACCCTTTCTTTCGTTACTTTTACAGCTTTAGAAACAACAACGAATTTAAATTTGACATTAGTGACATTACGCTACCTGTTCCTGCATGTATAGTGCGACAAGGCTTATAATGAACTTGGCGAAAAAAGGAACTAACGCTTCCATCTTGATGAACGTCATCTTGACGACTTTGACAAGTGTTCTCCCATATGTCGTTGCTTTCGTCTGTTTGTGCATTGTTTTACTAAATTATTGTGATTAGAGATTTGATAAGATGCCAAAGGTGATACGAAGTGATGTAAGGAAAATTATACTCAAAGTCAAAGAGTTTTTGCACAGGAGAAAGAAAACGGTGGTCCGATAATCCCAATCCAAAAAGTGCATGAGCGAGTCTCAGCTGCAACAGGTAAGGTGTTGCTGCGTGGTATTTTTAGAATTCCCACAATTATTATTAATGTGTTCTTAGTTTTCGCGATTGTTACACATTGAAATTAAAATAAATCTAAATTTCAATAGAGAGGATGGTTGGCAAGTACCACCAGCTTGGGATCCAATCATCAATTTAATAAAATATGAAATCCAGCACGAAAAAACTGCAAGAGAGTAAATCGGAATCAATTTCAATAATGTTGTAGGCGGTACTTTTTGATAGTTATTAAAATATTAAAAGGCAAATGTCAACTTAGTCTACCTGCCACCATGGATGCTGTATAGTATCTGAAACGTCAGGTGTAAAAAAAAAATGCGATAAAACCGTATTTAGTGATTTAATTTAAATTCTCACTATTTATACAATAATTTGAAATACAAAATTAATTTCAGGTATTTCTCTACACACTGTGTCAAATATAGTCAAAGAAGGAAAATCCAATCAAGTCGTGACCCCGGGAAAAGATCGTAAAACCAGAAAGGACAAATTCATCATAGATAGTTTTGATCAAGGGGTTTTGAGGAGAAAAATACATGAGTATTACTCAATTAAAAAAGAGATTCCTACATTGAGAAAGCTGCATCAGGATCTAAAAGAAGAAATTGATTTCAAAGGCAGCAAAGAAATTTTAAGGCGAAATGTCAAAATGATTGGTTTTAATTACAGAAAAACCAAGAGCAATAGGAAGGTCTTAATGGAACGCAATGATATATCAGCTTGGCGAGCCAGATATCTGCAGGTACGTCAATACACAATTAAAAAAGAAGAATTCTGAAATGCGACAGTGTATTATTATGTATATTGTTCTATTTTAGGCAGTCAAGCGCAATGAAGAAATTGACATTGAAAAAGAACCAACTAATATAATGAAAGCCATAATATATTTAACTTTATTTTCATTTACAGGTATTGCGTTTGCCTCCATACCATTGTGACCTTAACCCTATAGAAATGATCTGGGCCTCAATGAAGCGGAAAGTAGCAGAAGTGAACATAGGCAAACCACCGAATGCTATACCAGAAAAGGTAAAAAATGCTTTCAAAGCAATTACTCCCAGTGAGTGGAAAAACCACTGCACCCATGTGAAAAAAATTGAGGAGGAGTACCGCCATAAAGATGGTTATTTGGATAAACCATTCATAGTACCAGTGTTCTCTGACAGTGAGGAAAGTAGCGATGAAGATGATGAAGACGAAATCAGCGAAAATTATATGGAAGGTGTTTGTCCCTGGGATGTTGTTAAAATTGATCATAATTATAATAAAGTTATTTAGAAAATTATTAGCTGTTTTTCTTTAATCGTGTGCCAAACCTAGAACTTGATTTTTATCATAGATTTTCATTCTTATTATTGAGTCATGATTGTATGTTTAATTATTAGTCACTGGGCGACCGAGCTACGCTCGGAGTTCTTTTTTATTGTATCTTATAAAAAAAAACATACCCGACCGGGATTCCAGCCTGGACACCTGTACTTGAAAGTCATGTGCCTTGACCGCGCGCAAAATTAGGGACCTGCATATTTTGACTAAAATAACGCGAAAGCAAAACCCCACAAAAACGCGAAAATGTGCGTTTTGCCATAAGAACTAGAAAGAGGTAGGTAGGTAGAGTCATTCATGACTTATGGCTCGCCCGGTGTAATACCACGACCTCACTCTGAAACCAGGATTTTTCGGCCCAGAAAACCGCCGTACACCAAATTTTATCAAAATTATTTCTCGCCGGTATAAATAAATATTCAAGAATTGGTCGTTTGAAGATATAAGATACGCGAAAAAAATTATTTTTAAATTCTTTTTTTACCCTGCTATTTAAGGAGATTTAATTTCAGTGGCAACATTAATGTCACTGCAGCGCCCCTACTCACGTTCATTTAAAGCCTTGTCGTACTGTACGGAGCCGGCAGAGGATCTTTGAAAGTGAGTATAAAGTTTTCTTTCTTACGAAATAATTTACATTCATATTAGAACTCTTGCGAATTTAAAAGTTCATTTCAATTTGTTACAGTTCATATCAAACTACCTACTAACCTTTGTTGTTGGAAATGGCATGGCTTCTAGAAAAGTATGTATGGTTAATTTATCTTATTATCTTTACTCAGATGTTCTAATGTTTTTTGTATTAAATTTCAAACTAAATGTAAGTAGGTATGAATCACGTGCGTTGTAATGGTGCATTTACTTACGAATCAATGTATATTTCATCAATCAATCAGCCTATTGCAGCCTGAGCCTACTACAGGATGGACTCGAATATCTACTAATCTTATAGGTAGGTACGAGTATAGTAGTAAAATTTTAGATGTGTGTGGACATACATAGCTATGAACAGAATTGGTGCATGTAGCTGTATGTTTTTAAATAGGTAGGTACTTTTCAATGGGTTGCATGGCTGTGTGTGCCTAACTAATAGATTGTACATAATGCAAACTAACAAATTTGATGTCAGGGACAACAGCATACTTTCAAACTTTTCACTTAATCATTATATGTGTGCCTCTGGTTCTGGAAATGCCTATACAGTAGTATTATCTTACACATAATGTACACATTCATATTTTATAAGAAACAGGCCATTTTACATAAAACCACCTTCAATTGCTGCAAGAGAGACTTGCCTATGGCGTAACATGGAGTTTCTTTGAAGCCGGTCATGGGAAAGGTGCTGCTGATGGTGTTGGTGGCTTTCTCAAACGCACCGCAGATGAAAAAGTAGCTGCTGGTTCAGATATCTACAACTTGAAGGAGTTGAGCAAGGTCCATTTGTACTTAGTGACTGACAGTGACATTAAAAACGTTGAAAAAGCGCTACCTAACAACCTAGTGCCACTTGAAGGTACGATGCAAGTGCATCAAGTTTTTAGTGACACTCCCGGCAAACTTCAATACAGAGACCTCAGTTGCTTTTGTCAAAGAGGTTTTTGCCCTTGCATGAATCCAAAAGCATATCAGCCAGTTTCTGCTCCCGTCATTTCCACACTTGAAGAAGACATTCTTTTGGATAGATTGGACATCGAAATGGTCCTAGATGAAATTTCTAATATCGTAGCCGTACCTAAAAGAACATTTTACAATATGGTTTATTCACCATCTTCCAGCTCTGACGAGGAGCGTTTAATTCAACCATCAGTTTCTAATAAAAAAGAAATGCAGCTAATTGATAAGGAAAACGTTCATCCTTCGAAAATATCCCTATGTTAGTAAAAGTGTCTACTGTTAAAAACAAACATTATACTTACCTAGGTGTTGCTAAAAGTGAAGTTGATGAAGAAGCAGAAATCAAAATTATGTTTTACAAGACAGTAGATCAAACTGGTAAAAGGTTTAAAGCTGTAGAGACTGATATTTCCTACGAACCTTACGATAACATCTTAGAAATAGTCCCTAATCCCAAAATTGTCGTGAAAGGTAAAAGGGTGTATTTTGAATATGATAAGCCATTAAACGTTTTTGAGAAGTAAGACTGATTCGAAAGTTTCTCATAAGTTTAAAAAGTTGATTTTCTGATGATCATTAGTTCCTAACATATGTTATTTTTTGTATTTAATTTGTTATTTTTAAAGTTATTTGAGTTACTTTATGTTATGTCGAGTCATAAGGACTAAAGTTTTATTTTGTTTTTGTCATAATTACCACATCTCTATAGAAAGTACAAAGTATTGATGTAAGATAATACTACTGTGTTACTAAGCTTACTACTGCGTTACTTTTGAGTCCCTTTGATTTATTATAGCTTTTCAATAATACATAGACATCTAATTATTTAAAATGCAATAATTTAATATGTACGGTAACACCGTTCATCAAAAGTGGAACATATTGTCGTCAGCTGGCATTAATTTTATGTTTTATTTTGTCACTAATAGAGAAATTCAAGTTTTAGAATTCGAATTTGGTAACGCAGTAATCTAAAGTAATAAGAATATATTAATTAAAGTGATTATATCTGTGATTTAACTTAATAAGAGGTTAATATAAGCGTTACATTTTAAAACTGACATGTTAGTGAGTCCCATTGTAAAATTTTAATAAAGATTTTTAAATTAGTAAAACAGTAACGCAGTTGTTTAATTTTTCGACACCTTGATATATTATTTGGCATAAATATAGTTAATTTACTAAAACTATCGCTGCAGAGGAGTGTATATTATGGACAAAACTATAACGAATCTATATCTGCATAAAAAAATAGCAATAGATTACTTTAGAAATTTAATTTCGCCAAAACAGCCTAGAAATTTCGTTCTCATTTTTTGGCGCAATTTCACTTATAGCGAGGTACGCTTCAGGAATAATAACTGGAGGAAGCAATGCTAATTGTGAGCAAAGATCTCGCGACCTTCTTGGGATTCACTGAAATTCAATTTATCGCTCATCCTTTCGACGGCTTTCCAGAAATGATAATAGCAACCTTTGATTTTTGCATTCGGATACACTTCCTTCACTGCCTGTATGACGGCAACTTCATAGTCACATTTATACACTGACAACTCCATCCCAAATTGTATTTTTAGTAGGTATAGAAGATAGTCGTTCATACGTGCGTTGACTTTTATTAGGGAGCAACGCGTAAATTAATGGTACAAAACTAATTGTATCGTCATTGCGTGCTAAGTCCACAAGAAAGGTGTACAGTTGATAGAATGGTTTTGGCGACACTTTAAATGTGCCGTCACCGAAAATAGTATCAACAGACCTTAAAAAGTCACGAAGTTCTTTCGTCATTAAAGTCCCAAAAATCAAAACTCTGTCATCTGTATCAATGTCATAATCATCATACAAAAAAAATCATTGACAATGTGTTGAGGTAATCTCACGTCCTTTGAATTTGCACAAGATGATCGGACTACATTTAAATATTTGTTTCGAGCCCTGTATAATGTGTCCTTTTTAGATGTGAATTCGGGTATTACATGCTCCAAATTTTTGAATTTGTTACCGTCCAAAAATCGGTTTTCAAAAACGTTTTGCACCGATTTAAAATTTACACGTAGGTCTTTTTTACAATCGTCCATGCAGCCGTCTATTAGGTTCCGAATATTGTCCATTGAACATCTGTGATTCGCGTCTCTTAAAATTTGTTTATGGGAATCTAAAAGGATCGAGGCATTGCATTCCCTTTGTCTGAAACAGCGCCAATTCGTTGTTCCAGATTTATTTTTAACAGATAAATTGTACCCTAGAATAATTGTATCCTGCATGTACAGGGTGGCCCAGAAAGACCGAAGTGGTGTGAATTCCTTATAACTTTTTTATTATAATTTTTTTTTTCTTTTCTTTTCAGTATTTTGTAAAGAAGACTTGGATAATTTATAATGGAGCAATACACAATTGAACAACGTGCCCAAATTGTTGAAATTTACTTTTCAAATCAACGGTCCATTGTGTTGACTCAGCGTGCATACCGTCGTCAATTTAATGTGCGGGTTGCACCCTCTCAGTCAACAATAAACCGTCTGGTTGCAAATTTTCGAGAACAAGGAGCAGTAAGGAACCTTCCTGGTCCCGGCAGACACCGAACTGTCCACACGGCTGACAATATTCAAGTGGTACAGGAGAGTATTCGGGAGGATCCAGAAACATCAACCAGGAGACGTTCGTCACAACTGGGCCTCTCAAGAACGTCGCTGCAGCGAATTTTGCACACCATAGGATTGTTTCCATACAAAATTCAACTTGTCCAAGAATTGAAGCCAACAGATTACCAGCAACGACTTGACTATGCAATTTATTTCCAGCAAAAAGCACAAGAGAATCCAAATTTTATTCATAACTTAATAATGAGTGACGAAGCCCATTTTCAATTAAATGGGTTCGTTAACAAGCAAAACTGTAGGATATGGGCTACGGAAAACCCGAGAGTACTTCATCAACGACAATTGCACCCAGTTAAGTGTACCGTTTGGTGCGGTGTTTCTTCAGAAAGGATCATTGGCCCATTTTTTTTTGAAAATGAACAAGGTGTCGCCATTTCCGTCAATGGTGATCGATATCGGGCCATGTTGCAAAATTTTGTAAGGCCAGCCGTGGAAAACCATCCGCAAATATGGTTCCAACAGGATGGAGCCACAGCGCACACTGCGAGGGCCACAATGACTCTTTTACGCGACATCTTTGGTGAAAGAATAATTTCTCGTAACAGCAATTTTAATTGGCCTCCGCGTTCCCCGGATTTAACCGCTCCAGACTGTTTTCTTTGGGGCTATTTAAAAGGAAAAGTTTATGTTAATAAGCCTAGGACTATTGAGGAGTTAAAAACCAATATTCGAGAAGAAATTAACAACATACCACCGGAAGTTTTGCGAAAGGTCATGGAAAATGTGTTGGAAAGAGCACATTTGTGCGAAGCAGAATATGGCCACCACTTGCGGGATATCATTTTTAATAACTAATCCAAAAATATTCCCCATAAATTTAATGTATTTAAAAAAAAAAAATTAAAAAAATATCTCTTAAATAAAAAGTTATAAGCAATTCACACCACTTCGGTCTTTCTGGGCCACCCCGTAGTAATGCTGGTTTTCCTTTCTGGCTTAATATAAATTGCATTTTGTTTTATTTTTATAAAATTATTACACTCGCTTTTATACAGCAATGACTGTGTCAATAATGACAGTGTCAATAATATATAGAGACAAGCCTAAAGGAAAACCAGACAGTATTTTATTGCAAAAAGCGCATGCAATCTATTTGCAGGAAAAGTAATAATAACATTTGCAGGAAAAGTAATAATAACCTTTATTGGTAGAACTTTTGTCTATTCCTACTAATATTATAAAGAAAAAAGATTTGATTGTTTGTGTTTGTTTGTTTGAATCGAATACGCTCTGAAACTACTATTGATTTGTAAAATTAAAAACAATTATATTTATTTATTATTTTTCTTTATTGTTATAATTATGTTTACCGCTGGTATAACCGCGCGGAGCTGCTAGTAAGTGAATAAAATAATAACAATTTTGTTTTCGAATGTGCGAAATATGCTATATTGAGTATCTGGTATATTGAGAATCTGGTATTTTGAGAATCTGGTATTTTGCGAATCTGGTATTTTGCGCATAAAGGGAAGAAATTTCTAAGGGAATAACTGAAGAGTATATAAGGAAGTGGTTTCAAGGCTTGACAGAGTTTTTAAAAGCAAACGATGCTCTCGATATACTGGATGACCCTAAGAGAATATTTAATGGTGATGAAACCAGTTTCATGATTTGCCCAAAAACTGGAAAAGTGATTGCTCCTAGAGGCTACAAAAATAATCAAATTGCCAAAGGAAGTGAAAAGGAAACAATTACTACTTTAGCGGTTTTTTCAGCAGACGGAGACATTTTACCACCATGCGTAGTATTTCCTTATGTAAAACCTCCTAAAGAAGTTGTTTCTAGTATGCCCGATGACTGGTTTCTTGGAAAATCTGATATTGGCTGGATGAAAACCGACATATTCTATGACTATATTTCTGGAGGATTCAACAAATGGCTTGCAGATAACGATGTGCAAAAACCCGTCACTCTTTGTTGACGGCCATAAGAGTCATTTGACAATGAAACTTAGCAAATTTTGTTATGATAACGATATCATACTTTATGCGCTACCACCCAACACCACGCACATGATGCAACCGGCTGACGTGAGTGTATTCAAACCTCTAAAACCCGAATGGAAGAATACCATCCATAAATGGTCATCTATACCAGACAACGCCAACAAATGTCAAACAAAGGCCACATTCTGTTCTCTATTAAACCAAGTGTTTCAAACCTAAAGGATACAATAAAAAACGGTTTTCGGAAATATGGTCTTTATCCATTCGACCCTAATTCCGTTGATTACACAAAATGTGTTCAAAATAATGCGGAAAAATTAAAACGGAAGACGAGTCAGTCACCCAGGAAAAAATTAAAAAACAGAGACTATGACACAGCCCTTAAAGTAATCCGGCGTTTAAATAACGAATTAACAGAGGAAAGGGTTTTTGAAAGGGAAATCGGTAGTTTTAGAAGTAATTGAAACTGCAAAAAAAGCTCACGGAATTGACAACTCTGCTGTATCTGATACTTTAATGGATTCAAGAAATGTGACCCATATTACAACGGACATGAATATAAGTTTACCGTTACTGGGCGATAGTACCCTTTTAAACAACTTGGACTTATCGTATATAGAACTAGGAACTTACGAAATGAATGAATGCAATGATTTGATACCTGTAAATGATGACTATAATATTCAACCTGAACAAACGAACGATTTTAGTGAACTTAGGACTACTGACATGAATAAATGCAACGATTTGATACCCGGAAATGATGACTTGAATATTCGACCTGAACAACCACCCCAATTTACTGAACGTAGGACCTCCGCAAATGTTTCACCAGCATTGAAACATTCTAAAAATACCGTCTCCTATTAAAAAATCTGTCACCTCTAGAGTTATGAATCGAATTGGAGCAATATCATCTAAAGACTGGAGAGAATTTGAAAAGCAAAAAGAAGATGAAAAAGAGAAGAAGAAGGCTGATATCTTAGAAAGAAAGTTAAAACGGGAAATATAAAAAAGGAAAAAGCAGAAAAAATTGCAGCCAAACGCAGTAAAAAAGAAAGCGTTAGCACTAGTGAAGTAAATAAAAAGTGCACTAGGAAACGGAAAATAAATCTTTCGCCTGTTTCATCCAATTTATCAGATAGTGATGCAGTTCCTATTTGCGAACCCGACCCAAAAACAGTAAAAGAAAGTGTGGAAAAGAATCTAAAGTAAAGATTATTTCTAATCAACGTGTCTGCTTCCTTAACAAGGAGAATAATCCTTCGATATCTTCATCCAGTTCTCCAAGCACAAGTAAACACATTGTGTTAAAAGATTTTACTTTACCTAAACCAGCGTTAAGAACAAGCAACAGGAAAATAACAAAACATTTAACAAATGACCGAGAAATAATAAATTTCTTAAATACAAGTAGCGGTTCGGATGATTATAATATTTTTCACGTAGCATGGGTACGGTGACATTTGACTAATTCCATTTCATGCATGATTCATTTCGAAACAATTTACCTAACGCGGAATACAGGAAACAACACTTAATACGAAGATAAAAAGAAAACTGTTTTATTTTGCATTTTTAACTTAAAACTATTTTTATTTCTCCGTAATTATTTAAACTTTAAATATAAACATTCCAAATACATAATTCTTGATGCGTGAATCGGAACAGGTTGCGTTAGAGATTGACATAGTAAAATCGTTATAATCGATAAATTGTCGAATAAAGTATCATAAATCGTTAGTTGTATTTTTAACTAAAATACGATTATAAAATATAATTATGTAATAATAAACTTTAAACAAAGCATTTTTGTCTTTGTGGAGCTTTATTATAATATAGCAACACTGCTTAAGCATGAGCTGGCAGCCATCTTGTTATATCAACTCAGTACGAGTGCGTCTGCCTTGTATGCGGTCTGTTTTCTTTGTTTTGAGCTTGCGTGGTGTTTTTTGTTACTTGTTTTTGTTATTGACTATCGTTGTGCTTTGTTGTTTTCGTTACTGTTTTTTGTTATTGACTTTTGTTTTGTTGTTTTTTTTTTGGCAAAATGCCAAAAGAACGAAAAAGACTGTGCTTGGTAGTCAAGCCCGTGAATTTGTAGTTCGATTGCGGGATTACTTTGAGCGGGAACGTGAGAATGGCGGAACGCTATTGCCTGTGTCCAACGTTTTGGATCGAGTGGCAGATGCGTTAGACATTGGCGGAACACGGTTTCTCGAATCACTCGAGAAAAATATGGTGCTCACGATACAGAAGAAAATAAGTTGTCCACCCCTAATAAAAAGCGAACCAAAAAGGCATCTGTAACAGATGTAGACAGTTTGCGGCCGATGCTATACGGAGCCACATTTATAACTATTACCAGAATAAAGAATTACCGACGCTTCTAAAGCTGGTCAAGTCTTTAAAAGATGCTGATTTGTTTACTGGAAGTCCTACATCCTTGTGGCGCGTATTGAAGGACATTGGTTTCCAATTCAAAAAAGTAAACAAAAGAAAAATTGTCATGGAGAGGGGCGATATAGCACTTGCGCGGGTTACCTTTTTGAAAAAGGCTAAAGCGATTACCGATTGGAGCAATGTCGTCTTCCTGGATGAAACTTGGCTGAATGCCAATCATACGGTCGGTAAAATGTGGACTGACGATACACCTCATGCCTCGAGGAAAGTGCCAGAAGGAAAAGGGGAGAGATTGATTATTTGTCACGCAGTCACATCGAAAGGATTTGTAGAAAATGGGCTACTTGCTTTTAAATCGAAAAAGACGGGAGAATATCACGAAGATATGAATGCGGAAGTATTCACGGAGTGGTTTCAAAATATGCTTAGCAATTTAGAAGAACCCAGCACAATTATTATGGACAATGCCCCATATCACTCCGTGCAATTGAACAAACCGCCGACTTCTTCCAATAAGAAGAGCGAGTTGATCGAGTGGCTCCAAGCCAATAATGTGGAAGCCGATGAGACGAAATTAAAGGTGGAGCTAGTGAAGCTCGTAAAAATGCACAAGCCCCAAACGACATACAAATTAGATATGATGGCAAACGAATATGGTCACGAAGTCCTGAGGCTTCCACCGTACCACTGTCAGTACAATGCCATTGAATTAATTTGGGCCCAAATCAAAGGTAACTTGTTTAACCATAGTCTATTTACATACTGACAAAAATATGATTATGTTTATTACTTGAATTCTATGACTCAATTTGTTTTTTATCTTGTTTCAGGATACGCTGCACGAAAAAATACAGCTCCGCCTTTTACAGCCACAAAAATGATGGGGTTATTGAAAGAGGGATGCAAAAATGTCACTGGCGATGACTGGAAGAAAGTAGTGGAGAAAACCAAAATCTAATCTTACATGACTGGGAGCGAGACATTAGAATAGACTGCATAATTGATTCCCAAATAATTATTCACGTCGACGAGTCAGATGACGATGATGATGATGATGATGATGATGATGAAGATGATGAACATGTTTGATTTTTAATAAATAATTAAACAGGTTATCAATTTTGTTTTACTTTTTTTCTTCAAAATTATTAGTTAATAGAATCGATTTCTTCTTCATTAATAAATGATCTTGATAAGATATATAATCGATTTTATTTCATGCGATTTTATCTTGACTACATCTCTAGTAACTTCAAATCCCAAACGTCACCGTACCCATGCTACGTGAAAAATATTGTAGATAGAGATATTATTTAGTATAAGATAGATATGTAGGTATGTTGATCTTTTTTTTTCGTTGTAATAATATAAAGATTATGACTGATTATTTGATTGTGATAATAGTTTAAGCTAAACCTAGGTAGGTACTAATAGGTGTTCATAGATTTTCTACTGGTCTATTTTTCTTTCGTAGGTATTATGTGTATTAGACTTATTTACATATTTATATAGGTATGCATACCAAAATTACCTAATATCGTTGATTTTTATATAAATAGATATTGATGTTTTTATCATTCAGTTCTAGAAAATAAGAACACAAATAAGTACTGTGATTGTGTGCTTGCGGTAATATTTCTATCTAAGGTATTTTAGTTTTTTTGAGAATTTAGCAAGACATAAGAGAAACTTAAATAATATTGTTGGTTTTTATATAAATTATACTCATTTTGATCTCATGTTTATTCATTGTTAAATAAGGGCTGAATACTGGGCCCATCGAGGCTCACTGGAAAAATGGGTATTTTTTTGTTTGAAATTAAATATATATTTTATTAAGAGAAATATTGATTTCACCAAATGTTGTTTAAAAACTATAATAAACAATGAATACAATTATGTACTTCGTTTCATTATACGACGAATCCTGTAAAAATGCCAGCTATTCAAACTCCAAAAACTCGATTTGGGGCTGACCACTGGTACGTTTACCCTAAATGATAAATAAATAAATTATACTTTTGTTTTTTTTTTAAGTGAATAAACTACATTGCGGCTATCTTGAAGAATCAATTGGGGTACAGATTTAAGAAATGCAAGAATGCCCGATTGGTTCTGATACAAAAGCCCGATATCGCTACCTGAAGGGCTCGCTACCTGAGGCGAATGAAAGAAAATAACGATATCGGAGCGGACAAAAAACCGGTGACGTATTTAGATGAGACGTGGATTCATTCCCACTACACAGTGAGAAAATGCTGGCAAAATAGCAGCGATGCTAGTATAAAGAAAAAATCCAATACCGGTCAACGCTGGATTCTCGTCCATGCGGGTGGTGAAAATGGTTTTATCCCTGGGGCCGAGTTACTTTATAAATGCAAAAGTAAGACAGGTGATTACCACGATGAGATGGACACCAAAAATTTTGTCAAGTGGCTCAAGGAAAAATTGTTACCGAACTTGCCTCCAAACGGCATAGTTGTCATTGATAACGCGCCGTATCACTCAACGCAGTCTGAAAAAATTAAATGCCAGTCATCGCTGAAAAGTGAGATGCAAAGCTGGTTAACCAAATATAATATAAATTTTGATGCCAGAATGTCAAAACCAGAATTTTATCAAATAATCTAGTGGGACGGAAATCACACAGTGATTGTCAAACTTCGGGCCAAACTTAGATATTTTTGTTGCAGTATTTTTATTCAAAATTACAGACCTTAGGCTTTATGCATGTTATTCGACGCGTTTATATTTCAGTTTCTTTGAGAGTCTGGTTGTTTTATGTAAATATACAATATACGTATTGTCATTGTCACTCAAATGTCAAAGTCAAATACGCGTTACTCTGATAACTCGAAAGAAACTCACTTGTAAAAGTTTTTTAGGGACAATTTGTATGGTAGGTACCCGAAACCTTGAACGTACAAACCCCAAAATCTAATCAGTTCTTCCCATTAACCAAACAAGATGATTGGCGAAAGAATTTTTTAAATCAATTAAGTGGTTCTTGAGTTATTGCGTAAACAGACATCCAGACATTCAGAGATCCAGACAGACCGACACAAAAATTTTTTTTGCTTAATTATACTTAGAATCATGTGAAACGTCGAGAAAAGTGATAAAAAGTGGGTGTAAGATTTTGATTTTTATTGCGTGATTTTAAGACTTCGGTGTCCACCTGGTTGGTGGCCCGAAGTAATAAAAGTAAATAAACCAAAAAAAATAATGTGGTTGACGATTTTGTGAAATAAAGGGTGCCAGACAAAACATCGATCAGTCAGAAAGTCAAATACAAAAATTGACAAGAGATGCAATTCAATCAATAACTGACAGACTGACAGACTGGAGAAAAGAGGTTTATAAAATTATAAAACAATAAAAAATACATAATTGCACATCATACATAACAATAATTATATTGTCATTGTCATATCACATTGTCATTGTCTCGCTGTAGTTTACAAAAATTAATTACTTGTAATATTTTAAAGGTTCATCAGGTTGTAAATGATGACCCTGACCTACTAATTAACTAACTAATTGAATATGTCGAAGAGTACCATGCGAGCAGATTTAAAACATTTAAAATTTAAATATACCACTCACAAACGACGCAGCTGCTTGACAGACCGTCAAGACTTAATTCTGTGGTGTAGACGGTACTTGACGACAACCAAAGAATATCGGAGACAAGGAAAAATAATTTATTATCAAGATGAGACCTGGATTAATGAACGTACCTAATTGAATATTTTTATTTACAACTGTATTTAGTGAATAGTTTTTCAGTTTCAAAATGTATTTGTGTCAGTATTATATTATTTATATGAATTTTGTATATTAACAGGTCATACAACTGGTAAAGTTTGGGTGGATACATCAATAGAATCTTCCAAACAAGCGTTTTCTAAAGGTTTGACTTCAGGCCTAAAGGGCCCAACCGGCAAAGATCGACGCGTAATAATTTCACATATAGGCAGTGATGAAGGTTTTGTAGAAGCCGGTTTACTTATTTTTGAATCGAAGAAAAGTAGTATGGACTATCATTAAGAAATGAACTCGGAGTGTTTTGAGGAATGGCTTAAAGCATTTTGCCAAATTTAAAGCCAAATGCGGTGCTGGTATTAGATAACGCACCGTACCATTCAAGAAAAGTCGAGCGTATCCCCACTTCAAACTGGCGGAAGGCTGATATTATTCAGTGGTTGGATGAAAAACAAATTCAATATCAACCTACAATGATGAAGGCTCAATTAATAGAAATAGTAAAATTACAAAAATCTAATTACGAACGCTGTGCTGTGGAAGAGTTGGCCGCTGAATAGGGTGTCGCAATCCTGCGTCTGCTCCCTTATCACTGTGAACTCAACCCAATAGAGTTAGTTTGGGCTCAAGCAAAGGGGTACGTCGCCAGGAACAATAAAACTTTTAAAATAAAAGACGTAAAAAAAATATTTGAAGAAGGCCTGAAGGAAATGACACCTAAAAATTGGAAACAGTGCATCAACCATACCCTAAAAGTTGAAGACAAAATGTGTCAACTTGACCACATCATAGATGAATGTGTGAATTCATTCATTATAAATGTAACTGATTCCGATTCTGAATATACCGATTCAGAATCGGAGTCGGAATCGCAACCGTAATAAATAAAAACGTAATAAATTACTTGTATTGTTTTACTTACTACTATAAAGACGGGAGCAGTCATTTGACAGCTATTGGGATTTAAATGTTAAATAATTGACAAACCATTTCGTCATATCTCGAATAACACGCAATTAATTGATGCAGTAGTTATTTATTATATATAAATTGATACAGAGCACTTGTCGTCTATTTGCGCCATCTTGCCAAAGAGGGCGCGAGCGAGAGGTAGGTTAGAGTGGGACACACAATAAGGTCCGGCATACACGAGTGCGGCTCGCAATTAAGACCCGACATACACAAGTATATCACACTCTCCCCCACCAATTCTTTAACAGTTTCCTTATATGATAGGTTACAACGTATTATATAATAGAAAAAAAAAAATTATGTTCAATAATGTTATGTAGGTAATATTTTACAGATTAAGTGTAACTACATAGATAACATGCATGCCAACCACATGATGGTAATGCACTCATAGAGCTTATTAGAGTAAGTTACTCTTAGCGTCGCACTATGTGCACATTCTAGGATGTCCTAAGAGTGAATCTCATTCTAATAAGCTCTGTCCGCAATTTAACAATTGGTTAACATGCCTCTTCCACTTACACCCTTCCACGTCTATAATATCAGGAATAGATTCCTCAACTATAATTCCTTGTATCCAAGGCGGTTTATTTTTCCTATAATCCCTAACCATTACCTTTTCTCCCACACTAAATTTAATGTTCCTACTCCCCGATGCCTGTTCTCTATGCTTTTCTAATCTTTGTTGAGTTCTTTCTATAATCGGCGGAGGCCGTAGTAGTGCGAATCTGTACCGGAGTTCCCTAACGTACATGAGGACAGCTGGAGTCACTCCTGTGTTGCGATGTGGTGTAACCCGGTATTCAAACAGAAATAAGTTGAGCGTGGATTGTACTGTGTTACCTCTGCTTTCTTTAAATTTCAAAACATGTTTTTTAAAAATATCTACAAATCTTTCTGCAGCCCCGTTGGTTGAAGGGTGGTATGGAGGAGTAAAAGTATGTTTGATATCTTTCAGTTTACAAAAATCTCTGAATTCAGATGACATAAAGGAAGGTCCGTTGTCAGTTACCAAGTGGACTGGGAAGCCATGGCGGGCAAACAGAGTGTTTAATACTTCGATTGTGCGTGATGCCGTAATAGAGTTCATTTCTATAACTTCAGGCCACTTGCTGTAACTATCAACCACTACTAAATACATTTTATTATAAAAAGGTTCACAATAATCTGCATGGATTCGGTACCACACGGTGGGAGCCGCTGGCCATGATTTCTGGTAACCTTTACTAGGGTTATTTCTAACTGATAGGCAAGTAAGGCAGTCATTAGTGATCTTTTCTATCTCTGCATCAATACCCGGCCACCAGAAATAAGAGCGTGCCAGCTGCTTCATACATACCATACTGAAATGACTCTTGTGCAGTTCTGATATGATTGGATGTCTTAATGACTCTGGTGTAACTATTCTTTAACCACAGAAAAGACACCCTCTGTCAAAACTAATTTCGGTTTTTTTGTTGCAATAGGGTGACAATTCCTTATCTATCATCAAGTCAGGCCATCCATCCATTGTGTGTCTTATAAATTTAGCTTGGAAGTCCATACAAGAGGAGACTAAAAAGGACATGTTGTATGGACTTCCAATGTACATTTTAATTTCACAATTTTGAATATGATATATACTACTTACATCTGCATCTGCACAAATAGTGTGCATAGGTACTTGTATGTTATTAGTCAGTATAGGAGTGCGTGACAAGAAATCTGCTGGGTTTTTATCAGTTTTGATATGCCTAATCTTGTAATTAAAAGCTGACAAAAAATTGCATAATGTTGTAATCTTTTTGCTGCCATTTTAGGAATAGCTTTAGTTGTGCTAAAAATGCGCACTAAGGCAGAGCTATCTGTTTCCAATTCAAAACATCTACCATGTGTTTTTGTAGAATTTAGTCACACCAAATACTATCGCCATAGCTTCCTTATCAATAGCTGAATATTTAACCTCTGCTTCACTTAGTTTTTTACTTGCATATGCAATTGGTTTAACAATCCCACTTAAATCTCTATTTGAGATGACCACACCTAGTCCCGTTTCAGATGCATCATAGCTTAATACCAATGGTAATTTAGGGTTATAGTGAGTTAAGTTTTCAATATTAGCCAGCTTATTTTTAATCACATTAAAAGCACTGTTACATAGTGAAGTCCACTTAAAATGATTCTTCTTTGTACATTCATACAAAGGTGCAAGGATGCTAGCCATGTCCTTTAAAAAATGAGAATAGTAGTTTACCTTACCTAAAAATGAACGTAACATTGTTATACTTGTGGGAGGTGTCGCATTCAACAATGGCTCAATACTGTCCTTATTTACCCTAATACCATTGCAGTCTATGGTAAACCCAAAAATATCAATAGACCTCTCAAAAAATTTACATTTCTCTATCTTTAATTTAAATTCACTTTCTTGTAATTATGCTAATACGCTTGACAGGGTACTTATAGTTCTCATTAAGCTTCTTACCACTAATATATATATTATCAATAAATACAGCTGTATTTCGAATATCAGATAATTTCTTACTCATAAGTCGCTGAAACGATCCTGGGCCCTGTGCTTACCCCATATGGCAAATAATTATAACTGAATGTGCCATGCTCTGTGACAATAACTGTACAATCTTTTGAGGCTTCATCTAACTGTGCTTGATGATAGGCCTCCTTGAGGTCAAGTTCGCAAAAGTATTTTCCATTATTTAGTGAGTTAAAGATTTCTTCTATGTGAGGAAGTGGAAAGTAATCCACCTCTAAGTGTGACGGGTTGACTGTTAACTTGTAGTCTCCGCATAACCTTACCGAACCATCTCCCTTTAAGATTCGTACCACTGGTGTACCCCATTGGCTAGTCTCTACAGGTTCAATTCTACTATTTTGTAAGTCTAGAAATTTCAGCTTTTACCTTATCTTGCAATGCAAATGGAACTCGACGTACGGGCAGGCACTTAGGTATTGCATCCACTTTCAATTTTAGGCTGATTGTTTCACCTTTAATATTTCCCCATCCTTCACTTGAATACTTCTGCGAACTTTTCCTTTATTTTTACTGCTTCTGAAACATTTTTTAAACTATAATCAACTGCGCACACCTCATTAGACATAAGAAACTTAGGAGGCCACAACATCAACTCCTTTAACCAGTCTCTCCCTATGATACATGGTGAATTCTCTGTCACAAAGACGCTTAATTGTTTGGTAACATTGTTAAATGTTACCATAAAATTTTCTAAAATTCCTATTGGTTGTGAAATTGTTTGATCAAAGTTCCTAAATAGAATGTCACATTTTTTTATGATTTTACTTGGGTATAACAATAATTTTTGATGTAATGGAATTACAGTAACATCAGACCCAGTGTCAAGTTGAAAATTTACATATTTTCTATCAACATACAGGTTCAAAAAATGTGGTGGGACTTTACTTACGTTTACTGAATACATTTGGTACTCATTTACACTATGGCTGCATTTGATGGCTTCATTATCAGGTGACTCTTCAGTCATGTCAATTTTCTCAATACAATTGACTTTGGCAGTCCTCTTCTTAGAACAAACTTTAAAGATGTGACCTTGTCTTCCACATTCCGAGCAATAGTTTTGTCGAAGGCGACAATCTGCACGCATGTGATTGTTACCACCACAGCAAAAACACTGTATGGTGTTTGTTAGGCTTGGCTTCCCTTTTGCTGATCTTTCCTTGGCTCCAAACTTATTTGATTTCTGAAAATAAATGTCTGACACTGTGGATACCGAGTCTGACCTATGTTCTGTTTCTTGTAAAGCAGCTTCTACAGTTCTTGCTAAACTTATATAATCCTCTAAGGTTTTGTTCGAATCAATTTTTAGTAGCTCAAATTTTATGAATTTAGAATGTACACCATCAATGAATTTCTCTTTCATTTGTTCATCTGGGTCTTTAAATTGACATTTGGCCACAAGTTTCCTTAGCTCTAGAATATATTCTTCTATTTTCTCATTTGGATTCAGATTTCTACCTCTGGATATGGCACGCTCCAGGACAACTGACCTTTTTGGTTCATATTTTTTCTTGATTAGGTCCGTGAGCTCAGTGTAAGTCAAGGTAACAGGTTTTTTGGTGCACATAATAGATTTTACCTGGGGTGTCAATTTCGTCAGCAAGAGCGGAACTTTCTTTTCATCCCTTACCTCATTTAACTCGAAGCAGCACGCCAACTGTTGCTCAAAACACTCCCAACCATTACCGTCAAAAGCTGGTAGATGGATATTCAGTAAGTTTGGCATATTGGTAATGGTTTTCCTTTCTAGCTCCTTCTTACCTTGCTAACAATTGTCTCAGTTGGTCGACTGTCAGGGCGTCGTCGAAAGATAAATTTAGGTATGACAAGTATTTTTGCAACTCCGACTTATTCAACCTGTATATCCAACCGGTTTTTTCAATATTTATCGTAATGTTATCGCCTTTAGACTTCGAATCTGACATTTAATTTGATGCCGTAGTACTTGTGGTCGTGAAAATTTCTATCTCCAATGGCGGCCACGTGCCGTAAAAACTCGCGAACCTTACAATATTTTCAATTGATTTTATTGTATTGTACATGAACTTGTCATATCTCGAATAACACGCAATTAATTGATGCACTAGTTATTTAATATATAAATTGATACAGAGCACTTTTCGTCTATTTGCGCCATCTTGCCAAAGAGGGCGCGAGCTAGGGATGCACGTTACGATGTGATTTTTGTGAAGATCGATTCAAGGGAATACGATATAGCGATTTTTTGAATCGATTCACTTCAATACGATCTTCATTCGAATCAATTCAAAAGTATAGTGAATCGAATCCTTTGGATCGTATTACCGACAATGTATTACTGTGAAGATTTATTATTTTTAATAAACAAAGTTCGATTACAAAGTAATGCCAACACCTTAAATTTATTTATGTTTCGCCATTCGTTTGTAATCTATCTTAATCATCATAGTCTGCAATGTTTATTTTATGACGGTACGAAGCGAAGCAAGCAAATCGATAGGCAAAATAATGAAATATGATGAAGGTAGTTCATTTTGCTTTGGTCATGGTCATTTGTGCCGTACTAATTACCACGTATCACCGTATTATTTGTGCTATTGTGCTTTACCGATGGCTCCACCTATCAAATCCAGTGTGTGTTCTAATTTTGTCTAGACTGATAATGGTGGAAAATGCAAAATATGTCAATGTGTCGTAAAAACAAAAGGTAACACGACAAACCTTTCTAACCACATGAAAAGGCATCATCCTTTGTCTTCGCATAATAATGAAACGAGAAATATAAACGTGAATGCAATGAATAATTTGGATACTTTTACTACGTTAACGGGTCATGCAAATGTAAGTAACTTATAAGTATAAACTGTCATTAGTCTACGCGCGCACTGTGATTTTTTTCGTTGTAATTTTAAAGTGCCTTAAAAATAAAATCGTAAACGATTCATACGCGCATTTTTTAACGATTTATTTTCGCCAGTGTATTTGTGTTGTTCACAGACAGACTAACGATATTTTTTCGCAACGATTTTTAATCATTGTGCGCTATTAACCTTAGCCTTATCTTTTAAACTCAAAAAAAATATGGAATTTTGTTTGGTTTTGGCTAAGATGTCATTATTTTTATATTTACTTTAAATTCATCACCTTACATTTTTGATAAGAAATTCATATTTTTGTTTTATAAATCCTAAATACGGCGTATGAATCGCATTTTTGGTGTGAATTCGATAAAAAAGGTCTTCTCATTTTGTGTGATTTTAATATTCATATTAAGTGCATTGAAATAGGTATATACCTTATTCTATGTTTAAAAAAGTAAAATTTTTCTTTTTTAGACTTCATTAAAGTTTAAATTTGTGTAAAATAATGTTTTATTTGTTAAAATTAATGCTAATTTTGCTTCGATTTTTGAATCGATTTTCATGAAATCGATTCAAGACAATTCGATCCGATCCACGAATCGATTTAAGGGCTTACGATCCAAAAAATCGATTCAAAGAGAAAAATCGTGTATCACTAGCGCGAGCAAGAGAGGTAGGTAATAGGTTAGAGTGGGACACACAATAAGGTCCGGCCACAGATTACTAAATAGTTACTACGTAACAGATACTTTACTCAGTAGAAAAAATCCAAAACCTACTGCTATAATTGACTACTCCGTCGCGTCATCAACCACTGCATGCTAAAATGTGCCTAAATGCTTAACTGTACAGTTGAGATTGCTTCGCACCGCGCGATCCCACAGCAATCGCAGGGCTGCCGCTTTGATAAAATTAAATTAACATAACTTTAAAATTGTATCGTTTATAAAATATTTTTTTTATAAATTGGTGCTGACTGTGCAATACATCTAGATAAAACATAATTATAGAGGTTAGTGTGTAGGTAAAATAAATAAAAAATCTTTAAAAGACAGACGGATAGACACACCGACATGACGAATTTATAATAGATCCCAAACTAGGCAATCCTAAAATTTAATATTATGAATAAATAATACTAATAAATACATTGAATGGTTATTAACATTTATCAATTTATTAACAACTATAACACGGGGCGAGCTCTAGAATTATTTGACGATATCATGGAAAATGAACCCTTTGAAATATAATTTTTTATAACTTTATTTTTTTTTATAACTTCAAACATCTTTAAATGAATTTTCCTTTACAGAAACATTTACTTATATATTTTTTACAAATCGCATAAAACCGAATCATCCTAGTTTGTTTGTTTACGCTAACAGCGCGACAACTTGAGACAGGTTGCCGCGCCGCGCGACTTGTCTTGGAAGTTTCGTAGGTAGGTTTGCGCGACTGTCCGTCAAATATTATCACAATTTTATTTTAATAATAATAGTGTTTTAAACGTTGTTAAAATAGTGTTTAGGTAAGTATGACGTTCTATGTAACAAAAATATGTAAATCTGTGTGTGAAAGGCAAGCTATTCATGTATCATCTAGACTAGACCTATTAAAAATAATTTTGAAACGACAAAAAACAGTCATAGTTTATCACTTACCTTTCTTCATTGACAGGTAAATAGAAAAATGATTTTTTTTTATATTTAGGACACGTCAATTTGACTTCACCTCGCCTGATGGTAAGCTGAAGGTAAAGTCTCAGGAAAGAGGGTCACCATTACATACATGTACCATGTTAACAATGGTGGCACTCAGCTTGACGGCCTCATCAGAAGAGGATTGTCGTCGCAGCACCGCGTGACACCCACCGGTCCCACTAGTGCTGCGGCCACAATCCCCCTGCCCGGCTATGCACTTGCTGATCCCTGAACGCAATCAAACCGAAATTGGATTACTATGGAGGGTTTTTCGCAATCGTGCACGGTGGTATCTACCCGGCCGAATTTTGTGACAAATTTGTGTCGTCAAATTTCTACCACCAGTATTGTGTTTATCCCTTCTTTTACTTGATTTGCACCCATCTACAGCACATAAGGCACCAGACGGCATCGTAGGTACGCGTACGAACGGAGCGATTAAAATTAAACAGCGTGCGTGCGCTTCGCTAGCGAAAACCGCACTGAATTTGGTCCGCAAACGGCCCGAGGCCGCTCGGCCGGGCGGTAGGTAATTATAGCGCGCAAGTATATGGAGTGAAGGAGGCCTGGTCCGGCATACACGAGTGCGGCTCGCAATTAAGGCCCGACATACACAAGTATATCACACATTTGACTCAATGTATTGAAACTTTGTGACTTTGATTAATATTAGTAGTTAAATGAAACTATGTATGAAAATAACTCACATCCCTTTTTTTTATTATATAAAATTTTGATATACCGACAAAGACGGCGGCAGTCATTTGATGGCTGAGATCCAATAAGTGTTTATAATTGTAATGTGAGAGATTGTCATCGTATGGAGTTGAGGTTGGACTTGGTTGAGAGTTGTGCGTTTTGAGGTTATATTTGGCTTTTCCTGCACTACTGTCTTTGCTTGTGCTCGGAAAAATGAGTGTTTATGTTGTTTTGGTGGTGGATTAACTCATAAGGTTAGTAGATAACGGTAACCGCGCTCATTTCTATGGAAATGAGTGCGGATGAACCCCCGGATGGGGGCGGAGGTATACCTCCAGATATACCTACCCAAAAAAGCAGTTAAACGACCAGCCACAATGGATACACTGGATCTGGAAGGTAGGAAGATTCGTTCACCAGCGGAATCGATACAGTCTATCTTTTCCAAATCGGGATACGACTCTGACTCCAAACTTGAGTATTCAATCTCAGATAAAGGACCCTACATAGTTTGTGTATCTAGAATCGAATCGGACCCAGCAAACGGCCTAAGGTTTAAAGCTCTGAGGTTTGCCCAATTCTTGTATAAAAATAATATTTCAAATATTAATGAAGAATATTAAAAATATTGGACGCAACAGAGTAAGCGTCCAATTCACTACAGCAGAAGCAGCGAACAGCTTTATGAATCTGACAATACTCAAGGAGCATAATTATATAGCCAACATCCCTAGTTAAGCGTAGCGAGCCGGAGGCGAGCGAAGCGTCTTTGGTTTGGTTCAAAGTTGCATTTCAAACAAATGATACTCCTCCGAGACCGTTTGACCGATCTCGACCAAATTTGCCACGGTGATCAAGTAGACATTACTGAGTGTCGTAAGGGATCGAATGTCCAGATCGGTCTTACCATCGAGGAATAATCACCGAAAAACCAAATCAATGGAAAAAACGACCGGTCACGTTGACCTATTGTTGGATAGACAAATCTCGCTACGCTTAAGTTTGGATTGATTGACAAGCTAGCAAATGTCCTAGTTTTAATATATTCCGTATGGGAGTAGTGAGAGATATCCTTACTGATTGGACTTTGGAGGAATTAGTTGGGGGTATCTCCTCTCCTTCTGGCGAGGTAGACAGAGCTAGACGCCTTAACACCAAAATCAGAGGGTACAATGTCGCTGTGTGGGCCCCATCTAACTCAGTTGTATTAACTTTCTTGGGTCAGGTCCTACCAGAGAGAGTATATTGTTTCAATGCATCTCTTCCTGTAACTTTATACCATCTACCTACCATACAATGCAGGAACTGCTGTCGGTTCGGCCACATTGCCAAGCAATGCAGATCCAAACCACGCTGCTATAAATGTGCTCAGTCCCACTCAGGTGACTCTTGTGCAGTACCAGATTCTGAAATTTCGTGCCTTCTCCGCTCTAGCACTAATCACTCTGCAACGGATAGCTGATGTCCGGAACATAATAGGCAAGGGTCTATTAAAATGATTATGTCCCAAGAGAATACCAGCTATACCGAAGCCTCGGCAAGGTTCCCACAACGTAACAGGCCGCTTTATTCGGAGGCTGCTGCTAGTTCACAAGCTATTACATATTCCACTCAAACTCCTCCTCACTCGTCCTCTCCTGTCTCCTATAAAAAAACGGTCACCCTTCCCCCACGTCCCAGGTTTGTTCTAGGAAAATCGTATGACATCCATGCACACAATTTAATCTCACATTCCCCTTCATCCTCACAAGCTAATGGGTGCTGCCTTAAACCCCCAACTGAGACAACTCCCCTTGCCACTCCTAATGACAATCTTGTCCAGCTTCTACTTTGCTCTCTTATTAATATGCTGACTAAAATGTCAGATGCTTTACCGCACTACGTTGCTGTTCTTGTAGAACAATTACTGGTGATTATTACTAAAAACAACACTAACAATGGGTCTCAATCTTCTTCAATGGAACTGTAAAAGCATCCGTCGCAGAAAACCCAATCTAATTAATTTAATAAACCAACATCAGCTTGCCATACTTGCAATCCAGGAAACCTTGCTACCACCTGGATCCCATTTTAGGGTCTCAGGCTTCTTTTGCTTGCGGGATGATAGAGATGACGGTTGGACAGGTTGTGCTTTGCTGATCAACAGAAATATCACATTCACTCAAATACAACTACCGAACCATGATCCTGGCTTAAACATTGTAGCCATTAGAACAATGAATATATCTATAATGTCAGTATATATTCCCCATCCTAACCTCAGTATTCTTTCTGAATTAAACTCTATACTTTCATCAATTCCTTCTCCTATGATTGTACTAGGTGACTTTAACTGTAGGCATACTTTATGGGGTTCGCACCTTAATGATCCTATTTCTTCACCTTTTCTTGACATCCTAGATGATTTAAATCTATGTGTTTTGAATGATGGGTCTGCAACCCGCAAGGTCCCCCCAACTCAAAACATCAGTGTCCCAGATCTAACCTTCTCTACTGAATCTCTATCCCCACTCTTGTCTTGGTCTACCCTTCCAAATACCCTCGGTAGTGACCATTTTCCAATTTTAATTTCTTACTATCAGGCCTCAGCATCTACTCCTGCTCCGAAACTCTATGAACCCTTTCTAAAATACAAACTTACCAAAGCCAATTGGGAGGCGTATGCATCAATAATGCATACAGAATTGGCTTGACTTCCTCAGATTAATTCCACTAATTTTCTTTTTTCATATGATCGCCTGATCTCTGCAATAAAATCAGCCGCTGACTCTTCCATTCCCATGAAAAAACCAGCCAAACTGCTCACTCCTTCCCCGCCCTGGTGGGATTCGGAGTGCACTGATAGTGTCCAGAAACGCACAGAGGCTGAGAATAAGTTTGCACAAACCCTATCCATGGCAGATTACATCAATTTCAAGAAGACTGCAGCTACCACTTCTAGGTTTCTGGCCAAAAAGAAATCACTGGGATAGCGTAAATTCTGTGAATCCTTGTCTCCCCGATCTCCTCTTTCTATGGTCTGGAAAAGAACCAAAGCATATAGAAGAAGCGTTGTACATCTGTCTCGAGTAATAACCCAAATACTTTCTTACATGACTTCCTATCTAGCCTAGCTCCTCCTTTTGCACCTGAACTTGATTGTTTTCCCGTCTTACACCCAGCTGATGTCAGCATGCCTCAAGATCATATGAACAACCCGTTTACGTTTGCTGAATTGTCTTGTGCCCTTGATCATCTCCATGACTCATCTCCGGGCATTGACGGTATCCCATATTCCGTCATCTGTAAATTGTCTGACTGCTCCAAAACTTTCTTCCTCGGCATTCTTAATGCCGTTTTCCTCTCTGGTCAAACCCCAGACACCTGGAAAAACCAGATTGTTATCCCAATCGTTAAACCTGGGAAGGACCCATTCTTCCTCATATCGCCCCATTGCTCTATCCTCAGTCCTTGCCAAAATTATCGAAATTCTTATAACAAACCGTCTTGAATGGATTTTAGAAAACCGACAATTATAAGCTTCCAGCCAATTCGGCTTTAGAAAGGGTAAGGGCACTATGGACAGCCTTAGTATCCTTACCTCAGAAATTCGTATGGCGTTTTCTCGTAGTGAGCATACTATAGGAATATTCTTAGATATCTCTGCTGCCTATGACAATGTCCATCTTCCGCTACTCAGGCAGAAAATGCTACAGCTGAGTATCCCTGTGAGACTGGTTCATATCATTTGCAACATGCTCATGGGTCGTACAATATCCGTTCGGTACCAAGATAACCTCCTCCCCTCCCACGTTGTTTAGAAAGGAAGAGGATTAGACTGAGAACTGATCCTTGAGGGAGGATCAGTTCTCAGTCTAATCCTCTATAATATCTACACTCTGGATCTAGAACTTTCTGTCAACTCTTTTTGTAAAATTCTGCAGTATGCTGACGATGTTGCTCTATATTCTACTTCTCCTACCTTTTCAGTTGCTGCTGCCAATCTCAATTCCGCTCTTTATTATTTAAACAATTGGCTTTTGGATCATAATCTCTCCCTCTCAGTCCCTAAATGTAGTGCAGTTGTTTTCACTCGCAAACGTAACATTCCTGTCATTAACCTCTCTGTTGCTGATGAATCAATCCCAATTATGGACAATGTAAAATTTTTAGGTCTTATACTTGACTCCAAATTGACTGGTGCTCCCCACCTAAATTACATTGTAAATAAGTGCGAAAGGGGTGTGAATGTCATGCGGTCACTGTCTGGGGTCCGCTGGGGCTCTCACCCCTTCTGCCAAAAACTAATATACAATGCCATAGTGCGTAGTCACTTTGACTATGGTGATTTCCTGCTCGAGCCATGTAATATATTGCCACTCACCAAACTAGAAAAGGTCCAAACTAAATGCCTCCGTATCATAACTGGCGCCATGAAATGCTCCCCTATCAACGCTCTCCAATTTGAATGTAGGGAGCATCCTCTTCATCTCCGCCGACAATTTTTATGCGATAGGTATCTTTTTAATGCATCCCAAATTAGTTCTCATCCTCTCCTCCCTATCCTTCAACAACTTACTCATCTAGTCTCTTCCTCTGAGTACTGGAAGAATAAGTCTCCTCCTCTCCTTATATATTCTTTTAGATACTTGGTCAACCTCTCAGTCCCCATTCATCAATCCTCCCTAAACCCCTTTTTTGATCAAGACTACCACTTAATATTTCAACCTAGAATCATCCTTAATTTCGGCATAAGCAAAAAATGTCAGACAGCTAACCAAATGTTTTTAAACATCATAGACAGTGACTGGTCGGAATGGATGACCCTTTTCACAGATGCTTCAAAATTATCCTCGGATGCACCAGTTGATTCTGCTGTGTGGATTCCCAGATTTAGGATCATTCTGAGTTACAAGAGCCCTCCTTATAACTCAATTTTTTCAGGTGAATCAATTGCTCTGCTAGAGGCTGTCACATATATAGAAGCACATAGGCTTAGCAAAACTCTCATCCTATCTGATTCCCTGAGTTGCCTGACTGATTTCCTCAAAAATCCATTTAAGTCTAGGAATAATTTCCCACTCACTCTTAAGATAAAAGCCATACTGCATAGGTGTCACTTGTCTGGTCTTGAGGTGGCCTTAGCATGGATCCCCAGTCACGTTGGCATATTAGGCAACGAAACTGCGGATTCTTGCGCGAGAGTAGCGGCTCAATCAGGATGCACTGTATACAATTACGCTTTTGCCCGGGACCTGCGCACCTTAGCCAGCTCTAACCTGGATAAATCTTGGAACGACTTATGGCAAACCTCTAGAATGATCAAGGGTAAATTCTATGGCTCCATTCAGCCGTCTATCCCTTCAAAGTCATGGTTCTCTAGACATAAACAGATTAACAAGTCAGCTACCTCGGTTATAATTCGCCTGCGCTTAGGATTTGTTTGCACACCAGTATTCCTGGCCAAAATTCGAGTTCGGGATCACTCTTTATGTGAGTGTGGTTTGGATGAAGGCACTCTTGAGCATATCTTCTACTCTTGTCCTAGATTAGCAGTACCATTATATGATCTCCTTACAAAACAAATTCCTCGACCGGTTAATTTGGCCTACTTACTTACCCTGGTATACTCCCCGCTTATTAAGATCCTCTACAAATTTATCTCCATAAACGAAATAAAACTATAACCGCCCTCTTTTGCCTACCTTCCTATTCTATTTATGCTTTTTACTCATCAGTGGTTAGATGAGTAAAAAGCATAAATAATAATGATAATAAATAATAACAAACATTTCGATACTTAGTGGAGTGCCACTAAGTATCCAAATGTTATTCCCTGATACCTAATTAAAATTCTTTATGTTAACTAACAATTACTAACACTTGTGTTGTCCCTTTTCAGAGAGCAGCAACGACATGTTTAAATTACTAGAACTAGAGTCTACTATCTACCTAGAGACCGCTATAAACGATTAAATCTACCTTCCACCTTGATGTTGGCAGAATCATCGGTACGTAAATAACCGATGTTGGCTTACGGCTCGTTGTGCGATGCGCAGCCGCCGCCACAAGCACTGCTGCTTATCTGCACGCACACACGCTTATGCGTGTGTGCGCTTTATTTGTTTACTGTTACAGAACAAATGCGTCCGGGGCCGTCTCGTAAGCCGTCGCCTGTCGCTGGTCACCCCAGTCGGGCCTCTGTGAATACAGTCTCACCTGGCTGGGGTTGACCGCCAGCGACGTGAAGGGGAGTAACGGCCCCCACGCGAAGACCAGAGGGAAGTACACCCGCCCCCAGGACCTGCCGCTATAGATCTAGCGGCAGAGAGACCGACTCTTCCGCAAAGGAGGCAAATGGCCCGAATGCGGACTCCTCGTGGCCCTTAGGGGTCGCAGAGAAGGCTCACGTTGCGCCTCGTCAGTCAGTTGACGATTAGCGTTCGGAGCGTTAAGTTCCTACCTACTTACAAACTCGCTAGCGAGAAACTAGTGTTCATTGTTCTACTGCCTGCTGTATTGTATTGTCTCAGTTTTATATATTTCTTCATTGTACTAAACTTAGGGCGGCTTGCGCATCGTCGTTAAATACAGTTTAAGAGCGACGTAAACGCATTTAGTCTGCTAATTATAATTAGCGTCTTGCACAACAAAAATTTAGGCACTAATCACGTTTAACGAACTGTCAAAGTTAAATACCCAAAGATGGCTATTTAGCGTCGCAAAACACGGTTATAGAAATTTTACTATTATTTTATAAAAGATTGTAAAGAGTTCGGTAGAAAGTTTGTAAGATGAGGAGATTATAGAATATATCAACAGACCGAGGGAATTATTTGAGAGAGCAGACTTACTTGGAATGTATTCGGACGACAAATTCTTCAGAAGGTTTCGTCTAACGAAAGAAACCACTACAATTTTGTTACAGCAAATAGCCCCACTTTTAAAAACCAGCAACAAGTAAGGAAATGTATTCATTATTAATGAATATTCAATAAATAGATAGGCAGCTAATTAGCTATATTTGTTTGTTTTGCAGGATAAAATCAGTCACTCCTATGAACCAACTTTTATGTACGCTGAAATTTTATGCGACAGGAAGTCAGCTAATAACTTGTGGTGACATGATTGGTGTACATGAAAGCACAGCTTGTAGAATAGTGCATCGTGTTACTCATGCCATTGCATTATTGTATAAGATGTATATAAAATTTCCAAGCACAACAGAAGAGCAAAATAAAACAGCGTATGACAGTTGAAAGCTCGTCGGTCCATTTCACGCATTTTTTTTTTAAGAAATGCCACCGTTTTGCTCTAATTCAAGTGTACAACGCACGAAAACGTAAAAAGGAATGCAAGACACTGCTTTACCGACTCCCTAACTACGAATAGTTAAATTACCATCCAAACGGACGTGAGCAAGACCTTTTTAATTGTATTTAGGCTAAACATATTTGGCAAGATAAACACATTTAACTAAATTCTGTTTAGACCAAATGTTGCGCAAGCCGCCCTTAGCGTCGCTAAATACGTTTAGTAGCAATTGCGCGTCATCATTTTGAGGTTAGCAACAAGTAAGGAAATGTATTCATTATTAATGAATATTCAATAAATAGATAGGTAGCTAATTAGCTATTTTTGTTTGTTTTGCAGGATCAAATCAGTCACTCCTATGAACCAACTTTTATGTACGCTGAGATTTTATGCGACAGGAAGTCAGCTAATAACTTGTGGTGACATGATTGGTGTACATGAAAGCACAGCTTGTAGAATAGTGCATCGTGTTACTCATGCCATTGCATTATTGTATAAGATGTATATAAAATTTCCAAGCACAACAGAAGAGCAAAATAAAACAGCGTATGACAGTTGAAAGCTCGTCGGTCCATTTCACGCATTTTTTTTTAAGAAATGCCACCATTTTGCTCTAATTCAAGTGTACAACGCACGAAAACGTAAAAAGGAACGCCAGACACTGCTTTACCGACTCCCTAACTACGATTAGTTAAATTACCATCCAAACGGACGTGAGCAAGACCTTTTTAATTGTATTTAGGCTAAACATATTTAGCAAGATAAACACATTTAACTAAATTCTAGTTCTGACGTGTAACTAGTGTTGTAAATATAAGCGCTGAGAGTCGAGCGTTGAGCGCTGAGTCGACGCTTTTGAGCGTAAAACGCTCAAGCTTCGAACGTTTGCGAGCGTTAAGACTCGCAACTTAAACGTTTGAGCTACCAGCTCAAGCGTCGAACGAAGCGTTCGTTATAAGTTTTAAATGTGGGTATTTAACAAATAACTAAATATTAAATATTAGAATAGAATATTGTGACAGTAACTTTTTGCAGGTTGAGTGTTTAGTCAGTCACGCAATATAATAATACTTATTAACTGTATTTCCTATTAGATAAAATTGTTATTATTGTTATATATTCGTAATGTCGAGTATTTCTCACAATATAGAAAATGATTGTAGTGTTATTAGTGTCAACGAAAATGATAACATGGAAACTAGTGGTGAATTGTCAGATTTGCATTTAGCTAAGCGTGTGAGTAATCGACAGAGTTGGAAATGGGACAATTTTGTCTAACTAACTAACTGACTAACTGTACTAACTAACTGACTAACTGTATCGGATCGTGTTAAGTGTAAAATGTGCAGTAAAAGTTTTTTACCGAAAACATCCACATCCATACTGAAAAAACATTCATCACAGCATACGTCTACCCTTTCGGCCGCCATGGTAATCGAGGTTTGGTAATCAGTTACCTATGAAGAAATTTTGTTCTTTCCTGGTAATCCTGTTACAAACGAAGAATTTTTAACATAATGAAACTTGTTCTTTTTTGAAGTGGTACTCCACTAGCAGATCAGTTACCTATGAAGAATTTTTGCTTTTTCCTGGTAATCCAGTTACAAACGAAGACTTTTTAACATAATGAAACTTGTTCTTTTTTGAAGTGGTACTCCACTAGCAGTAAATCAGATTAAATTCTCTTTACTGAATGACAATTAGTACTTCATAGATAGTCTTTCTTTTTATGAATATTACCACTTGTCATTGAATTGATACTGACATTTAATATATTCTGATTTCATTTGCGTTTAAATTTCTTTTGATTGTGTGAAAATAATTAAATTAAATAATTAAAAAATAATTTTAAAATAATAAAATAGGTAGTTATTCAAAATCGTCGTATTTCTATAATGAGCCCACATCCAGTTAAGTTCATCTCATCACGTAGAGGTGGCGTGTTGTTGTTGTATAATGGCCGACGATTTCATAGGAGGAGGATATACCGTAGCTCTTTTTGGCTATGCAGCAAAATCGATTGTAAAGGAAGTTTAAAGCTAAGCATTAAGAATGAAATAGTAAAAGAAGCGGAACATCATTATTGCTGCGAAGACGTGGGTGAAAATATTTTTCGGGAAAGATTGGATAAACTGAAACAAAAAACGAGTTGCAACTTCGAGCCTATTGAAAAACAATACAACAGAATGGTTTGTACCAAGTATCAAGCTTCAAAAACATAAAAACCGGTCTGTACAATGAACGCAATAAGGTAATTGGTGCCCCTAAATTGCGCTATCATCCCTCTGAATGCTGTAAAGTGGTTGTACCAAAAAAATTCAATAACTTTCTCCTCGCAGATTACCAGAATCCGAATGATGATAAAACACGGATCCTTGTATTTTGCAACGAAGAAGTCAGAAATAATTTGGGTAATTATAATCATGTCTTAGCAGATGGAACTTTTCGATCATGCCCATCCAGCTTTAAACAACTCTATACTATACATGGATTTACTGAAGAGACCGGCAGAGTTGATCCACTAATATTCGCTCTACTTCCTGATAAGAAAATAGAGACATATATAATTTTATACCGATTAATATTTGCTACAGTTGGTGAACATTTTAAACCTGAAAAAATCACATTAGATTATGAAACCACCGCAATAAAAGCGGTTAAAGAAGTGTTTCCGAAAATTATCACAAAAGGTTGCTACTATCATTTTAACCAATGTCTATTCCGCAAAGCTAAGAAAATAAAAACTAAAGTAAAGCAGAGGCATGTTGCACGGTGCGTCGGATTAGCTCGTTTGCCTGAAGAAAATATAGAAATAGGATATGAATATGTTATGAAGAAAAGTCCAAAAGGTCAAGATATTGAACAGTTCAATAGATATTTTAATAAAACATGGTACAATAAAGGGGCTTCTGTTTTTGCAAAAAAATGTGGTTGTGAAAAAGAAAGCATAAGAACTACAAATCACCTCGAAGGGTGGCATAATAAATTAAATAGATTCATTGGGACAAAAAACCCGAATTTGGGCCTGATATTGGAAACATTGGAGATGGAAACAAAATTATGTTATATTAACAAAAGATTCAAAAGTAACAGGAGAAATAAAAATTATGCAGAGATTGACGAAGAAATTAATGCAACTATTAATGAACTTAAGGCAGATAAAATTTCAACAGGACACTGCTTAGAAATTATAGCATAATTAGCTAAACATAAATGTCATATAAGAAGTTGATCTTCAGTTTTATTAATAGTGGACAGGTTATTATTTTAAGTTTAAGATGAAGTGGGAACACGCGCATCGCGTTTGTGAGGGGGTGAGATATGAAGTGCGGCGGGAGCATGCGCGGGGCAACCATCTTCACCCCGCGCTTTATGTTCGCGGACCATAAGGGTCACCGTACACTTGACCGGCTATCGGTATTGTCTTTTACGAATAACTATATTTTTTTTCATCAGTATGATGAGTTGATGTGAAATTGAGGGTCAACGTACATTTGACCGGCTATCGGTAATATCGGTTTTGTTATGTATCACCAATTTATTTTTCACCAGTATGAGTAGAAGTGAAATGATCACCGTATATTTGTACGAACGTAACAGCCTCTGTAGCGTGGTCGGGCGAGCGCCACCTTACGATGCAGGAGGTTACGGGTACGATTCCCGCTGGGACCAAATATGTGTGTGGACCACAGATATTTGTTTCTGGTCTTTGACACACGTTTCTATATGTATTATAAGTATGTAATTTACAAAAGAAAAGTAATTCTGACTTTTTTTTTGAAATGAAATCAATTAGACCATTTTAATACTAAGAAAATTTGTTGTGTCCGATTGGAAATGTCTGATCAGATATTTCTTATAATGTGAATGCATCCAGGAAAATTCTTGTCTTCCGCAAGTCGTCGAAAGTCAGTTGACTGCAACAAGTTTTGGGTTCAATTTCATACAAACCAATGTAGGTACAGCGGACTAAAAAATCTAAGTTATTTATTTATTTTAATACTTTTATTTCATTATTTTCTAAAACGTTAAAAGAGAGTTCCAAAATAAAGTGACACTTATTAGATCTATTGAAAAAGTTTAATATATATAAAATAATAGTTAGTGATTTGCAGTAGGTTTTTGACCCTTACTCTTTTCCCGTAGTAAATTTAAATGACTGTAGTTGCATTTATATACAAATTCATGCTCTATTTCTTTTAATTGTTTACAAAAAATAGCCGATGTCCACTATTCTCCTGCCACTAATTTCCTCAAAGTTCAATGTATCTTCAGGAAGATGACAAGTTCACAGCCAATATTATCTATGGACCTGAAAGGTACGTGGACGTAAAAAGGCATATTACAAATCTCTCAATAATTATTTAATTACTATGTTGTATGTACTAATAACTATGTATGTACTAATAACTATACTAGGAATTCAGTGCAGGGTGCGACTGAAATAAATTGAGCTGAGCGAGCAGGACTCTTACTTGAAAATAAGACATCTTACTACGGTCGCGCGCTTAGCTAAGGCCGCGCGCTCGTGAAACTGTTTTTCGGTGATCTTGCTTCAAAACACTCCTCAGTGTCCACACTAGCACCGTAGTAAATTTGGTCAAGAACGCGCAAGTGGTTACGGTGGAGTTCAGCCACCAACGAATGAATATAAGTTGTGAAAAAATAGCTTTGACACTCACTCTAATGGTGTTTCTGAACGTAAGGCATTAGAAGTGGCTGATAACACGTCAGCATACACAGGTCCGTTGGTGCACTTTGCTCTAGTAATGATTGAGTTCTGCAAGTAGGTACTTATTATTATTTCTTAAAAAAAAAACTGTACTTCATAATGTTTATTCCCACTCGACAACTGCAATTTATGATTTGATAAATGGTTATGGCCTTACGCTGTTAAATGTACAATAGACGTAGATGACACCTGAACAGGAGTCTCTGAATTCAGTTAAATTTTTAAGCATTTTGTATGCTTACTTTTTCTAAAGATTTAAATCGGAAGCGTCGCCTTAAGACGTATATAATATATCGGAGAATTTCGAATATCTGGGACGTGTCTAGATAGCTCAGCTGGTCAGAGCATTCCCCCTGTAAGGGACTGGTCGCGGGTTCAAGTCCCGTTCTAGATGTTCTCTTATTCCGATTTAAATCTTTAGAAGGAGTCTCTGAACTCAATTTTTACGAATTTGTTTGCTCAGCCAATGCTCGTAATCTGCAAAACAGTAAGTCTTCTAATTTTTTTTTCAGTTTATTAAACATAAGTAATTTCCAAATACCTATTTAAATCACCACAACAAAAGATTCCCGTATATACCCTTAAACCATTTTCACATTACAAGAATTTTTTTCTGATGTCCGATAAGACACAAGAATTCTAATCTAGAAACGTCATCCTCTCAACTATCCTTCGTGAAGGGTTGGTCTTGACTCCCACTTTTCCTGGTTCCCACCGTTCCTGACGGGTCCAGGAACCAGGAATATTTGGTGTAAAAATCTACTATCACTAACTATTACTTTATATATTATTATATTACACTTTTTCAATAGATCTAATACGTGTCACGTTAATTTTCTTATAATGTGAAGATGGTCTTGTCATTCCCACTCATACTGAGAAAAAAAAATGGTATCGATACAAGACAATGCCGATACCCGGTCAAGTGTACGGTGACTCTTATTAGCATTCATACTCATACTAAGAAAACAATAAATGGTATCGAGACAAGATAATGTCGATACCGGTACCCGGTCAAGTGTACGGTGACCTTTATTAGCATTCCTACTAGCACTAAGAAAATAATAAATGTAATTATTTGGTATGTTGATACTTACTGAGATAGATTGTTTTGGGCGATCCTTCTTTTCCGCTAACGGGATATTTTCCTTCCTCTAAGGCTTTTATTGCCCATTTTACATCAAAATGCAATCACTAGCAAGCGAGCGAGCGCGACGAAGCAGTACGTGTCTACTCGCGGCGAGGCCCCGCGGCCGACTGAACTCGCATGCGAGCGCTCTAACTATATGTTTTATATAATTAAAATAATTAACTTCTATTTAAGAGAAAACCATCTGTACTACCATGTGGGATTTGATGTAAGGTTTATGAAAATATAAATTTTGCACTTGTTTTTTCTTTACAATCGCCGTAAAATTGTTTCATTGTAATAAAATTACGATTTTTTACGATATTCACGATTTTTTTCTATCGAGGCAAATCACCCTAATCGTGTTTCGAATTGTATAACAATACAAAGCATTTCTTCACCTTTACGACAGTAGGAATATCATTTCATGTATTTTAGCATTTGATACCCAAAAACTGTTTCTAAGACACCTCTTTTACGCTTCTGGACTTACCACTTCGTCTTAAGGAAATTAATTATTTTTAGTGCCTGCCTGTTTTTAAAATTGGTTTATTTTATAATAAATTTAAATTTAAAAAAAATAGTTGTTTTTTTAAGGTTCCGTACCTCAAAACGTAAAAAAATACTCTTATAGGATCACTTCTCTCTGTCTATGAGAAAAATGGTTTGCCACTTGCAAATAATAATTTCTTCGTGGTTACGAGGGAAGAGGGCAATTTCTTCTTTGGTAATTGGTTACAGGGGAAGAGGACAAATTTTTCTTTGGTAACTGGTTACGAAAAAATTACGAAAGCAGGCGGAAAAATCTTCATTTGTAACAGGATTACCAGGAAAGAGCAAAATTTCTTCATAGGTAACTGATTACCAAACCTCGGTTACCATGGCGGCCGAAAGGACGTCTACTGAGTCCACGGATCTAGATTCAAGCACATCCTGTTCTTTACGCCCGCGCCGCGAGAGTATCTCCGGTGTAGGAAAACGTAAATTCACCCACTTAGACACAGAGAAAAACACAGACTTAGACACTCTTTTGAAAAAGTTTGTGATTCATGGCAACCATTCATTACATCTCTTTGAAGAAGAACATTTTCAAAAGTTTATATCTGCATTAAACTCCAATTACACCCTACCAAGTCCATACAAATTAACTAAAGGTATCCAAAACTTGTACAAAGAAAAAAAAATGAGGTGATCAATTTTATCAAATCTTTAAAGAATAAACTGTCTTTAACTTTCGATTTCTGGACATCAATTACGAATAAACCTTAAATAGTTGTTACTGCTCACTATATGAGCAATGAGGGACAACTAACGTCTATGATAATTGAATTTGATCTTATCCCATACCCACATAAAAGCGAACAAGTATTGCAAAAGATTCTTCAAATATTTTCTGATTATTCACAGAAGGACAAAATAATCTCCATTACGACAGACAATGATGCAACAAACATAAAATGTATCCATCTTCTAACATCATTTAATGATGAATATAAGGATGTTGTACACGAGAGATGCCTGGCTCACGTACTCAATTTAGTAGTTAAGAAAGGTGTGAATGAAGTTGATTCAATAATTTCTTCAGTAACATATCTAGTGAAATATATAACTTTGTCACCTAAAAGAAAGCAAATGTACGAAGAATGCTGTATTTCACTAAATGTCAAGAAATAAGATCTTATAAAAGATATGCCTACACGTTGGAATTCTACATTTCTTATGTTAGAAAGAGCCTTTTTGATGAAAACTGTTTTGGACTTTATTTGTTCTGAAAAACCAGACTTCTATGAATACTCCATTCAAAAGTGGAATGATGTTAAAGTAATCATCGATTTTTTACAACCATTTTATGAAGCAACAGTTATGTTATCTATGCATGAATATCCTAGTATATATTATGTTTTTCCAATTATAGATTCGCTACCAGATCATTTGTAAAAATTTGAAAACGTTAATGTGTTACGAAATTCTGCAATGGCAATGATTAGTAAATTAAATGAATACTCTTCGAATATAAAATCCGATCTTGCAGAAATCGGTACGATCTTAGATCCCCGTTTGAATAATAATTATTTTTTGAACAAAAGTAATTTAGAACCTTTAAAAAATCTAAAACGACTTTATTTGGAAAAATATTACACAATATCATCAATGTCTCAAGAACAAACTATTGACGAGGAAATTGCAGTATCTTCTGAAATTAGGAGTAAGAAGACATCTTTCTTTTCTTCGATATACAAACAACAATCGGATAGAAGATCCATAGACGAGATTGAAATTTATTTAAATTCATCAATTGAACCTGAGAACATAAATGTTACGTTGTGGTGGAAAAACAAGGAATACACATTGCTAAACTTAGCTAAAATGGCATTTGAAATTTTGGCTGTTCCAAGTACAAGTGTACCAAGTGAGGTGGCATTCTCCAAGGCTGGCCTAATCATAACTAAAAGAAGAAACAGACTTAGTGATGAAAATGTACAGGCCTGCATGTGTCTTTCTTCGTGGTTAAAAAAAATGTGTATAAGATGATTATAATACAACATTAGGAATATGACAGCCTCCATGGTTCATGTGGCTTAAAAAAATAACAAAAAAATAAAACGCATTAAAGTAAAATAAAAAAATTCAAATAAAATAAAAACAAAAGAAAGACCACTCTACATGCGAGATTCTTTTGCAAAAATACAGAAAGAGCAAAGGACAATGGGCATTGCGGCCCATGAACGGCCATCAATGAAACTAGTGTCATTTGAAAGGGGAGATCTTTGACAACAAATATTGTTCAAGGAGTACTATGAAATACCGTTTGGGAAAAAAAAATAGTTAAAATACTATTTTTTTTCATTATTTTTTATGTATCCTAATATTCAATACTTTTTCTATTAGAGGTCTAAGAACCTTTGTTAAAATCGGTCTCGCCATGTTTCATGCGTCAACCAATCAGCGACGAGCGCCGCTCGCACTCGGCGACTCGGCGATTACCGTTATGCTCAAGCGCACAGCGCAGTCCATCGTTGACATTTGTTTCGTTGAGTACTGTGCGATTATTATTGTTTGACAATCTCTTTCAACTCTGGCTTGCATATCGGACTTGTTAATATCTATCTTGGTGACTTGTGCTCGTTTTTTTGGACTTTTTTTAAGCAGATTCCTATAACAATGGCAGATATATATTTTATGTAATCGATCCGTGAAAAACAGAAGAAGATACGAAATAACCCGTGCTCGGTTTGAAGAACATCCCGCTGTAGGCCAATATATCTTTGAAGCTCTTACCTCTGAACATCAGGTAAGTACATCAAACGAAATCATTATTTCTTAGTTGTCACGTCAACAATATAGTACTGTTTAACTTGAGGTGGTCACAGTGTTTTAACTCTCGCGCATTGAGATTACATTTCTCTGTAAGTAGTAAGTAAACTGTTACCGACGCGGCGACGTTGTCGTTCCGTTTGATCCACGGGGCGAGAACAGGATAGAAGTATCGGTATTTACGTATGAGTAAGCGAGATAATTAATACTGCTTAGGCAATCGAGTAAAATATTTTTCTTTATATTTCGCTTTGTTTGAACAGCGTTCAATGAAAATAACTAAGCGTTTTGACTAATTGTAATTCTCTCATTTTCAGATACAATACAATGGCCAGGAGTACATTTGTCGACCATGCTGGCAACGGGCAGAAAGAGCTGCGCAGCCAAGAGAAGACCGTCCACACGAATGTGTATTACATATTGAAGAATATTCAAGACTCCCTAATACAGCAACGCGTTGTATGTACGTTGTATTACAGTTGTATTACATGCGTTGTATTACAGAAAACTGCAGATGAACGGATCTCCCAAGGATTCCGGATAACATTAAAGTGACATTCTTGATTCATTTTAATTTTTATATTCCAAATAGTGCAAGAGTTTGCGATCATCATTTGGTATCCAATGATTGGACAGCCCTAACTTGCTCCACGACTTCAATGCCATACATTTTGTGCATATCATGAGCCTCATGAAAATCGCGGTGCTTCGAGGATCTATACTAGATTTTGATAATATAGATGACATGGACCCAAATGAAGTATACATCCGATTAGGCGTTAGTCGAGACCAATTTATGAATATTTTGGAACAAACTCCTTCATTGTCGAACGTATCAACACGCCCGAAAACATCTTTGGCATGCTACTTAATGAAACTGCGAAGCGGTGGAGCAAATGAAAGGCTGGCGACGCTTTTTAATATGAGGCGTAGAACCCTAGAACGACATTTAACGTTCGCCAGAGACTCTCTTTTACTGGACTTCGTTCCCCGGCATCTTGGCTATGATCATCTCAATAGAATTGATGTAGCTAACCGAAACCTAAAAATGCATGTTTCAAATGCAATTTTTGGAAATGCAAATGCCTTAAACTGAAAGGCAATTGTGATAGCAGACGCCACTTATGTATATATACAAAAGTCCGCAAACTATTTATTCCAAAAGCGATTATACAGTCTACACAAATACACGAATTTGTTGACCTGGCCACATTTTAGATGCCTTTGGGCCATATTCAGCTATAGAATCAGATGCACAAATAATGAAAAATATGATTGACGACGAAGGAAATCCTTTCCATTGGTTTTTTGAACATGGAGATGTGTTCATCTTAGACCGTGGGTTTCGCGACGTAATCGACGACTTACATGCCTATGGTTATGAAGCTCACTTACCGAAAACAAAAAATCGAGACGAAGATCAATTGACGACAGAACAAGCGAATAAGTCTAGGTTGGTTACTATGTGCCGCTGGGTTGTTGAAGTTATAAATGGTTGGTTCAAACGCGATTTTAAACTATTCCGACAAGACTTTTTCAATCGTGCTTTGCCTCATAGGATGACAGATTTTAGAATAGGTGCTGCATTATTGAATGCTTGCAGAGAACCATTGTCAGATAGCGTTCACGCTGAAACATTTATAGAGGTTATAAACCAAAGAATGAACCAACCAAATAACCTAGCAGAGTATGTCCTAGCCAACAACCTTAATCGTAGACGGGCTAGTTTCGATAGCATTGCAGGAAACCAACGTAACATAAGTGATTTTCCTTTGCTGACTGAGGAGGATTTAACCATTTTTGCACTTGGTACATACCACGTGAAGCTAGCCCGCAGCTATTATGCGCAGCATTTGCGACAAGGTCTCTATAATATAGAAACGTATAGGGATCCCGATGTTACAGGCCTAGGCAGGTACGGCATCACAGCAACAAATGTTTGGCTGCTAAGATGTCGAATACAATCTAGACATACTAGGTCAAAAATATACTATTCGTACATTATAGTAGATAGAGAGAAAAGCGGCAGAGAAGCCATAGAAAACTACTATTGCAGTTGTCTAAGCGGTAAGCGCACTCTTGGTTGCTGTGCCCACATTATGTGTGTAGTGTGGTATTTAGGGTGGGCGAGAAACCAAGAGGAAGAGATCCGTTTACCAGCTCATTTTTTAAACGATGTTATTGTAGACGACAATTGAATCCCTAAAGGAATACTAGCATTATATACGAGCATTGTATCTGTGTCTGTCAATAAATCGATGTATTTAATAACCAATAAACCTTTAGTTTTATTTAATCCATCATTATCTTATACTTAGATATGCATTACGTTTTATCATTTACGTACTTTCGGTTTAATTAATTATATGATCAACGCTTTATAACTTTTTATCTAAACAAGTTGCCGAAATATTTTTTTGCAGTCTTAATATATACATAATTGTCGACTAAAAAATATATAGGACAGATGTGGCCGCCGATGGGACAAGCGCCATACATTTTTGCCCATTGTCCTTTACCGCTGTTTTCTCGTGGTCCCAGGATTTTGTCCCATTAATGGGACCACGAGGGAAAACTGTTTCTCGTAGTCCCATTGTTGTGTACCTACATCCTGTATGTGGTTACCAAAAAAAACAATGATAATAAAAAGATCAACTTAGTCGCCTCTGCGGCGTAGGCCTCCCTTAAACCTCACTCACTCCGTTGCCTTTTTTACCACTCTCCAATGTGCAGATGTGTCCCGCCCACCTCCACTGTAACTGCCTTATGCGTTTCTTTATATCTATGACTTTGGTTCTTTTCCTTATAGTTTCCGTTACTGATCCGGTCGACTAATCTTATACCAAGCATGCTCCGTTCCATTTACCATATACGAAATTTTATTTCTTGGCTTGGCGATACTTCCTAACGACATTGCCACTTTTATAAACCATATGCCTATAATATTGTCTTCCTTCAAATAGTAAAACAGTCCCGCCCTTTCTTTTAAGAAACAAAATTTCTTCCATGATAAATGTATTATTTCGTGTTTATGTATCAACAGAATTCTTTTCGTAGTTGTGTGTATTAAAAATGTTGATTATCGCTCGCTTAGTAATGTGCCTGGTAGACCTAAACATAACTGGCGAATCGTGGGTGTGTAATACACCTCTGTCTACCCCTTCGGGGATACAGGCATAAAGATATGTATGTCTTAAGTAATCAATGTTAGTCAAGTGCCATTTATTCATCATCTAATATTAGCAGAAAAATCGATGATTTTAAATTATTTTTTGTTTATTTTGATTACCTAATCCTGTTTTATTTTATTTTAGATTATAATAAAATATTGTTTAATGGTAAAGTTATATCATTAAATATAACATAAATAGGAATAAATCTCTATTAAAGTTATTTCTCGTTTGACGCTCAAGCTCGAATCGAGCGTGGGAGCGTCGAAAACGCTCAATCCATTGCTCGAGCGTTTTAGACCCGACTAGAATTCCGACTCAAGCGTTTACAAACTGTTCGAGCGCCGACTCGAGCGTTTAAGCTCCGACTCGAGCGTTTTTACAACACTACGTGTAACATCCCTACTATTATAAATGCGAATGTAAGTTTGTTTGTTACGCTTTCACGCAAAAACCACTAAACCGATTTTGCTGAAATTTGGTACAGGGTAGATTAGACCTTGGGAAAGGACATAGACTATTATTATTTGACTGTAATCCACCTAGCTTAGACGAAATAGAACACCAAATCAAAAAGAAACCAACAAAAACCGCCCCAGGGCCTGATGGCATACCTTACATTATCTATAAAAAATGCCCATCGGTACGTAAACATCTTCTAAGCATATTCAATAGGATCTGGTCGAGTAAAGAGGTCCCAGCGGCCTTCGGCTGTAACGGGAAATAGCCCTTAGAGCTATCTTCGTCACTAGTTTGGCTGTAATCGTCTAAACCTAACTAAACATAAAACTAAACTGTGAAATTAAATTCCTAACCAATTTATTTTAAATAATGTACACCGTGATTATTCTCCTCACTGAATTAATTTAACCTTCGGTTTATATTAAATATTAACTAATGTTCTAATCTTTTGAGTTTTGTTGAAATAAAATGAACTCTATCTGCATAAAATCTAGTTTCTATATACGATATTGATTTAAATGTCAAGTTATCATTTACGGTCGTAGATTGTATCTACCAGGTAACTGAGGTTTTCTGGATCCAGATTATATGATAATGGCCTGTATTTTTTTATATTTCATATGTTTTGTCGTGAGCTCATATATATATTTTTTTGGTTGATATTTAATCAACATATTTTCTCCTCCTCTCTTTCAAGAGTAATTTAATTCTGTTATCAGTACCTCCACTAACGCTAAACGTATAATAGTATTCTTCTCTTTTTTTATATTAGTATTCACTAATTAATACCATTACAAGTTTAACCGACCCGTCGTAAATCGCCTCACATATCTAGGTTTGCCTGCATTCCAATGTAGGTTTCGTTCGAGACTGGTATAAATACTGATTTGACATGAGTTCATCTGTTTTAGCTTGTAAATATAATTTATGAATTTCAGGCAGACCCCAGAAATGCTACACACTGATAACTTGCTCAAACTGAAAACCCAAATGGTTCCAGGAGCTAAAATTGTATTTAAATTATCTATTAAGTGAGCTGATTGTAACACATATATTTATTTATTGCTGTATTCGACTAAAATACTCCCTCTCGTTAGAAAACTGTGTGCAAATAATGATATTTCAGATGTCTCTGAATGAACCTACTAAAACCACACGTCGTCTCTTATGTGTTCTTTGCACTTTACAAGTCGAATATTAATTGAGTTCACCAACGACCATCTCTTTGTATTACTGATACTATTTCCTTGTGTTACTCGATATATTGCAAATGTTAGATGAATAATCAGCCACTTAGATAATTTACTCTAATATATTACTCGTCAACTTCTGACCATTCAAATCAATGTTCTATAACTGATAACGGAATAATTATTTATACTTGCTCTAATTCTCGAATGATGTATTCAGCCATGTTATAATGCACTTAATTGTTTGATTACAGTGCCTAGATAAAATGTTATAATGATATTTCACGTAATCATTTAAATCACTTCCAAACGTAATTTTATATAAATTCAGACCACAGTTCTTTATGTTGCTATTCAAACCAATATACTATAAAATAGTAGAAATTTACCAGAAACCTTCAATTATATTATTTAGTAATATATTTAAAGTTATATAACAAACTATCACGATTTATTCAGACAATGTTCTGGAACTATTTTCGATATATCTATTTTTAATTATTGAATAACGTATTTATCCACAACTTTACCATAAAATTCACGGTTACTTTAATTAAAACACAATGGATTTGCTGTTGGATTGATTAAGTTATTTATGATAATTATCTTGTAAACAAAGACTTAACGCGATATAATTTACGTAACACTTCACTTCGGTTAGTTATCACTTTAATAAACGTATTTGGTATGATGTTACCTACGAGTCCTATTAATCCGCCTCGACAGATTAACCTAAATAATTCTAGACTCAAATGGCTAGTGTTTACCTCGGTCTACTATCCCGTACCAAAAATAGCAGGTGTGTTTGATTTGACATGTGTGTTTGTGTGCGAATTGTGTGTAGGGGAGTAACAATGCGAACTAAACTAAGGAAAAGGAATGGAATAGCTTGCGAAAACCCCTAAAACTATTCCACGGATCCTAGATTATAGGAAATAGGTGTTTGAAACGCTTCCGAAATCAGACTCAATTCCAGAATTTAAGGCTTGTTACCTAAAAGTTCTTTTTTTGCCACGTTTCAGGAGGTTGGGTTTATATAGAGAAAGGTATTTATAAAATATAGGAATCTTTAGATATTCAATCCAATGAGCGTTATCATTTGTCACTGTCTAGTATGCACAACTCGTCAAAAGAATCACCAATTATATTAGCATAACACAGCCAACGAAATTACCAACTATTTTAACAGAGCGTGTGCACTTCAACCAGCTACAATGAAAACTGTCCCATGTCCCCGTTCGAAATCAGTTTTTATATTCCACTGACTCCCCGCCTGATGCTTCCTTGTGGCGTCACACGCCTCCTCGTCGCTTGGGTATCAGGTAGTATTTTTTTTTGAGAAATGACCTACGCATTAGACCTTTCTTGTACTTAAAATAGCATGCCAATATTATTTTAAACCAAACATCTTAACTAGTTCAAATTAAGCATATTTTAATTATATACACACCATTAACCTTAAATTACTATCCTTCCATGCAACATGCCACGCTTAACACTTAACTCTCAATCTACGTAATACAAACTCATTGTCAGGCAAAGCATAGCGACATTCAATCGTGCAAAATTTGGTAAACGCGTCCGTTTACTAACCAACAGTCTCGTATCAAAGCTTGACAAAGAAATCAAATTACATCTTATTTGGTTCCTAAAACCCTTTATAAATTATTTTAATACGCATTAACTAATGAGATAATTTAGACGTCCATAGAGTTCATTTTGTAATAATTAACACGTGTCAATATTCCTTTATTTCAAATACGTCGTGAAGACGAATAATTTTTTATGTTGTATGAATGGTATTTGTATTGTTAACAGATGTGAGGTAAAAATTCTCAGCGTTGTTTCGCCATCGTGGCGATATAAATAATACCATTTCAGTCGCCTCCTCAGACTTCAAATTAAGTTGATTCGCTTAGAAACAAACTTCTTTTGAAGATCTGCTTCTAGGATTAGTTCCCAGATGCATTCCTTTGACTCAATCTCTTTACTCTTAATATATTATCACGCTAAATTAATAGTGTTGTAAGTTCCTTTTATTTTATTAGTTTTGGGTTCCATGAGGGCATAACAATTAGTGGATGTTATGTAACTCGTTCTGTAAGATTCCGCAATGTATATAATCGTTTAACTTTACCATAGGTATCCTGCATAGAATATATGTATTTATAACAAGATTTACCTGCATCTAATAGACCTGTTAAATTCACGCCTCCTAAACTGTCGTTTTTTTTTTTTTTTTGCAATTTTAAATATCTATGTGAGTCCTTTTCGCAGTCTAAAATGTCAGCGCCTTTAAATAATGTTTGAATGATTTATTATTTTGCATAACTCAATTATTGTCATTTGATTTCGATAAACATATCGGAACGTTTCTGCCTTATAAGTCATTAATCGGACAAACTCCTTTACTCCTACAGCTGGTCTTATTGGAACTATTTGTTTTTTTTTTATGAATAAATGTTTTAACAAAAACGAAATTTTGAACTTAGGAGCCCACATATTCCACATTAACTTAATGACTACCTTTTTTACTTAGTACTAGAATTAGTTTCCGTATTATTCTCGCTATTATTTGTGTTTTGATCTTTCGTTTCCGGTCTAAATTCAATTGATTTAACGCCTCCCCGTATATTAGAGTATCTACCGTATGCTACCTCGACCCAGCCTGTTATAATTCCTATAAGGATAACCCCGTGTATAACTGCCTCTTCCGCGATTCGTGGAATTAAACCGTATTGTATTTACTCGCACCGAACTGTACCTCGTGTTGACGTTTGCACCGCGTGGTCTTTCATATCTATTTACTGTCGAACTCTGTGATTGTGAACTACCGAGCCTATCTACATTTATATTTCTTTCCAGATGTCTTAAAAATTCAACTGCTTCTCTGATTGTCATAGGTAGTTGTCTACTAAAGTATGCTACTTGTATATGTTCAGGATACTGCCTAAAAATGGTATTTATCTTTTCTGCATCCGTAAAAGGCAATGATAAAGTATAAACTTTATCCAACTGCTCCGCGAAATATTTCTCCATACTCCTGTTCTGTTTATTATATTTTGAAGTCATAAATCTAGACTTTACTACTTCCTGTTCTGCCTGGCTCCAAAATACATTCTGGAAATCCGATTCAAAATCACTAAACGACTTCCAATAATCTCTATAAATATTCATACGAATTTTAGCTTCCCCTGATAATGATTCTATTGCTAAACTTAATGTTCGTTCTGTATTTAGGTCTTGTCCCGTCATAGAAAAATAATCTTTAAGATCCCTCAAGAAACTCATTGGATTATGCATCCTATTACCATCAAATGTAGGTAATTTTTGTTTTACCTGTACAATTACCGTTTGACGTGTTGTCTCACTACTAATATTGTTCGTTTCCGAGCTAGTCAATGGTACTATTGGAGAACCTGAACTATGACCACTATCACTTTCAATTCGCTCGTTTTCCAATCTCGTAAGTCTATTTAATATTTCAGATAACAATTGATTAGTCTGATTTGCACTATTCATGTTATTAGTACCGCTAGTCCCTCTACGACTATTACGCATGTTCTTTCCGCTCATGGTTTGTTATTAAAATATATTATTTCTCATGTGAAAATGAATACTCTCAATTTTGTATTGGTTATTTGTTGTTAGAATTGCTCTTAAGTATTCACTTAGATACGTTATCCAAATATATTTTTCGAGTAGAAGTTAAGTATTTGAAATTTATCGTTTTGAATATTTTTCGAGTGTTCAAAGAATATTCTTAAGATTAAATAACACCAAGTGTGTTAAGTGCGCCTAACCTTTTTGAGTTCGTTTATTATCTTATCCTAATAAACTGTCAAACCTTTTTGAAATTAATGATTTTCAAACTTCTAATATTGCTAAGTGTCTTGTTTTCACAAGTGCGTTTTTAAGTTTTTACGAATGTCAGTTTCGTACGTGATAAACGGTCCTATTTTAAGACCCCTTGAAATGTCCAAATGTATCGAGTTATTGTATTTTTTTTCGTTTTGTTAACTATGTCTATGAGAATCGTAAGGCAAAAAAATATTGTTACGAGTTTACACGTGCGTCAACAAAAGTTTTAGTTTGCTTAAATATAGACAAAGACTGACCCAAGTTTTGCCTATGTTTATGATATCCGTAATATTTTCGGTGTATTGTGTATTGGACCCTTTTTAGAAAGTCTTACTATTTTAGTAATTGCCTACGTTGTGTAATATTTTTTTAAACAATAGATAAAGAATAGATTTTAAACAATGAATACGCGTTTTGTACTCTTTTAAAAGTCTATTCCTGTGAGTTTCGGACGTAATAAATAAAAATTTGATATTCTGCGTGGTATGTTTTGTAGTAATTTATAAGTTGGTTCTTTTCTCGTTGTATTAAAATTTAATACTAGACAAGAATCCTGGTCACCGGGCATCAAAAACTGTAACGGGAAATAGCCCTTAGAGCTATCTTCGTCACTAGTTTGGCTGTAATCGTCTAAACCTAACTAAACATAAAACTAAACTGTGAAATTAAATTCCTAACCAATTTATTTTAAATAATGTACACCGTGATTATTCTCCTCACTGAATTAATTTAACCTTCGGTTTATATTATATATTAACTAATGTTCTAATCTTTTGAGTTTTGTTGAAATAAAATGAACTCTATCTGCATAAAATCTAGTTTCTATATACGATATTGATTTAAATGTCAAGTTATCATTTACGGTCGTAGATTGTATCTACCAGGTAACTGAGGTTTTCTGGATCCAGATTATATGATAATGGCCTGTATTTTTTTATATTTCATATGTTTTGTCGTGAGCTCATATATATATTTTTTTGGTTGATATTTAATCAACATATTTTCTCCTCCTCTCTTTCAAGAGTAATTTAATTCTGTTATCAGTACCTCCACTAACGCTAAACGTATAATAGTATTCTTCTCTTTTTTATATTAGTATTCACTAATTAATACCATTACAAGTTTAACCGACCCGTCGTAAATCGCCTCACATATCTAGGTTTGCCTGCATTCCAATGTAGGTTTCGTTCGAGACTGGTATAAATACTGATTTGACATGAGTTCATCTGTTTTAGCTTGTAAATATAATTTATGAATTTCAGGCAGACCCCAGAAATGCTACACACTGATAACTTGCTCAAACTGAAAACCCAAATGGTTCCAGGAGCTAAAATTGTATTTAAATTATCTATTAAGTGAGCTGATTGTAACACATATATTTATTTATTGCTGTATTCGACTAAAATACTCCCTCTCGTTAGAAAACTGTGTGCAAATAATGATATTTCAGATGTCTCTGAATGAACCTACTAAAACCACACGTCGTCTCTTATGTGTTCTTTGCACTTTACAAGTCGAATATTAATTGAGTTCACCAACGACCATCTCTTTGTATTACTGATACTATTTCCTTGTGTTACTCGATATATTGCAAATGTTAGATGAATAATCAGCCACTTAGATAATTTACTCTAATATATTACTCGTCAACTTCTGACCATTCAAATCAATGTTCTATAACTGATAACGGAATAATTATTTATACTTGCTCTAATTCTCGAATGATGTATTCAGCCATGTTATAATGCACTTAATTGTTTGATTACAGTGCCTAGATAAAATGTTATAATGATATTTCACGTAATCATTTAAATCACTTCCAAACGTAATTTTATATAAATTCAGACCACAGTTCTTTATGTTGCTATTCAAACCAATATACTATAAAATAGTAGAAATTTACCAGAAACCTTCAATTATATTATTTAGTAATATATTTAAAGTTATATAACAAACTATCACGATTTATTCAGACAATGTTCTGGAACTATTTTCGATATATCTATTTTTAATTATTGAATAACGTATTTATCCACAACTTTACTATAAAATTCACGGTTACTTTAATTAAAACACAATGGATTTGCTGTTGGATTGATTAAGTTATTTATGATAATTATCTTGTAAACAAAGACTTAACGCGATATAATTTACGTAACACTTCACTTCGGTTAGTTATCACTTTAATAAACGTATTTGGTATGATGTTACCTACGAGTCCTATTAATCCGCCTCGACAGATTAACCTAAATAATTCTAGACTCAAATGGCTAGTGTTTACCTCGGTCTACTATCCCGTACCAAAAATAGCAGGTGTGTTTGATTTGACATGTGTGTTTGTGTGCGAATTGTGTGTAGGGGAGTAACAATGCGAACTAAACTAAGGAAAAGGAATGGAATAGCTTGCGAAAACCCCTAAAACTATTCCACGGATCCTAGATTATAGGAAATAGGTGTTTGAAACGCTTCCGAAATCAGACTCAATTCCAGAATTTAAGGCTTGTTACCTAAAAGTTCTTTTTTTGCCACGTTTCAGGAGGTTGGGTTTATATAGAGAAAGGTATTTATAAAATATAGGAATCTTTAGATATTCAATCCAAAGAGCGTTATCATTTGTCACTGTCTAGTATGCACAACTCGTCAAAAGAATCACCAATTATATTAGCATAACACAGCCAACGAAATTACCAACTATTTTAACAGAGCGTGTGCACTTCAACCAGCTACAATGAAAACTGTCCCATGTCCCCGTTCGAAATCAGTTTTTATATTCCACTGACTCCCCGCCTGATGCTTCCTTGTGGCGTCACACGCCTCCTCGTCGCTTGGGTATCAGGTAGTATTTTTTTTTGAGAAATGACCTACGCATTAGACCTTTCTTGTACTTAAAATAGCATGCCAATATTATTTTAAACCAAACATCTTAACTAGTTCAAATTAAGCATATTTTAATTATATACACACCATTAACCTTAAATTACTATCCTTCCATGCAACATGCCACGCTTAACACTTAACTCTCAATCTACGTAATACAAACTCATTGTCAGGCAAAGCATAGCGACATTCAATCGTGCAAAATTTGGTAAACGCGTCCGTTTACTAACCAACAGTCTCGTATCAAAGCTTGACAAAGAAATCAAATTACATCTTATTTGGTTCCTAAAACCCTTTATAAATTATTTTAATACGCATTAACTAATGAGATAATTTAGACGTCCATAGAGTTCATTTTGTAATAATTAACACGTGTCAATATTCCTTTATTTCAAATACGTCGTGAAGACGAATAATTTTTTATGTTGTATGAATGGTATTTGTATTGTTAACAGATGTGAGGTAAAAATTCTCAGCGTTGTTTCGCCATCGTGGCGATATAAATAATACCATTTCACGGCAAGGCTAATTTTGTGCTCATTCCAAAGAAAGAAATAGTAACTAGTCCAAAAGACGCTAGACCAATAGCATTAACCAATACAATTTCTAAAATTTTCTTCTCATGGCTTCAATTTAAAATGACAAATTTCATGATCAATAATAACTATTTCAGACCAAATCACCAAAAAGGGTTCCTACCCGGAATTTCAGGATGTCTGGAACACAATTCTTTACTGGCGGAAAGTTTAAAAGATGCCAGATCAAATGAAAAGCAAATAACAGTTTGTTGGATAGACCTAGAAAACGCTTTTGGCTCAGTACAACACGAGCTTATGTTGTTTGCATTAAAATGGTATCACTTTCCGTCCATCATTTGGGAAATAATATCCTCTTATTATGGTAAATTAAAGTTTGTGATTAATACCAAAGATGGATACACGCAACCTTTAAATTATAATATGGGTTTGTTCCAAGGTTGCTGTTTATCACCTATAGTTTTCAATATAGTAATAAATATTTTAATAGACAACATTTCCACACACGACAAGAAGTGGGGCTATCGGTTTAAGCTAAACGGTAAATATACGGAGTCTATCCTCGCTTTCGCGGACGATTTGGCAATACTGACTCGTAACCCAAAGCAGTGCCAGGACCTACTGCGTAGAGTAGACGATTTCTGTACATGGACAGATGGAATGAGAGCAAAACCTAGCAAATGCTACTGTCTATGTCTGGGTAGGCGGGGTACCAGGTATACTTCATATGACCCAGGGCTTAGTATAGGCGGGGAAAACGTTTCAACTATATCTGAAACCGTGCCTTTTAAATTCCTCGGAAGAAAGATTGACAACAGAGGCTGCACTCCAGCTTTGGACGAATTAATTGATAGTTTCATTATCGATTTAAAAAAGGTAGACCAACAACCAATAAGTAATGTTAAAAAAGCTTAGATCTATGACAATTATTTAACCTCGCGTCTTAACTGGCCGTTTCTTATATATGATATAAACCAGAGCCTCCTCAAAAAACTAGATGCGAGTGTCACGAAGACACTGAAGTCGTGGCTAGCGCTAGCTCAGTCGGCCGACCCGTCGGCACTATATAGATCCGCGAATAATTTTGGAATGACGCTTAAGAAGCCATCAGAACTCTATAAACACCTAAGAGTAACTAAAATGCACGTCTTATCGGAATCTAAAGACGAAATAGTAAAAGTCCTTCCAAAAGATAAAAATGCATCGGAGCTCGAATCACGCCTCCAGTTCCATAAAAAATTCATGATAGGCTCGCAGACTGGTAGAGTAGGTCTAGGTAATATTCAGAGACAAACAGATAAAGAAATAACAAAATCTTTTCTTCAAGCAGACGAAAACAACACCTATAAGGTGCACGCAATGAACCTAGAAATGCAAAACGAATGGTTGACTCTAGGTGAATTTTGTATTCCCATAGCCTTAAAATGGCGTACCATAATATACGACTGGTCACCGGCCTTACTTAAATTTTACCTGAATGCATTCCAGTTGACCCTCCCCGACCAAAGCAATCTGGTCAGATGGGGAAAAGCCACAGATAAAACATGTAACTCATGTGGTGAAGCAACTGGTACGGCTAGGCACCTACTAGTGGGTTGTAAAACGCTATTAGACCGGGGTCATTACTCGCGCCGTCATGATAAGGTATTAGAAATCATACGTGAGGCTGTAAGTTTGGCGGTAGCTAGAGCGAAAAAAGGATTAACCACAAACCAAAGAAATGACATTGCGTTTGTAAAGGAAGGCTGCTCAAAGAAATCACTTCAAAAGCCTTATTCAATTTTGATAGCTGCCGTTGACTGGACAATACTCGTAGACACGTATGAGAAGCACTATAGGATACCGGAGGATGTCTGTGCCTCATCATCCAGACCCGACATATTCCTTTTTTCACGATCGCATAAGCGTGCAGTGCTTGTAGAACTCACAGTACCGTGGGAAACTAATATACCTAAAGACCACGCTATAAAGACAAACAAATACTTTGATTTGACTAACGAGTTAACCAAAAACGGCTACGTGGTTAAACTCTATGCCGTAGAAGTAGGAGCAAGGGGAATTCCAGCTAAATCCCTGTACAACTTACTTAAAGACCTCGGATTGCCAAGAGCTTCAGTAAGCTCTTTATTAAAACGTATATCAAAAGCGGCATTGTTAGGATCTTACCAAATTTGGATAGGTAGGGGGGGGGAACACTACTGACGGTGGAGGTGAGCGCTGATGCATCACAAGGTGGCCACCCTAAACCTACATCTGGGTCGCAAGTCCCAGTCGCCGTCATGGTGTTCCTCTCTGTACCACGCTATGGACCCGGCGACCGCACGGTGAATCCATGGAGTGCTGAGAATCGGATCTCTGTCGCGATAACCGACATCTACGGGGGCGGAGCCGCGGGCAAAAGCTAATAATAAATAAAGAAGAATGGAACGTTGGCTTAAAGGTGTTAAACGTGTTGCAACAACATCTTCTAGTGACGCTAAATCTTCAAAAGCAGTACGCGCGGAGAATATAGCAATCACTGATCCAGACGATGATGCCACGACGTCAAGCTCGACGGTTTTAAAGACAAAAAAAAGGAAAATCCGAATCTGATATATGATTCCATCATACTGATGGAATCATATATCAGATTCGGATTTGTTGATTCCAACGGCTTACCTCTCTGCATGCTACGTAGTAAACTGCTTCCTAATAGTTCCATGGCACCTGCCAAATTGCGCCGACATTTAGAAACTGTACACCCCGAGTCTAATGACAAGAATAAATAATTTTTTGTTCGTAAAAAAGATCAGTTATTGGAAACTCAAAAAAATATGATGCATGTAACACAAACTATCAACGAAAAGGCCACGGAGGCATCATATTTAGTTAGCTATCGCATTGCACAAGCAGGTGAAGCGCACACTATTGCTGAGAATTTAATAAAGCCATGTGTATTAGACATACTTAACAAAATGTATGCTCAATGAGAAAAATCTGCAAACCATCTTTCTACTGTGCCGCTATCAAACGATACTGTTTCACGGCGAATCCATGATCTGGCAAGCTACGTCAAACAAGAACTACTTAGTTACACGTCTACTAAAAACACGATTCGCCTTGCAAATGGACGAGTCGACTGATGTCGCTGGTTATCGTGAGATATCCATATGGAAGTTCTTTTGAAGAAGACATGCTTATGTGTTCACCGCTGCTCACAAACACTACCGGGGAAGAAATTTTTAATAAAATAAATATATTTTTTGAAGAAAATAATCTCAGTTGGAACAATTGCATTGACATTTGTACAGATGGGGCTAAGGCGATGACAGGTAAAACAGCAGGAGCAGTGTCACGAATAAAAAATAAAGCGCCTAATTGTAGTTCCAGCCATTGTATTCTGCATAAACAAGCACTTGCGATCAAGCAAATGCCGTCAAATCTAAAATTAGTTACGGATGAAGCGGTAAGAATAATTAATTTTATCAAATCACGACCACTACAATCCCGATTGTTCTCATTATTGTGTGAAGATTATGGCAGCAAACATAAAACACTGCTGCTCCATACAGAAGTGCGATGGCTGTCTCGGGGTAAAACTTTAACAAGGCTATTTGAACATAGAGCCGAGTTACAAATGTTTCTTTCAGCAGATACTTCTTTAAATTTGAAGGACCGTTTGTATGATAAAACTTGGTTGTTCCGAATGTCTTTTATGACTCCGATTTTCTTTTATATCTTTCAAAAACTGAACGAATTGAATTTATCATTGCAAGGTAAACAGACAACGGTGTTTCAGGCCTATAACAAAATAACTACCTTCAAAAGGAAATTAGATTTTTGGATTATTTGCGTTGGTAAGAAAGAAATAGAAAGCTTTACGTCACTCAGTGAGTTTGTTAGCGATAACGACTCAGAAATGTTTCAAGGTGATGTGTTTGAAGCATTGGTCCAATATCTCAGTTCGATGCGTGCATCTTTTGAAAAGTATTTTCCCGAAGAACAGAACACAAAAATGAAACTGAATACAGGGATTCATAATCCTTTTTTTACAACTTGCAAAAGCCCGAAAGTATGTCAAACGAGATATATGAATCTCTTTTAGAAATGTCATCAGACACAAGTATGGAGTCACTGTTCAAAACGACGCCTCTCAACGATTTTTGCCTTTAGTCGCATTATGTCCAATTCGCAAAATGTCCAACTGTCCAGTTCGCAGTAGGTCCAGTTCGCAATTGGTCCAGTTCGCGATTGGTCCAGTTCGCAGTAGGTCCAGTTCGCAATTGGTCCAGTTCGCGATTGGTCCAGTTCGCAAATGGTCCAGGGCCTGTAGACAAAGTCACATTCTACTAGTGGAATCGCAACGAAGCGAAACTTCAAAAGACCGAAATGTATGGGAGAGACAACATTTGTCGACATGTCACGTGTAACAAATAATGTCACTCCCATACATATTGAACACTTGAAGGTTCGCTTCGAAGCCATTCCACTAGTAGAATGTGACTTTGTCTACGGGCCCAGTTCGCAAATGGTCCAGTTCGTAATTAGGGATCCTCCTTGATTACGAGAAGCTTTTTTGACAACCTTCTGAGAGGCTAGATTCAGGTCGAAGTAATAATGCATGTACTCGTAATTTATGATCAAAACTTTTATTTAAAAAAAACTAATGAAAGTAATTAATTTTAATCAAAGATTTGCTTTGATTTAAATAATTTGCAATAGCTGGCAATAACAAAACGCGGACATGTATTTGTCTTATTTGAGGGTATTTATAAAAATCATTGACAAATAGGTGCTAATATCAATTAGGGAGGTACTTGATGAATAATATAATCTTATTGTCATGGTTGTAGAATATGTAATTCTTTACCTGTAATAAACAAGGAAATATATATAATTATTGTTGTGTATTTTAAAGTACTTAGCTATATAGAGTGTTCGGTGTGGATTTATTTTAATTTAAAACAAGTAACAACAAAACATATTAACAATGAACCGCGAGTTTGAGTTTATTGAAAATCAGAGAGGGAAAATGAGTTTGATTCGAAATGATGGACATCGGTATAATCTAAATTGGACAAATGCAAATAATACTACATTGTGGCGGTGCATTAATCGTAAAATATGTTCTGCCTCAATCACGCTGGACCAAGACAAAAAAGTTATATTACGCGAGTCGTGCCATGTTTGTGTAGCAAGCACAACTTCAAATGAAGTTTTAAAGGGAAAAGCAGATCTTAAAAAGACAGTATGTGACAATTTAGGCCCATTACGGCAACTAGTTGAACAAAATGAATCATTCAAGAAGGCTAGAACACAGCAAACAGAAGACAATGATATGGTACCTCAATTTCAATCAATAAAAGATACACTATACAGGGCCCGACGAAAATATTTAAATACTGGTTTACTTACTCATACTGATACATGTACTGTCACTATCCCAGATACTTTGGCCAATAACTTCCTAATTTGTGAAGATGGAGAACAAGAGAAGATTTCAATTTTTTCAACAAAGACTGCCCTAGAATTTGCAAGATCATTTTACGCTGATGGTACGTTTAGAGTGTGTCCTAAGCCTTTTTATCAGATGTACGTTTTACATATTGATTGTAATTCAGATAGTAGATCTACAAACGTATTTCCTGTGATATTTGCAGTACTACCTAATAAAACAGAGATGACATATAGACGATTATTTACCCTCCTAAAACAAAAACTTAATATCAAAATAAAAAAATTCAAATGCGATTATGAACTCGCTCAAATAAATGCGATTTCTTCCGTTTTTCCATCAGTTTCAACCAGTGGATGCTATCATCATTATAATGAGGCAATTTGGAGGTATTCCAAAAAAAAGAAACTTAACACTACTAGAGATGGACGAAATATTTCAAGAATTATTGCGATGATCCCTTTATTTCCTGAGAATTTAATTCCTGCTGCTTGGCGATTTATTTTAGATAAATATTCGACTTGCACAGAAATTATGCAGTTTCGTCAATATTTTGAAAAACAATGGTATCCGAAATTACCACCAGCCGTCCTCAGCTGTGCCAATCAGAGGCACCGCACAACTAATGCTCTGGAAGGATGGCATCGGCGAATCAACGGACGTATTTTGAAAAATCCAAACTTGTACCATATTCTTCATAAACTCCGGGCAGAAACGAAATATTGTGATAGACGACTTCGGGATTCTTTATTCAAAACAGCGAGGAATAGAAGAAGATTAAGAGACATCACATTTGATAAAAAGTATAACAAATATTTGATCGAACTACAAAATGATAGACTTAGCGTTAAAGGCTTCTTCACTAAAATTATATTTCTTCGTCTTACATTGTTTAAGCAATGATTTTGTAATACATCACTTTATGTATTCCATTTTATAAAAATACTTAGGTATGACTTAACGTGATTATTCGATTTCATGAAAATATTAAAATAAACACATAACCTACCTACTATGATTAAAATACCTATATTGTTTCCATTTCATAAAAATACTTATGACTTAACGCAATTATTCGATTTCATGAAAATATTAAAATATACATATAACCTACCTACTAGGATTAAAATACCTATGTTGATTCCATATTATAAAAATACTAATGACTTAACGTGATTATTCGATTTCATGAAAATATAAATATAACTACCTACTAGGATTAAAATACCTATGTTGATTCCAGTTTATAAAAATACTTATAATTATATTTTGATCATAATTATTACCAAATTATGATAGGTATGATACATATTTTACATATTATTTGTTAAATAAAAGTGTTGATCATAAATTATAAATGCATTTTTGCTTCGAGCTGAATCACGCCTCGCAAAAGGTTGTCAAAAGGGCCTGCCGTAATCAAAGACGACTCCTATTTTATGAACTGGACCAATTGAGAATTGGACATTGTGAGAATTGGACGTTGTGAGAATTGGACAATTTGCGAATTGGACGTTGTGAGAATTGGACAATTTGCGAATTGGACGTTGTGAGAATTGGACAATTTGAGCCCGCTGGACATTTTGCGAATTGGACATAATGCGACTAAAAGGATTTTTGGTGCAGAATCCGTGATGAATATCCAATGCTGGGCAAAATGGCTCTGAATATTCTTCTCCGAGAGAAGAATATTCGTTTCGTCGAAAATTTGCGTTTTGCACATTTTGCGTTCTGAACATTTTGCATATTGAACATTTTGATTGTAGTGCTCATTTTGCTTTTTGGTCATTATGCTCTGAAGGGAGATTTTTCACGTTTTTAGGATAACCATGACATGACAAACAAATTAATATCAAATATTGCCATTTGCATTAAGTTCACCACAACATATTCAAAATAATCTTCAAAAATTTCTTCATGATGATTTAGAGGGTTTTGAAATTAAACCCCTCTATTTATGTCTGCTAAAAATAAAATACAATTTTACATTAATATGGGCAGAAAAACAATGTAAATCTATAAAAACCTTAAAACGTCTGTCCTGAAAAATTTTAAAATTACCATTTCGACCCTTGTATGTACTGGCAAGTGGCATGTACTGTTTGTTAAATGCAAAAGATTCTACCTAAAAAGGGCCAGCAGATGAGACAGCGACATGGTGGGCCGTCGAGGAGAATTTTACTATAGACAAGACTTTGGTCAGATTTTTTTTACTTACAAAACGTCATAAAATAATAAATAATCTAATGTTTGGCAAATGGACCACCGGTTCGAATCGCGGCCCTGTCCTGAGAAGACTCCGGCAAGAAACTCAGCGGGCTGGTTTTTTTTTGGTCTATTTACAAACATATTTACTTAACCTAAGTACAATATTTCATTTGAGTAGCATAGAGAGAGAGCAAACAGTTCTTATCCAAGCTTGTTTGTCGTCTAAACAGTCTTGAATTTTATAGTAGCCTTTTTGGCAGAGTTTACTTTTAATTTGGCTTTTAAATTTATGAAGAGGTAGATTCTTCATTTCACTAGGAAGCTTGTTGTAGAAGCGTATACAGTTACCCTGAAAGGAATTACTAATCTTGTGGAGTCGACTATTACAAACCACAAGATTGTTTTCATTTCTAGTATTTACGTTATGTATATCACAAAGCCTTAAAAAATTGGAAATGTTTCTTCTAACATACAAAAGATTTTCAAAAATATATTGGGAAACTACAATTAGAATGATTATTTCTTTGAACTTTTCTCGAAGGGAGACTCTTGGGCCCAACTTATAAATTGCCCGCACCGCCCGCTTTTGCAGTACAAAAATTGTATTTAAATCTGCGGCATTACCCCAAAGGAGAGTGCCATAGCTCATAATACTATGAAAATAACTGAAATAAACTATTCTAGCGGTATCTATGTCTGTTAAAGTCCTAATCTTTTTCACAGCGTAGGAAGCAGAACTTAACCTACTAGCTATTTTTTCAATATGTGATCCCCACTGTAATTTAGCATCGATACTGAAACCTAAGAACACGGTTGATTCCACAAGGCTCAACAACTGTCCATTAAGTTGTACATTGGTTTCCACCTGTGTAACATTAGGTAAGGTGAATTTAATACATTTGGTTTTTTTTTCATTAAGGCAAAGATTATTTATATTAAACCAATGAACCACTCGTGAGATTGCGTTGTTCACTTCGTCATAATTATCTAATTGTCTTTTAATTTTAAATATTAAGGAAGTACTGTAACGTAGCGTTTTTGAACCTCGTTACATCGGTTGTTTTTACTCGTTTTTAGACGAAATTTAATAAGTTTCTGAACGGAACGTGGAGGGGAACTTTGACGTTTGAAGTTTTTGACGTTACCTTTCTTCCTTACAATCATAGATTATTATATATTACTAGCTGATGTCCGCGGTTCCACCCGCGTGGAGGTCGGTTTTTGTTTTTGGTTATAACTCTATATAATAGTATAGATTTTTCTTTGTATTATAGGATTATTTTCCTGTATATATTTGTTTCCTGTATAATGTATATTTTGTACAAATTTAAGAATTTAGTTTCTACTCTAGTTTTGGAGCGAAATTTAATATTCATTTTGTTTGTTAAATTCACTTGACTTATTTCCACTCACTTTGGGAATGGAAATTTAAGTTTCTTGAACTTAGTTTTTTGTGTAGTTCTGAATCATATTCTTAATATTAATTTCGATTAGATTCTCGGATTTGACGCATTTTTATGCATTTACTTTATACCTTGTTATACCATTTTTGGGAAACTTTGGTTTTACTTGACTTTGACCTTTTGTGCTATTGTGTTTCATACACATACGTCACACCTTTTTACGCATTGCGCACGGAAAGCTGGTGGTGTTGTACCGGTCGCAATTGTCGTCTTTCTTTTTTTGTACAATTGTGTTTCTATACACATTGTCACTTTTTTATGCTTTGCGCACGGAATGTCGGTGGTGTTGAGCCGGTCGCAAATGTCATTTTATTTTTGCGGTTGTGCTCAGAAAGTCAGTGGTGTTGTACTGGTCACAATTGTCATATTTTCTTTATATTTTGCTTGTGCTCGGAAAGTCGGTGGTGTTATGCCGATCACAACGCTTTTAAATATATTATTATCACCTCTTTATGATAATTTTATTTTGACGTTTAGAAGTTGGAGTTTAAATTTGAAGGCGGCGGCTTTTAACCTAACCGATAATGGGAAAACTTCATTGTTTTTACCAGTTTTGTTTCAGATTCGGCAGCGTTGGTGCTCAACCGATATCCTCTTTGTTTCATATTTGTTTCAGGATTTGCTGGTATAGAGTCGGTGGCGTAGGGGCCCAAACGCACTTTTGTATTTATGCTTGAAGGCTGGTTAAGATCAAGGATTAGATTCGATGGCGTTGGTTGCCTAATCGATATCTGGAATAGCGTTGAGTTAGATTTGTTTTATTGAAAGTTTTATTTTCACAATACTTTTGGTGTTGGGATTTGTTTTTATTGAAAGATTTATTTTCACTATACTTTTGGTGTTGGGATTTATTCACACTCTTTCTGAGTTTAGTTTTGGTTTTGGTTATTCCATTGAGTTGGATAATAATTGTCCTTTATTTGCATTTATATTTGGAAATTACTTTCCAAACTTAATTGTTCACTTTTGAAAATGCTTTCACATTCTTTCACTTATCTTTTTCTTGGATTGTTCATACAATTCCAATTTTGAATGATGCTTAACATTTTTGACTTACTTTTTTTGCTAAATGTTGCAAGACATTATATTTTCTTTTGAGGTTTTTGGATTTTGTCTTTAACTCTCATTGTTTTTTTCTTCAAAATAAAAAGGATGTTCCTTTTTCTTTTTTTTTGGGAGGGATGTAAGGTAACGTAGCGTTTTTGAACCTCGTTACATTGGTTGTTTTTACTCGTTTTTAGACGAAATTTAATAAGTTTCTGAACGGAACGTGGAGGGGAACTTTGACGTTTGAAGTTTTTGACGTTACCTTTCTTCCTTACAATCCAGCAGGATGGTCGATAATTTTGTAACTTGAATTTATCTTTAAACATCTCGAAAAAAAGAGATGATTTTTTAATGTGGGACCTATAATTGTGTGTCCAATATGATCGTAAGCAAAGATTACGTCATATTTTTGGTAGGTTAATATTTCTTATAAGATTTGCTTTGATGGCGTCCGTCACATTTCGTATTGGAAAATAATCGTCAAAATTTTATTGTTTCAGCATTTTTAAACCAATATACAGTGATTCTACCAGACACTGATATTATATCAACCTATTAAGGCGGTAAGTCGCACATATTTCTTTGTTTAGGGACCTCATGGAGTCTTGTTAGAAACTTATTCTAATGACATAATTTTGTTACAGGTTTCCCATGGAACCGCCTTTAACCCTTTAGCTTTTAGCTCTTAGCCTTTTGCCTTTCATTCGTTTTTCTGTTCTACTTATAATTATGCCTTCACTTGTGAAGCCGTAACTTTTTGAGATATTGTGCCACATGGGCTACGCTTGAAACATTAGCAGAATGTGTGAGCTATCTTTGGCTTAGCTGGTATGCGTGAAAGTTCACGTACGCGCCGAGGGATGCCGTGAGCTCAATCCATTTAACTTAACTTAATTTGAACCATTAATTTCTTAAAAAATTGCATTGGTGACAAGTGACACAAGTAATTTATTTTAGTTTCAAAAAATCTGTGAAAACTTAATTTAATAATTCAACATGATTTGTACACTGGATCGCTTAAAATAAAACCCTTAACCTCAGTATAGTGGTTGTATTTAGTTCACCTCCGGAAGATTAAAAGTCTGCAATCCTCCGTTGACTATCTGTGTAGGCACTGTGTATCTCCAAGGCGCCCGAATTATCTTCACTATATTGTATTTTTTTATAGGAGATCACTTTAAACTTAGTGACCAGTATACATATATAAACCCAATATAATATATAGTTTTAAATTTTTTATTATTACAGTATCATCAGCAAACAAAACAATACTATTTTTATCCCTTACGTAACGTACTTAAATAAAAGTATATGTAAAAAAAAAATCCACAATGATTGCACCGACTACAATAACACAGGGAGTATCAGTAAAACAGTTAAAACTTAGAGACTTCGGCCAATTACTTAAAACTCATTATGGTGATGATTGGCGTAGTTTAAATACCTTAGGATATTTTGCTTGAGTGCTGCCTCACAACATTCCTGTAAATCATAATGTTGATGACGAAGTAGACGACAATAACCCTGAAGATTCAATGTGCGCAGTGCAAGAGGAGAAGTCAACATTAATCATTTAGGTTGATATTTGTTTAAATAAACATTTTTTTTTTATAAAGCTAACACTATTGTGCTAAAGAAAAATACCAGTGTCCGTTATGTTAGCGTACACAAGAGCTATATTGTGTTGGTTACTATGCCATTAAACTCTGTGTAAATACTGCCTAATTAGTGTAAAAATAAAAAAAACTCTTCCTCTTTAGTCTAGGAAATAAACACCATTTTCACTGTGTACGCTGGCGTCACGATCAAGCTAGCGTACACATGGCCGTACTCGAAAACTGCTAATTGTAAAGCAACAGAGCTTACACACAAAAATAGTGCTCTAATACTTCTCCCACCATGCAAAACTTCATAACGATTGCTCTTGTAGGAACAGAGATATTGAACAAGACTTTTCAATGACATTCGGAGCTGGCGTTATGGCAGCGTACACATAATAGTTCTTATAGAAAGGAAACTTTCTTTTAATAAATGCTATATGTATAAATTGTGCGTGAAATTCTGCCTCTTTTAGTGTAAATACTTTATGCGAATTCGCAGTGGAATAATTAAAAAATCCATGTTAATTTTTGATCATAGTACAGGTACAGATATGCTCAAAAGTGATTTGTCAAGTTTTTTAAAATATAGAACTAAAACTGAAACGTGAAAACTGAAAGTTATCGACCATGAGAGCTGCCATAAGACGTGCAAGCGCGAGGGAGAAAGTATTATAGTGTATTTCACATTAGCATTTGAAAATGTTCCATTCCACGCAAACCAACTTTTTACAGTCCAGCATATAAATAGGTAATCATTTTAATTTAATTTATGTCAAAACACATCATGCTAACTTATATTAGAAAATAACGCTATATCTCTGTTTATAATTTCACTAATAATTCATTTTGTTCACGACTGTACGTCAATCATTTGCTCCTAGAACTTAACATAGATTTTTTAATTATTCCACTGCGAATTCGCATAAAGCATTTACACTAATAGAGGCAGAATTTCACGCACTATTTATACATATAGCATTTTTTTAAAGAAAAGTTCCCTTTCTATAAGAACTATTATGTGTACGCTGCCATAACGCCAGCTCCGAATGTCATTGAAAAGTCTTGTTCAATATCTGTGTGTGTATCTGTTCCTACAAGAGCAATCGTTATGAAGTTTTGCATGGTGGGAGAAGTATTAGAGCACTATTTTTGTGTGTAAGCTCTGTTGCTTTACAATTAGCAGTTTTCGAGTACGGCCATGTGTACGCTAGCTTGATCGTGACGCCAGCGTACACAGTGAAAATGGTGTTTATTTCGTAGACTAAAGAGGAAGAGTTTTTTTTTATTTTTACACTAATTAGGCAGTATTTACACAGAGTTTAATGGCATAGTAACCAACTCGATATAGCTCTTGTGTACGCTAACATAACGGACACAAAATACCACTAATTTTAAATGGTCCTCTAAGTGGTTAAATTAGTACCTAACGCATGTAAATTACATAATTCTGATGTTAACTTTTATATTTCTCTGCAAACTACATAATCAAGTATCTAGTATCAAAATTAGTTTAGCGAGTTGCATTTAAGTTTATATGTTTAAAATAAACAATGTGCAACCATCGCATGCAACAGAAACAGCAAAGTCCACCTGTAGCTTTCAGAACCAGCAATGTCCAAACTATTTATTTAATTTTATTGCAGTTATATGAAAAACGGTCACTTTTAATATTATGTAATCGTTATAATAATCTACTGCCAATTACAAAAATTACAGTTACTAATGACGTTCGAATAACTCATAATACTAATAGGACTATCAAGTGGACATTGCTGATATTGATTCTAGTAGACTCAGATAGTCTGTCTGTGTCGATGAATGATTTTTCGTCCTGATGAGACAGGAATACACTAATCTCAGATTTTTACTATTTTCAGGGTACTTCCTGGTATATCCTGGTACTTTATAAACTTGATATTTCCTGCTCGTGTCCTCATAGGCATCGGAGTCCACGGAAGAAGTTTCTGAAGCGGGCAATCAGTCGGGTCTTTTTTTCGTTTCTTTCCTCCCATTTTCAACCAAATTCACTTAAGACCTATTAATGGTCTGCTATACAGACATTATTTGCAATGAAATATACAAAATATACACTTAGATTGATGTCTTAAATCTAAGAATATACACTAATATACAGTATGTTAGAAAGTAGAAAGGTTCCATATATATTGGAGTTGGAGCCCATAGATTATTTATAATATTTATTAGATATACCTATTTTTTTTTTGTTTTCTTCGCCCTATTGGGCAGGCTAAAGTCGTGAGACCATACCGCCTAGTCTGACGTGGATTTCTTTCTTGAAAGATAGGAAAATAATTTCATTCGTTTAATTTCTTTCATAATCAAATCCAGGTGATTTTGTCTTCAGTTCATAACTTCTTTCAGTCAAATCCGATAAATTCTGTCTTCAGTTAATATCTTCTAATCTGTGAATCTCCGTTTAAGGAGTGGGAATCGTCCATGGATCAATAGACTACAAATTATTATTGTACTTTGTGGACTACAACGTCCTAACGTCCTTTAATCCGTTATGTCAAATGTCAATGTTATGAAACACTCAAAGTCAAAAGTCAATTAATTGTTTGTCTATATGTCAACGTGTCAACGACCTGTGATGCTCATCACCGATATTTTTTACAGTTTAACAGAAAATTACACAAAAATTTAAATTACAATGTTTTTACATAGTTCCAAAGGATAATCTGTTATCTTATTCTAAATCTCATGTACAGTACTTAGTATAAATTTATACAAATATTTAAAAGTAGAGGCATTCCTAAGCAACTCCTGAATGCACCGCGGGACCAGTTCGGGTTTTTCATAGGATTGTAAAAGCTCACCTATCAACACAAGGCGCTGAATGTTGAAAGATGAACAATCAAAGAAAATGTGGTCTAAGGATTAAATATTTTGAGATAAACAAAAATCACAATTTGGAGAACTGACCATTCTAAGGCGGTGAAGATGATAGTTCAAACGACAGTGACCAAAACGCATACGACAAATAGTTACATAGAATTTTCTATCTATAAAGGTACCGTAAACTGCTGCAACTTTGTCAAGTACAATCAACATTGCCTATTTCATTAAAATTCAATTGAATTGGAACACATCACCCGTTGCTTTCTTTCAATAATGGGATAAATAGTGTCATTATCGTGGCAACCCATTTCAATATTTATTTTACGTGGTAACACTAACGTATAACTGTCAGTCACTCGTTATATGTCGCGGGCGCAGTGTCTGTGGTTTCAAGCGGTCGCAAACTTTTTAATTTTGTCCGAAAAACGTCGAGTCCAGTGATATTTTTATTACTTATATGGTAAGTAAATATATCCTTCAATTGTATCTACTACTGTTTCTAATGAATATGCTCGTTTTCAATCAATTATGATAGTAGGCAATCTTGCAAAGGGTTGCTCGTACAAAAATGTCACAACTTTACCTAGGTCTAGGGTTGTTACTGTTTTTAATCGACATTCAATAACGAAATTGTTTTTTATTCAGTTCTTTATTTGATTTAGTTTTCGATTAAAAGTGAAATTCACCAATAACTCCCGAGATTATGCGGTTAATTTGCAATTTAGTATTTCAAAACTATTTTTTATGAGAGAAACACTAAGACCCGGTTGTAATACCATATTATTTTGAGAAAAATTAACAGTCGAGTAAGGAACTCGAACCCGCAATAGCTTTCTAACCAGAGTAATACTCTGTCCACCTGAACTACTCGACCTGACCTCGCGTTCTTGGTACCTATCTTACACTAAAATGATTTGATTTATTTTCATGAACAATTTACATTGTGTTTGAAATATTTAAACATACATATTTATTCGCACATGCATTAATATAATGGTCAAAATTGTTACGCTTAGGCACGATTGTTACGATTAGGTAGTACTCGCTTAGAGTTTTGCACCGTGATCACAGTTGTGATTGTGATCCATGCATCGTGTGCATGCATCTCGCGACACCGTGTGGTCAGAGCTGTGGAAGGGCGCAAGGTGATGCATGGGAGTTCAGCCGCCATATTCATACAAGCATTTCACAATATCTTATATCCGTGTATATTTTTGACAGGTACAAAATACAAAAATGGAAAAGAAAAGAATTAGACGAAAACCCGGCGCTAGGCGATATGGTGACTATTCACTAGAAACATTAAATGTTGTAGTGGATCTGGTAAACAGTAAATCTCTGTCGTCTTATGAAGCAGAAAAGCAATTTGGTATACCGCGACGTACGATTATTAATAAATGTAAAAAATTGCATGACGAGGCTGTCGGACGACCCCAAGAACTATCATTAGACGAGGAAAAACATATTGCAGCAGCAATAAACGTTGCGTCGGAATTCGGTAGCCCCCTTTCGCTGCTAGATTTACGCATTGTAGTATATAACTACCTGGAAAAAAATGGTAAGACAACACTTTTCAAAGGCAAAATGCCTGGTGAACGCTGGGCTCGCAATTTTTTACAACGACGCAACTTCACGCAGAGAGCTACAGTAAACATAAAACGTAGTCGAGCATCGAAAACTGTGGAGGAAATGTACGATTATTATAAAAATCTCGAAACGTCAATCAAAGATATACCTAGTAGAAATATTATGAATTTTGATGAGACTAATTTGAGTGATGACCCCGGTTCGCAAAAAGCAATTTTTAAACGAGGTACCAAGCATCCCGAACGTGTTTTAAACTCCAGCAAAAGCTCAGTTTCAATTATGTTTAGTGTAACTGCTGACGGCGAATGCTTACAACCATACGTGGTGTATAAGGCAGAATATCTATGGTCCCGGTGGTGTGAACTTGGACCACCTAAAGCAAGGTATAATCGCACAAAATCAGGGTGGTTCGACATGATTTGTTTTGATGATTGGTTCAAAACTATTGTCTTGCCATGGGCGATTTCACGTGAAGGAGTCAAAGTCATAATTGGGGACAATCTTGCATCACATCTTAGTATTGAAGTTATTAAGCAGTGTGAGGAGCATAGTATCAGATTTGTATTTTTACCACCCAATGCAACACATTTAACTCAACCACTTGACGTTGCCTTTTTTGGTCCCATGAAGAGACGTTGGCTAAAATTTTGTTAAAATATAAACTGCAAAACCAAAACGTAACCACAATTAATAAGTGTCATTTTCCGCAACTGTTACAAGAGCTGATGACTAAAATCAATATGTCTCAAGGCACTATCATACGTAGTGGATTTGCAGGGTCTGGGATGTTTCCCATTGATCCATCGAGGGTACTTACAAAAATACCAGTTACATCAGAAGCAGAAAAAAAGAATTTTGATATTTGTCTTTTAGAGTATCTTCAAAGAATCAGAAACTCAACCACCCAGCCTCTTAGAAGAGCAAACAAAAAATTAACAGTAACTGCCGGTAAATCAATATCAACGGAAGACGCAGCAACATTGATAAACACTAAAATTAATCCCCCAAAAAAGCCTGAAATAACCAAAAATACAAATTATAAAAATAGTAAAGGTATAAAGAAACTTAGTAAGAACGCAGACGCTAACAAAGAGAACTTTCAGGTATTACTGCAACCAAAATCATTACAACAATTATCTATAAATTTTTTGAATGAACTTTGGACATTACAATTTGAAGATTGCAAGCGCTGTCATGTCATTAATCTAGCAGAAAGAAGAAGTCCAATATCGAATGTTAATTTTCTTAACCAATTATCTAAACATGATCCAACTAATTTGCCATTCGTAGCTACATATGATTTACCGAAATGCCTTCAATCCATGGAAACAAAAGACTGTAACAGTAATATAAGATCTATTGAGAATGTGCCTTCAAAAATAACTATATTATCTGATATAATTATTAAGCCTGGACCATCTAAATCTGATTATACATCTACAAAGAAGCAAGTAAGTCGCGGTAAAGTAAAATTGAACAACAAAAAATCAGTTCTGAAAGAAACAAAAAGTTATACTGATAAAAATACATATGCAGACAAAAAGCTACCTTGCTACCATGCTACCTTTGCAAAAGCTTCAAAAGAAAAAGTTTAAACCAGAAGAAAACGAAGAAATACTTATTGCCAAAAAAAAAGAAACAGCGTGTTTTCAGTGAATCGAGCTCTTTGACATCTCATAATTCTTCTCTTGATTTAATCGTTTCTAACACAGATAACTCAAACTGTGAAACTTTTGACGATTACATTGAACAATGTTTGCAAGAGGAGAAAGAAAATAATGAACCAATATTGTCAAACATTCCATTTGGAATCAATGACATCGATTTTTTTACAGAGGACAAGACATTTAAAGAACGTGACTGGCTTTTGGTTCGTTTTGCCACAAAAAAGAGTTTGAAGCATTACGTAGGACAAATTATTTCACTCGATTATCAAGTACCCATGGTAAAATTTTTAAGAAGGGTTAAAAACTCTAAACATGAACAAGGAACTACTTTCTCTTATCCCCCAGTTGATGATGTCTCGGCCATAACTCATTCGGATGATATAATATCAATTTTACCGCGCCTCAAATTTCCCATCGTGGTCAAATAATATTCAATATTAATTTTAATGATTTTAATATCCAGTAAATGTTAATAAGTCTGATACATATGATTTCAGTGAGATTATTTTTCAAGTGTGAGATTTTATTTGATTTAGACTTTGATTACCACAGCTGTCACTGTAAGTGAGCAATTGTGTATTATTCTTAAGACGAAGTGGTAAGTCCAGAAGCGTAAAGGAGGTGTCTTAGAAACAGTTTTTTGGAATCAAACGCTAAAATGCATGAAATGATATTCCTACCGTCGTAAAGGTAAAGAAATGCTTTATATTGTTATACAATTCGAAACACGATTAGAGTGATTCGCCTCGATAGAAAAAGATCGTGAATATCGTAAAAAATCGTAATTTTGCTAGAATGAAACAATTTTACGGCGATTGTAAAGAAAAAACAAGTGCAAAATTTATATTTTCATAAACCTTACATCAAATCCCATATGGTAGTACAGATGGTTTTCTCTTAAATAGAAGTTAATTATTTTAACTATATAAAACATAGCGCTCACGTGCGAGCTCAGTCGGCCGCGGGGCCTCGCCGCGAGTAGACACGTACTCCTTCGTCGCGCTCGCTCGCTATTGCATTTGATGTAAAATGGGCAATAAAAGCCTTAGAGGAAGGACAATATCCCGTTAGCGGAAAAGCAGGATCGCCCAAAACAATCTATCTCAGTGAGTATCAACGTACCACATAATTATATTTGTTATTTTCTTAGTGCGAGTGGATATGCTAATAAAGGTCACCGTACACTTGACCGGATATCGGCATTGTTTTGTGTCGATGCCATTTTATTATCTCAGTATGAGTGGGAATGACATGACCATCTTCACATTATAAGAAATTTAAAGTGACACGTATTAGATGTATTGAAAAAGTTTAATATATATAAAATAATAGTGATAGTAAATTATTGCACCAAATATTCCTGGCTCCTGGACCCGCCAGGAACGGTGGGAACCAGGAACAGTAGGAGTGAAGACCAACCCTTCACGAAGGATAGTTGAGAAGATGACGTTTCTAGATTAGAATTCTTGTATCTTATCGGACATCAGAAAGAATTTCTTGTAATGTGCACGGTCTCATACAACCACCAATCTAACTGGATTTCTTGTGTCTGACAAGAAAAAAATCTTATAGAGTGAAAATGGTTTAAGTGAATCTTTTGTTATGGTGATTTGAATAGGTATTTGGAAATTACTTATGTTTGATAAACTGAAAAAAAAATTAGAAGACTTACTGTTTTGCAGATTACGAGCATTGGCTGAGCAAACAAATTCGAAAAAACTGAGTTCAGAGACAGCGTAAGGCATAACCATTTATCAAATCATAAATTGCAGTTGTCGAGTGGGAATAAACATTATGAAGTAATTTTTTTTTAAGAAATGATAATACCTACTTACATTGCAGAACTCCATCATTACTAGACACAGTGACAAGTGCACCAACGGAACTGACTCTTGTGTATGCTGACCTATTATCAGCCACTTGTAATGCCTTACGTTCAGAAACTCCATTACAGTGAGTGCAAAGCGCTATTTATTTTACAACTTATATTTATTATTTATATTCATTCGTTGGTGGCTGAACTCCTCCGTATCTTGACCAAATTTACTGCGGTGCTAATGTGGACACTGAGGAGTAGTAGTAGTAGTAGTAGTAGTAGTAAATCTCTTTATTGTATGTACACAAGAATACTCCATACATAAGCTGGTACAGTTTTGAGACATATACAATTGGCGGCCTTATCGCACAGGGAAATCTCGTATAGGCAACCATTGGATGGAGAAAACAGTTAATAGAAGATATAGGGCAGTTACTGGTGTACTCTGACATTTAAATATAAAATTATAAATATATAAATTTATCGCTATACATATAATATATACTGGAACAGTACCTATTTTTAGGTACATCATACATACAATATATACTTATAATTAAGACATAGTTTAGAATAAATAAGGAAGACGTAGAGAGAGTAGGAGCAAAATTAATGACTATGGTTCCTGTAGATAGTGGGCCGTGACTAAGTTTTTGAAGACTGACAGCGATTGCGCACGTCTTATGGCCACAGGTAAGGCATTCCACAATCGAACAGCTTGAACAGTAATGGACTTATCCATGAACTTTGTGGAGTGTGCTGGCATTTTCAACCTCAGATTCTCTGACGATCTTAAGGACCTTGAATGTGTGTCACAGAGGAAATTAAAGCGTTCTTTTAAGTAGACTGGGAGGAGTGTTTTGAAGATGGTTCATGGCCGATGTACCATTGAGGAATAATCAACGAAAAACAGTTTCACGAGCGCGCGGCCTTAGCTAACCGTGCGACCGTAGTAAGACTTCTTATTTTCAAGTAAGAGTCCTGATCGCTCAGCTCAATTTATTTCAGTCGCACCCTGTACTGAATTCCTAGTATAGTTATTAGTACATACATAGTTATTAGTACATACAACATAGTAATTAAATAATAATTGAGAGATTTGTAATATGCATTTTTACCTTTCAGGTCCATAGATAATATTGACTGTGAACTTGTCATCTTCCTGAAGATACATCGAACTTAGAGGAAATTACCGGCAGGAGAATATAGTGGACATCGGCTATTTTTTGAAACAATTAAAAGAAATGGAGCATGAATTTGTATTTAAATGCAACTACAGTCATTTAAATTTACTACGGGATTATTTTATATATATATTAAACTTTTTCAATAGATCTAATAAGTGTCACTTTATTTTGGAACTCTCTTTTTACGTTTTAGAAAAAATTTAAATAAAGGCATTAAAATAAATAAATAACTTAGATTTTTTAGTCCGCTATACCTACATTGGTTTGTATGAAATTGAACCCAAAATTTGTGGCAATCAACTGACTTTCGACGACTTGCGGAAGACAAGAATTTTCCTGGATGCATTCACATTATAAGAAATATCTAATCAGACATTTCTAATCGGACACAACAAATTTTCTTATAGTGTGAAGATGGTCTCATTGATTTCATTTCAAAAAAAAGTCAGAATTACTTTTCTTGTGTAAATTACATACTTATAATACATATAGAAACGTGTATTAAAGACCAGAAACTCTGGTTCACACAAATATTTAGTCCCAGCGGGAATCGTACCCGTAACCTCCTGCATCGTAAGCTGGCGCTCGCCCGACCACGCTACAGAGGCTGTTACGTACGTACAAATATACGGTGATCATTTCACTTCTACTCATACTGGTGAAAAATAAATTGGTATCTTTACATAACAATACCGATATTACCGATACCCGGTCAAATGTACGTTGACCCTCAATTTCACGTCAACTCATCATACTGATGAAAAAAAAAATTGGTATTCGTAAAAGACAATACCGATAGCCGGTCAAGTGTACGGTGACCCTTATGGTTCGCGAACATAAAACGCGGGGGGAAGATGGTTGCCCCGCGCATGCTCCCGCCGCACTTCATACCTCACCCCCTCACAAACGCGATGAGCGTGTTCCCACTTCATCTTAACGTGTTATATTACGTTTTTTTTTTTATTAATATTTAATATTAATTTTACTGATTTTAACATCCTGTAAAAGTTAATAACTTTGATATATACCTATATAATTTCAGTGAGATTAAGACTGATTGTTATTTGATACCAAAGCTGTCACTCTAAGTTAGCAATTGTTTATCATACTTAACGTGTTATATTACGTTTTTTTTATTAATATTTAATATTAATTTTACTGATTTTAACATCCTGTAAAAGTTAATAAGTTTGATACCTATATAATTTCAGTGAGATTATTTTTCAATTGTGAGATTTTATTTCTTTTAGACTGATTGTTATTTGATACCAAAAAAAACCTTATGTAAAAAAAAATGTTCTAGAAGAAAGATAAAATATTAATTAATGAAAATTTATTATTTTTAATAAAAATTTACTTAATAAATATTTAAATTCACTGTAAGTGAGCAATTTTGTAACTTGTAACTATTCTTAACGTGTTATATTATATTACGTTTTTGAATTAAATTGTGTGGCATTAATTATGCATATTGTTCCAAAGAATTTTAAAATCGGAAAAAGTCAACTTGTCCAGGACGGGACTTGAACGGGACTTACGTTTTTTTTTATTAATTTTACTGATTATAGCATCCAGTAAATATTAATAAGTTTGTATATACCTATGTGATTTCAGTGAGATTAAATTTCAATTGTGAGATTGTGATTTAGACTTTGATTGTTATTTGATTCCAAAGCTGACACAGTAAGTAAGCGATTGTGTTATTCTTAACGTATTAAATTAAGTTTTTTTATTAGTAAAGTTTATTACCTACTTACCTTCGTTTTTTTATTTAGCACAACCCTAACTGCGTTTCCTGTTTGTATGGAACTTTTTTGAAATCCTGCCCAACTTTGCCTATGCGCTAGTAAAAAAAAACACTTGATGTCATCGAATACAGAAATTTATTACAGGTAGAATAACAAATATGTACGCAAATTTTAGTTTTATTTCAAGAATTGTGTGTTCAGTTTTTCGAATAAACCCATAGGCAATGTTGAAAATATTTACCACAATTTTGCCTAGAACTTTGAGCCCTAATATTGCATTCCACGAAGAGTATTTTATTAATTAGATAGCTGATTATCATTCGGCATCATGCCACAGATGTGTCATAATTAAAAAATTTAACAGATAATAAATTTTGAAGGAAATATGAATGAAACACTTCAAATTCCGCGCAAAGTTGCAGCAGTTTACGGTATTACTTTTACAAAACCATGGTTTTGAATTGATCTGAACATCTAAACCTGTATACCATGAACCTTTATTTTGTACTTGTGTGCATTGGTATAAATGTTTCTCCCATAGTTGGCACATCCGTTGTTTTAGAAGACTTACAACATCCGTGAATGGTAACAAAACATTGATATCACTGCTATACCTAGGAATGACATCTGAAAACTTAATAATAGTTCTGGCTAAATAATCAGCTCTTTCATTTCCATTAACACCTATGTGTGAAGGCACCCATGTAAAACTAACGTCAATATTTGAATCAGACAATTCCATCCATAACTGTTTTATATAGAGAATTATATAGTTAGTCTTAGCATGTAACTTGTTATTTGCCAAGTTTTTCAAAACACTCATGCTATCACTAGCAACAACCCATTTAGTGTGTCCTTGGTTCTTGTTTTTAATGTGCTTCAAAGCACTCAAAATAGCAAGAGCTTCAGCAGTAAAGATACTAGCATGTTTATGAATTTTATATCCCACAGCAGTGTTCAATGAGGGTTCAAATATGGCAAAAGATACAGCACTATCATTTTTAGATCCATCTGTGTAAACAAATTTATGACCTCTCCACTCTGCCAACATTTCATATACCTCTTCTTTTATTGACAGATTTTTGTTTATGACTATATTCATTGCTGGAAATTTGCTAGTGAAAGTTCTTTCATAACAAGGCAAAATATGTTCTGATTGATAAATATTTAAATTTTTTAAGAAGTCTAAATAACATTGAAATCCTTGTAACATATAAAACGGTTTGAGAACTGATTGAATGTGTGTACTGTACAGGTTAGCCATAAGACTGTTGCTAGAAACACTGTAGAGTTTTAGAAGGAATCTTTCTTTTAGATAGTTAAAACGAATACTGATTGGGGGAAGGCTGCATGCAATCTGGATTGCATTTATTGGGGTGCTTTTAAATGCCCCTGTAATTAAACGCATACATTTGTTTTGAAAAATATCTAAACTATTTACAAATTTAGGATCCGCAGCAAAGCAAAAGAAACCATATTCAAAGTGGCTACGAACTAATGATTTGTACAGTATTAACAGAATTTGTGGGTCTGCACCCCAGTATGAGCCAGACAATGATTTCAACACATTAAAAGCTTTGTTAGCTTTGCTTAATATGTGTTTTAAATAATTATTCCAGGATAAATTTTGTGAGAATAACACCCCTAAGAATTTAACCTCGAGTGCAACAGCTATAGGAGAGTTGTTGAAGTAAACAACCGGCATACTAGAAAACCGTTTTCCAAAGACGACAGCCTTGGTCTTCAAGGGATTAACATCAAGTTCAAGGTAAGCAAAATATGTGTTAAGCTTTGCCAATGCATCATTAACAATTTCAACTACTTGAATTAAACTTGTTCCCGTTGCATAGACTACTAAGTCATCAGCAAACTGTAAATTTTTAAGTTTTGTACCTAAAATTAAATTTAAACATTTTGACCTTGACATGTGCCTTTTGATGAAAGTCTAGGACCATAATAAGTGTTTGTTATATTTAACAAAGACTTCACGTCTGCTTAAGAATTTTTTTATCCAATCTATAATCTTTCCAGGGATTCCTGTTAGCAACAATTCGTGACAAAGTATATCAATATTCACACTATTAAAAGCGCCTGTAATGTCGAAGAAAACGGCAAGCCGATGACTGTTTGCAACTAATGCATTATGAATATCAAGCTGGAGCTGACAGATGCTTTCCCTAGCCGAACGATTTCTGCGAAAACCAAATTGATTTGATGGTAAAATTTTGTTTTGTTCCACATAGAACTCCAAACGCTGCTTTAACAATTGCTCGAATATTTTTCCAGCACAAGAGGTAAGAGCTATAGGGCGATAAGAATCAGGAATGGATTTTGGTTTGTTAGGTTTTAAAATAGGTACCAGACAATCTGTTTTCCAATTCTGGGGTACAGTGTTGCTTTCCCATAATAAATTCAGCAATTTTAGGAAGATTTCCATGCTCTTATGACTTAAATTTTTTAAAAGAACGTATGAAATACCATCAAGACCAAAGGCAGTATCTTTTCTGGATGAGACAGCTGATATCAATTCATTAATAGAAAATGGGTCAAGGAGGAAGCTATTGCTAGAGTTTATAATGCCAGGACTGAATGAGATGAAGTCATTTGAAACAAAATCTGGAGTATACTTTCTTAAAAATTTTGGAATCCAGGAATCATCTGCATTATTGCTAGGAGTGTATGTTTTATTGAATTTTCGCATAAAATTCCATATAATAGACAAAGGAGTACATCGATTAAAAGTTTCACAGAGAGATTTCCAACTGTTTTGCCTTTCTATTTTAATTGTAAGTTTTTTGAGTGCTCGAAGTCTTTTAAATTCCAAGTAGCTTTCATCTGTTGGGTTACGCTTGAACTTCAGATATGCTTCTTTGAAATTTAAAACAGCTTCTGCACATTTTTGATTCCACCATGGAAGGCGGCAGGGCTTTTTACCAAAATTGCTATGGCAAGACTGATTAATATTGGCAGAACTACTCTTGACATTAGAAGCTGATTTTGCTGCTGTATGCAAAATTTTACAAAATAGTGAATATGATTCTTGAGGGTTCCGAAGATTTAATTCAAAATTGTTCAATAAGGAATCTACACAACTACTAAACACTTTCCAATCCACCTGTTTAAAATTTGGGTAGTTGGGCAAGTGTTTGCCATTACAAAAGTTATTATCTGAATTAACATTATTGCTATTTAAAGATACTTTTATTATTACAGGAAGGTGGTAACTACTACCAAGAGGAGAATCAGAAACAGACCATTCACATTGAAGCGCCAATGATGGGGACACCAAGGACAAGTCAAGTGCGTTTGGACGCCATGTTAATGAACCAACTGTAGTTGCTTAACCATCATTAAGCAAGACTAGATTGTTATCATCAATTATCTCTAATAAGTCCCTGCCACGTGGGGAATCAGAATCACAACCCCAAGAGGTGTGATGGGCGTTGAAATCTCCTGCAAATATGAATGGTGTTGGAATCGATTTTACTAATGTATCAAATTTAGATTTATTGAAAGCTGGATTACAGTTTGTAGGGCTATAAAAACTGACAATGCACAGATCCTGATTATTAACTGTAATTTTGACACAAATGTTCTGTAATGAATCATCATAATACGTATTAATATTTGAGTATGTTATATTTTTATGAATGATTATGGCCACTCCATTGTGGTTGTTTCCACAATCATTACGTTCGACACTGTAATTTTTTATTTTAAAATTATGATTTGCTTTAAACCATGTTTCTGAAATAATGGCGATATCTATATTATTTGTTTAGAGATAGTTGATAAATATATTTTTGTTACTATTTAGACTTTGTGCATTCCACTGTATAATTTGTAGCTGATCCATTATGAGACTGTAGGGGGTAATTTGTTGCTGAGGGTATTTTTTAGAGTCTCTCGGATAGACCTTGAGTTTATAGGTACTTCTTTGTTGCTGATAATTTTAGTTATTGTTTCGATTAATATGTTAATAAATGTTTCCGATTTCATAAGGTTATTTACTTGAACATCGATTGTTCGTGCTGTTAGTGCTGGAAATGATTTTGGATCAAACAAATCCGAGAAGGTAGCACTTCGGGACTCGATTTTGTTCTCTTCTACTTTTTGTTTTTTCATTGGGCAAGCAGATGAAATTGCTATATGATTTCCTTTACAATTAACACATTTGGCATTTTTGAGGTCAACCTGACATGTTTTATAGTTATGTTTTTCTGTACATACTGAGCATACTTCTGTGTTTCTACAAAATTTGGCTATGTGGCCGTAGGACATACATTTAAGACACTGTTTTACAGGAGGTATGTAAATTTTCACCTCATGACGCCATGAATCAAGATAGACATACTCTGGAAGGTTGGTGGATGCAAACGTTACTGCGACTGCCTGCGTGGGTACGAAGGACATGCTAGCGCCGACGTCACCTCTAATTCTGCGCATAAATCGCCTGACCTGTATCACATTCTTTGAGCTTCCGATTAATGAAAATATTTGTTTGTTAGACATGTCCACCGGCACCGAGGTGAGCACACCCGTAGCTTCGGAGTCGCCAGCCGGTATGGTTGCCTTCAATGAGAGTTGGTCCAGTAATTTTTGATTTTGCAGGAACATGTTAGCATTGTTAGGTAAATCAAAAGTTATGCCTACCTTGTACTTATTTATAGATTTCAGGTGCATGACGCCTGAGACGCCATGATCCCGTAAACCTCTCGACAGTGCCATACGATCCTTATCGCTGAATGTACGATTTTCTTCAACGTGCGAAAGAAACACAATGAACTCTGTTTTTTTTGAGTCCTCAGGATACTTACGTGAGTATCCCCGAACCTTAAAGATTTCATACTTATCGTTCTTTTTCGATTTCGTAGTTTCTCTTGCGGCAGACTTCTCAAAGTCCGAGTCAGAACTACACGACTCGGAAGACGGAATCATCCGCGGCTGCTGCTCATCGGGTGGTGGCGGCTCCTCCTTTCTTCGTCTTTTTTTGATCATTCTGGGACACTCACCAAATTCGTACTCTATTTATATGTATTTATAAGACTATTTACAGGAATAATATACAAATTATACAATTCAAATGAATTTTTGCAATTTTAGAATTAAAAACCGCGCCTTTCCAATTTCCAGGTTCCCGCCTTTTTTCGATATACCTATGTTGGGGCGGGGCGGGGCCTTCTTTTTTTTTCCATTTTATGGCCTGGTTTCTAAGACCTTTTAGCCAAATATTTATTTTGGAATTAAAATAAGTTCGTCACTTTTATTATTCTACCTACTAAATTTGTTGAAATGTATTTTTAATGTATTTGTATATACGTCCATATAAGTTATTATTTTTTAAATATTCTATTAAGCGGCGGGAGGTTTCGTCTGAATCACTGTTATCACTATTATCACATTCACTCATTTTAATTTCACATATGTCACTTGCCATTATTAGTCTTTGTAGGTTATATTTTGACAGTTAAAAATCACGTGGTTTTTATCACCAACAGCATTGGAGTTACAGTGTTTACAACGATTATCTTGAACTACACCCAGTCTTGATAAATGGGCTGGGGATCGTGCATGTCCAAATCTGAGGCGATTAATAGTCGTGATAAATTGACGACTAGCTTCTCTCAGGTTAGTATACCACGGCTTCGAAGGTATGTCTTTTTGAATCGAAGTGTACCATCTACCTTTACTCTCCTTATCTTTGTCCCAAAAACTACTCCACAACACATATATATCTTTCCTTATTTTGGAGTAACAGTCTGTAAAGGGTACAGTAGTTATATACTTTACATCTAGTGGATTAACCCCTTCATATGCAGTTTTATATGCATTTCGTTACCAGTTATGCCTTTATGCGAAGGTATCCACATAAAGGAGACTTCAATGTCTCTTTCTTTAAAGTTGTATACAATTTCCTTAATTCTATATATTAAATAATTGCATTTAAAGTCTATATTACTATTTACAATGCTTTGCACAACACTTAATGAATCTGTTAAAATTAAGAAATATTTACAGAGCTAATTCGTTCGAGAGCTTCAACAATTGCATATGCTTCAGCAGTGAAAATACTACAAATAGTGTCCAGTATAAAGCATTGAGAAAAGTTAATTTGGGGATCATATACTGAGCTACGGACATGTAGATCACTTTTGCTGCCATCTGTATACAGTCTGTAATAATGCCCATTATCTTCTATATATGCCTGTAAGTCCGCATTGTTATTAATTGTAACTTCAATAGTATTAATTTTAAATATTGAGATATTAAACGATATAGAGTAAATAGGCCAAACATTTTGGTGCTGTAATGACTTGTAATTGTTTTGCAGGTCTGAAAGTATATGTGGCAGTTTGGGAAATTTACCAAGCAGCAAGTCACTGCCAGTAGTTAAAGGCTGATTTGGAGTCATTGCAAAAGGTAATATTCTTTGAATTATCTGTTGATTATCAGAAGCTAATAGTTTTGTACAATATCTTTGAACTAGTAATAAACGTCGGAGTACTAATGGCATTATTACAGTTTCCACTTCCATAGCTCTAATGGTAGTTGAGCAAATTGCCCCAGATATTAGTCTCATTGCCTTATTCTGGACTTAATTTATTTACATTTTTACAGTCTATATAAGCTACACAACTATAATCAAAATGGCTTCTTACAATTGATTTATACAATAAACATAGGGTCAATGAATCTGCACCCCATGTCACTCCAGCTAAACATTTGATAATGTTCAAACCGCGAATGGCATTGGATAAAATGTATTTGATATGTGGTTCAAATGACAATTGTTTATCTATTATAACTCCTAGAAATGTATGTTGATTAACTATGTGTATTGTTTGATTGTTAAGTTTTATTTGGGAGTAGGGAGTGTCTTTACTGAAAATCATGGCATGACTCTTGTTAGGATTATTTTCCAGGTGCAACACATCATTATAGTATAGGGACAATTCTGTTAGGGATAAATTTAGGTCTTGGATTGCTAGATCTACACTGTGGTTCATTGTATACACAACAACGTCATCTGCAAATTGTAATATATTAACATTTTGATTATTTACATATTTATAAATTTCACAGGTGTATAAATTATATAATAGTGGGGATAAAGTTGCACCTTGCATTGTACCCTTTGTGACATTTCTGGGTCCATGTAAATGGTTATTAAACTTCACATATAAGGTCCTGTTGGTTAAGAAATTGTAAATCCACTTACATAATAACCCAGGTATATCAAAGCTGGACATTATCCTAACAAGAATATCAGGCTGAACATTATCAAATGCACCTTTTACATCAAGAAATGTGCAAGCAACACTACATAATTTTTGTTTGGCATTTTTCAGGTCAGAGATGAGTGCAGTGAAGCTATCAGTACAACTACGGCCACGTCGAAAGCCATATTGTACATTTGGAATAATGTTATTATATTCTACATAATGATCTAACCTAAGCTTTATCATGTTTTCAAAGATCTTGCCAAGACAGGATGACAAAGAAATGGGCCTATATGAATCTGGGCTATTAGGGGGTTTATCTGGTTTTAATATGGGGATAACACATTGAGTTTTCCATGATTCAGGTATTATATGTCTCAACCAAAGTGCATTTAGAATTTGCAAAAAAACCATTTGTGTATCTATGTGCATGTTTTGGATTAAAGTATAGGGAAAATCATCTAACCCAGGTGCAGTATTGCTTCGGGTTTTAAGACTTAATGAAAATTCATTCCAAGAAAAAGGTTCTATCAAATACTTAGTTCTGATAATTGTTGTTATGTAAATTAAGGAAAGTATCAAGTCTGTTCATTGGTTCATAGGGGTTATCTGACAGTTTATCTAGAAATGGCTCTATAAATTCGTCACTATAGGATTTATTTTGTATTTTAACTTTTTTAAACATCCTAATGTTATTCCATATTTTTGAAATGGGGGTTGTTCTATTAAAACTATCACATAACTGTCTCCAGCCGTTTTTCTTTTCCTCAGAAAGTGTATTTTTCTTAATAGCGTCTAGTTTTTTGTAATTGATAAAATTTTCAATATTAGGTGCATGTCTGTATAGTTTAAGGGCCTTTTGGGATCTAATAACACTTTCCTTACATTTGTCATTCCACCAAGGTGTAAGGGGTTTTCTTTTAAAGGCCGATTGTATTGATAGCTTTGGAATGCATTGAGATTTGAGTTCATCTAGAGACTTACAAAAAGCATTGTATGCTTCTAAGGGGTTATCATTATTAAGATGTATGTCATTATGAATCGTTTTAGATAGTTGGTTATACTTTTTCCAGTCTGCTTTATTGTAAATGAATCTGTCAATCGGTGGATTAACAACATACTGATTAGTTGAGACAGTAATATCTATAATTATAGGGAAATGGTAACTACCCATATTGTCATCCTGTACTGACCACTGACACAGTGGTGCAATGGAAGGACTGGTTAAGCTTATGTCTATGGCTGAAGGATTGCGGTTCAGATACTTTAGGGTAGTCATAGTACCTGTATTGAGAATACATAAATCCAGATTATCTATAATGTTATATAGTTGATTTCCACGACTATTATTTGACAGGCACCCAAAAGGTTGCCACAAGAATGGGTTTTGGTAGACTGTTTATAATATCATTTAAGAGGTTATAACCTGTAGGTCCGGAAGGGGGGCAATATACGCAAAGAATAGTTAGTTGACCACTAGAGGTAGATATGGACATAGCAATTGTTTGTACATTTTCATAAAATGTAGTTTGAAATATTTTGTATTTCAGATAAGGTCGAATCTAAATACCTACACCACCATGTTCATTAGCGGCGTTTCTAAAATGCGCATTGTAGCCAGGAATATAAATAGGTTTATTGTTTTTAATCCATGTCTCATTTAAAAGGCATATATCTATATTATGTTGTTGCAAAAAAATTAAAAGTAAAGGCCTTTTATTATTAATACTTTGTATATTGTATTGTGCAATTCTTAAAATGGAAAGATTTGTACACATTGTTGTGACAGTATTTGCTAAGACAATCAAAGTACGCACCATGGCGTTTGTAATCTCACTATCATTTATTATATGACTTTTTAGATCAGTTACTGAAATTAATTGTTCACTGTTTGTCTTTTCAATTGTACTATTTTTATTATTTACATTAGTTTTATTTATATTTACTTTATTTACATGACTTATTATCTTATTAGGTAAAGAAGGAAATTCAGTAGTGCTGATATCTTTTGCTTTGGTTGCAGTAACAGCAGCATAGTTAATTTTGTTTGTTTTTTTTTGCTGTATTTTATTTAATTTAATTGGACATGTATTAGATATGGCTAAGTGTGGTCCAATGCAGTTTATGCAGCAGAGGTCATTTGGCTTATCGCAATCTTTATAATAATGTTCTCCAGAACAAAGGCTACACCGCTGTTTACCGTTACAAACTTTAGCAGAGTGATTAAATTTAAAACACTTATAGCATTGTTGCAGAGGTGGGATGTATTCAAAAACCCTGTATGAAAATAAGTCATGAAATACGTTATCTGGAAGACAGCTGGCCAAAAAAGTAATGCTGACAGTTTGCAATGCAATCCTTTCCTGACCAACCCTCTTAGTGAACCTACGTACGGCAATAATTTCATAGATAGATGACAATTTAGTGTAAAGTTCCTTATTGGGTATATTTGTGGGAACAAATTTGATAATACCAGTCTTCTCGATCTGAGCTGGAGGTATAAACGCTTTAAACTTATGTTTCTCTAAAAATGCAGTGTTCATTAGAGAGATATTTGCATTGTTAAATTGTTTGAACGCCACCACTATTTTCATAGCATTCACTCGTTGGATTGATGATACGCCTTTCACATACGTGGTAAATATGTGATTTAAATATATTGGACTTTTATTTCCTAAACGTTCATTATTGTCCTCACTTTGAACAAACACTTTATACTCCGTGATATTTGAGTTTTCCGGATATAGTTTCTTGTAGTTGGGTTTAAAATATGGTACATAGTCTATATTTACCTCACCGCCGCTATAGTTACCGGATTTATCACCATTTTCATGGTCTGTTTTCCACTTTTTGCCGCGCTCGCGGGCTCCCGTAGTGGCCGGAGGTTTTTCACCCCCGGCCTCGAAATTTAACATTATATCACTCAATTAAATTACTATTTACTTATATAAACTGTTCATATGAAATATTTATATACAAAACTTATAATTTTAAATTATATAGTTTATTAAAATTTATCACAGAAAAATGTCGTCCTTTCTTTTCAAATTCCCGCCAAAGAATCGGGGCGGGGCCTTTTTCGTTGCAAGCATAGATTATTAAATATATACTAGAAAGTTGCAAGCACAGAGTAAGTGGAGCATAGAGTAATACCACAGATTAATAAATAGTTACTAACGTAACAGAAAATTAAAATTTCGATATAAATATGTAAAATATATATTGATAGATCTTAATTAGCCCTTTCGAACTACATTAATTAATTTATGAGCCCGTCTTTCGTTTTCCCAGGAAAAATCAAAATATCATTTTCTTTTTTTCACCTTTTCAAATACCCGTATCTCTTTAAAATATGGTTATTTTTTATTCTACCTAGTGTAGAAAAATTGCCCTTGAGCTGATTTAAATTGCACGCATGTCAATTATTATAAATATTTAATAATAATCCTATAAAAAATTAAAAAACCGTAATGGGATTTCGAAGACAATTATTTGCGCATTGCGCATGCGTGGTAGAAAAAAGGCAACACTGCTCTAGTCTACGGGCAGCATTTACAACAAAATATCAAAATATTAAGTTATGTATGTCATAATAAAAAATTAAGCTGATTTTATTTTATTTATTTTATTTATTTATTCATTCCGCATACCATTATCATTACAGGTTATTACCTAATGCAATAGTGGTAGACAACAATTAAAATTCAAATACAAGCCATTACAAGAATCACAATACTATAACTCACCCAAATATATAAGCAATAACACAACAATTTGACCACCAAAATCAATATAAAAAAAAAAAATCAAAAAAAAAACAGCAAAAATTATCAAAAGCAAAATTAAAAACTTTCATATCTTAAGACGTCAAAGTCATAATAATCTGATGTCAAATTAATGAAATTACAATTACAATTTAATTCCAAAGTCACAATAATCTAATGTCAAATTACTTAAATTCCAATTACAATTTAATACGAAAGTCAAAATAATCTAATGTCAAATTAATTAAATTCCAATTACAATTTATGTCAAATTCACAATAATCAATGTCAAAATTGATGGAATTCCAATCCCAACTTATATATATAACAATATGTGTCATAATAATAGTATAATATAATGTCAATAATATCCATATAAAATAACATTAAGTAATACACCATAGAAATATGATAGTCATGTACTTAGTTCGCTCAAAATACAGTAACTGGCCCTTGTGAATTCATTTAGTGAACATGAAAACACACACAAATCTAGTTGGTCCGCCATCATATTAAGCGCACGCAGCGCCCGCGTCAGCGGCGCCCTCTGCAGCAAGTTGGTACGCGCGCGTCTCACCTGCAGCAGCGGGGGGCGCCGCCGCCTCATCACGTACTCCTCTGGTACACAAAGTCCAACCTCCTGTAGGATGGCTGGGTTGTGAATTAACCCACGAAGCACTTTAATCAAGTAGGTGGCCAATGCCACCTCCCTTCTAACTTCCAACTTATAGTATCCTATCATACCCAAAATGAACAATGTAGGATACAACCGTGGATAGCCCGGGTAGACACCAAATTGTTTTAAATATAAAAATCGAAGGAACTTATTTTGGATCCGCTCCAACATTATTTTATATTTGTCTTCATGTGGAGACCAGATTACAGCATTAAACTCCAGGTGACTTTTTACGAGAGCCTCATACAACGCCCTCAAAGCCGCGACATTCGAAAATTTGTTTGCTTGACGCAAGACAAACCCCAAATTTCTGTACGCTTTTTTACAGGCACCGGTGATATGGTCTCGGAAATGCAAATCTGTGCTAAAGCAAACACCTAAATCTTTCACCTCGGATACACGTTGCAGAGGAGCCCCCTCCATGTGATATTGGTAGTGACTCGGACTGTGAGCACGGCTGAACGATATCACCGAGCACTTAGCTACATTGAATTGCAGTTTATTATGTAAGCTCCATCCCACAACCCTATCTATGTCTAGCTGTAGTTCGTCGTGATCTACGTGATCTTTTATAACCCGTAACAATTTGAGATCATCCGCGAAAAGCAAGGGTACAGAGTGTTTGACCTCTTCCGGTAAGCTGTTAATCATCAATATGAAGAGAAGAGGCCCCAAGTTACTGCCTTAACTCACTCCCGATCTTGTGAAATAGGGTTCGGAAAGGTGTCCCCCACAGTCAACGTACTGACATCTGTCGCGCAGGTAGCTGGAAAAGAAGGACAGCGTATGCGGCGTACACCCCACGCTGGCTAGTCGCGACAAAAGTACATCATGATCGACAGTGTCAAACGCTTTTTTGAAATCAAAATATGCGACATCCACCTGCAAACCAGTGTCCACCGCCGGCACCAGACACGACATTAAATGCAGCAAGTTTCCCGTAGTCCCCCGCCCGGGGCGGAATCCATGTTGCGCGTCGGATAACTGGATGCCTATTTGTTCGTACAGGCTTCTGTGGATGGTTGCCTCAAACAACTTTGCTGGAGTGCTAAGCACTGCCACGGGCCTGTAATCACTCGGGTTGGGGCCCCCACCACCTTTTGGTACGGGTATAACTCGCGTGAGTTTCCAGCGTTCCGGAAATTTTGCGGTTTCGATGCAGGCGTTGAATAAATGCAACAAAGGCTCAGTGAGTGCCATGCGACAATCCCTGAAAATGAACGCCGGTATACCGTCCGGTCCCATGGAGCGCTTGGGAGGCAGACGGGCCAGCGCGGTCCTCACATCCCCCAAGCGCAGGCGAGTAATGTGTACCCTCGCACCCGGCGTCGGTGTCCCCACCATGCCAGCCGCCGTCACGTTCAATTCTGCAGGCTCCTGGTTGTACACAGAGTGAAAAAACTGAGCGAACTCATCCGCGCATTCCAACTCTGATAACGGGAGATCATTTTTTACTAACCTGGGTTTACCTGAGTTACCCCTTCTACCCCTCATGTAACTCCAGAAGGCTCGCGGGTCCATAGCCAGGTGGCTCTGCACGCGTTCGCAGTACTGGTCGTGCGCCCGCACAGTCTCCACCTTTACTCTCGCCCTACACCTGCTAAAAGCTTCATAATCACCCAGAGATCCAGTTTTTTTATATTTTTTATGTAGCAAGTGTTTATGTCTTAACTCCCTAATAATCTGAGGTGTATACCATACCGGGTAAATATACCTATTCCTGTTTATTCTGTTGATATTCTTAAGAGGAACACAAATATCAAATATTTCGTAGATCTTATCATAAAACAAATCTAAAATAATTTCAGGATCATTAGAACAATACAACTCGCTCCAATCCATTCTAGCAAACAAATCATATAAATGGTAGAAGTTAGCTTTATTCATATTCCATTGTTTACGTGGTGACGGGCGATGTGAATGCTGCATGGAAGAAGCGTGGGAAACGGGGGAGGGGGTGGGCACGTCATGTGGCGGCCGCGCGCCCAGCTCGAGGAGCACTACAAGCGGAGGATGGTGGCGGTCAACCGGCTCCATCCTGGCGCATGCCGGTGCCCCGCTAACTGACACGCCGCCCCGCGCGCTCAATACGAGATCCAACTGTCTACCGTTAGAATTAGGTATTGCATTGTACTGAATAAATTCACAGAAGGCCATAAAAAAAATCATAGTAATTAGCGACATTTGCACTACATGAAAACAAATTAAAATCACCCAATATGACTAAGTTATGTTTATATTTTATACTCAATTTTTCCAATACACTAAACATTATCATGTATTCGCTTTCATCTGTATTTGGCGGAATATACACAGTACAACATGTGAATAAAAAACGATTATGTACATAAACCGAGGCACAAATTATTTCAAACGCATGACTGTCTATATGCGCGTCCATATTATCAGGTAGCGTCACCCGTCTCAACTCAAACCGCGGCGCAGCCACCAAAAGTACACCGCCCTGCTTACGCCCATCGGCCCGATCGCAACGTAATGTTTGGTAACCAGGGAGCACGAATTCCGCGTTTTGAATAGACTCATACAAACCGGTTTCAGTGATAGCGAAAATATCTGACTCCGATGCTTCAATGAACGATAAGAACTGCACCGTCTTCGTCCTAAGTCCCGCTACGTTCTGATAAAAAATATTTATCTTTCTATTAGGTATGTTGTTGGCCTGGGATGGTTGAGCGACGAAAAAAGATCCATTCACTAAACTCAACGTTTAACGGCCATACTTGCGAGTCACAGAGTTTATTATAGTTCCCTTCTGTAACGCCTATTTTAAACGACGTGTAGTCCCTTTCAGTTCTATGTTTTAATTTTTGTACAATTATTTCAGAGTCGTCACCCAGTATATTTTTTATATATTCCTTTAACATATCCTCCGACGTGCTTTTGTCAAGTCTCCAAACATGAAGGAACTTTTTCCGTTCTACTGCTTTCAGGAGTACAGTCGATGCATTCCCTCCTTTTTTTATAGGGTTATTTCTTTTGTTATTTTTAACTACCGTCCAAGTAAATTGCTTCCCATCATCATCGCCTTCGGTGTCCGTTGTTTCCTTGGCCACTGCCGCATAACTAAGGCTAGACCTCGGCGATGCCTGTGTCAACTTCTTAGGGTTTCCGCGCTCACGTCCTAGACCGTCAACCACTGGTGACGCCCTGGAAACAGCCGCGGTCTCCGGGACACAGACAACCGTTTGACGTGGCCTGCCTACCTTATTTACACTGTTCTTATTGGTGTGGTTTCCTTCAATCTCATTCTTTTTAGTTTTAAGGGTAGTAATTTCCTGCTCATACGAGATGCATTTTTTATTAACTTCCTTTAACTCTTGTGTTAATTTAGTATTTTCTAGCAGCAAAATCTTCACCGTGTCCTTAATCTCTTTTATAATTTTAGATTCCAGATCACTTAATTTTTCCATTACCATTTTATTTACTTTTTCCATAATACCTACTACTTTGTCTGTTTCTTCCGATGTTACCACTTTAGAGCCACTGTTTTCCGAGGATTGGTCTACTTCTATATCTAGCAGGTTATCCATCATCACCGTGCGCTGGGAACGTATGGGAGTGTCATCCGTAACCCGTAAACGCTGGGTCACGTTGGTGCAGGAATCACATTTAAAATTACGTCTGATCCGTACCTGCTCCTCTTTGAACGCAGCTGTGGTATAATTCACACATTTGTAGTGGTATGTCAACTTACATCCATTGCATTTAAGCAGTTCCGCTGTATCTATTTTTTTATTGCAAACAGCACAATTCATTATCTATCTCTATTCACACTCCGTGCGACAGATGTATGGCGATGATATGACGATGATTAAAGTAATATTTCAATGTAAGTGGTTTTATTATTACTAGATTTTTATTATCATTGGGGGACACCGTGGTTCCCAAATCCGAGGGTCAGTCGGGGTGCGAGGGATATGCTCTATGGGTAACCTTACACCCCGGCGTCTGTAGACCCGAGACGGCGTGCGGTTTTAGTCGGTTCAAGCCCGACATAACCGCCCCCGCTGACCGGCGGGGGGGTATCCTAAGGGATTTCCACACGAAAAAAAAAAACAATAAAAAGTGTATTGTGGCGATAATGTTGAGTTAAACGTGAGTTGACAATGAAAATTAAAACATTGTTTTATTTTTACGTCGAATATAACCTCAATTTTAACTTGTATCTCAGTAATTATTTTCAATTTTTAATGTGATTATATATTCTAGTAATGTTTATTTATAAATGTAATATGTCACACGTAATATAATATGTTAATATTTATTAATATTTTAATATTTATTTATTTAATTATAAAAAATTTATGAATGCAGTTCAAATAGTTTTTAAAATTAAAATAAATATATTATTTGTATATATATATATATAAATTAAAAGAAAAGTCTTCTTACAGAAAAATGTCCCATCTACAATAATTAAGGTACTTTCCCTCCATGTGGCATTGCCGTGGGACGCCCTGTATAGTGGTGTTTTTTTCATATTTATATATATATTTTTTATATTTTTTTTATATTTTTTTTATTTTACCCGTTTTTTTTTGTTTCAAATACATATTTTGTCGATACCAAGTCATCTCACCAAATTCAGAGACCTAATTTTGTGACACCTTGTATATAGACGCTTATTCCTACCCATAGCTAATATATCAAAGAAATTTAAAATTAACGGACATTACCTATTGCGTAAGTACTAGGTAACTACAGTATTAGAATTACCTATAAAACCTTGAGTATAATAAAATATGTAATGTTATGTCAAAGGTATAAATTTTAAATACATACAACTAAATTTGACCACTTGGTCAAATTTAAAGTAAAGTAGTAAAGACAAATTTATACATTGCTGCTTAAGTGGCACTATTTACAGGGAGAGACTGGATGTTGCGCGGTACTAATGCAGATTCACCATACATTTCAATTAGCTTATCCATCAGCACAAAGCGCTGAATGCCAAAGGATGAGCAAACAAAGAATAAATGAGACAAAGTTTGTTCTGCTTGAGAGCTACAATGCTCACAAAGTGGAGTAGTTACTGTTACAAACTCATTTTGTATCTTTTTGTATTCATACTTAATTACCATAAACTAAAATGATAGTCCTGTCTGTCGTGTCTTATTTTTTTTATTTTATTTTTTTATACCACTCAGGTGGCAGACAAGCTCACGGCCCACCTGATGGGAAGTGGTTACCGCGGCCTATGGACGTGTGCAACACCAGGGGCGTCACACTCGCGCTGCCGACCCTAAATGTCAGTGTCTTATATATAAAATAAACGTAATTTTAATGTTTCTACGCTAATGTTTATTTATATCAGTGGCGACGAGGATAAAAGACAAAATGAACAGCGAACAATTTGACAAATTCCTGCAATTGTGTGGCATAATAGACGAAACACCAAGATAAATATTGGTTTTATTTAACTGAAAGAAACCCACTAGACAAACAATTAAGAATGACAAATAAATAACATAGTACAAGGATATGGTAAACACTGGGACAGAGTTGTCACGTTTGGTTTACAACACTATGGAGGTCGTATACGACCACGGACGTCGCATTTCACCTCATTATCCCCCGGATGAGTTTTCACTCTCAGTCCCATCAACCTCAAAGTCCGCCAGGTAGGAGGGTAAAGATAGATGCAATTGCCAAAGCTTCCCCTCCAACCAACCCCAAGGAGCTACAGGCATTTCTGGGATTAGGGATTTCTGGCATGTGGTTTAAATCAATTTAATCCGTACCCCAATGTAAATAATAGATTCTTAGACTTAATTCTCTGCAACGCTAACTTATCAGTCAATGCATCATACGAAGCGGGAAACTATGATGCAATTAAAGCTTTCTTAGAAAATATAATATGGAACGATTATTTGACTAACAACTCGATAGACAACGCATTGGAAAACTTTTATAAGTGCTTATATGAATTAAGAGAGAAATATATACCTCAGAAAATTGTTTCCCCCCCGTCATTTCCGCCATGGTACACAGCCAGTTTAAAAAAGATCCTGAAGGAGAAACACAAGTTCCTGAGAAAATATCACACATACGGTAACACTGGCGATTATATGACCTTTAGTCTACTTCGGAAAAGGGCTAAACGTGTTGAGGAGGAGTGCTATCATGCGTTCATCGCGAAAATGGAAGAGTCTATAATTGAGAATCCGAAATCCTTTTGGCAATTTATTAAATTAAATAAAAAGGGTCCCAATATTCTCCCTTCCACTCTCCATTATGAAGGCGCCTCGGCTGATTCAAATGTAGGAATCTGTAACATTTTTGCCTCATATTTCCAATCGACATTCCTGTCGTCACCCACTACAACACACGATACACACCACAATTACGAATGCCAGCACGATGCTCACACAATAGGCGATATTGAAATACTCCCCGACAACGTCTATAAGTTGCTCCAATCAGTAAATCTAACCAAGGGCGCTGGTCCAGATCACATATCACCTATCTTTATTGTTAACTGCGCAGAGCAGTTGACTGAGCCGCTGACTCTTTTGTACCAGCGTTCAATTGTAGAAGGTACTGTGCCCAATATATGGAAGTCCGCGTATGTTACCCCCGTCCATAAAAGTGGTGATAAGGGAGAAGTAAAAAATTACAGACCAATATCAAAATAATGCATTTTTGCTAAGTTATTGGAGCGTATTGTACACACACAGGTATATAATACATTAAAGAACATTTTTATTGCTGAACAACACGGTTTCATTCAGAATAGATCAACCACAACAAATCCATTGTCTTTTATAGACTTTGTTACATCACACATGATGGGAGGCGGGCAAGTGGACTCGATATTTACTGATCGTATTGATCACGCGATACTTTTTCAAACGCTACTACGTGCCGCAGCGTCCACGGGAATTTGTTTAGGTGGTTTTGCTCATACATAGAGAACAGGTCGCAGGCAGTTGCAGTGAATGGATCTGTATCAACATGGCATACTGTACCCTCTGGCGTCCCGCAAGGTTCATTATTAGGCCCTCTGTTGTTTAACATCTTTATAAATGACATCAACACCTGCTTTCTTCTTTCGCATTTCTTAATGTATGCTGATGATATGAAATTTTTTAAGCAAATTATAGATGACACGGATTATTTTGATTTGCAGCAGGATCTGTTCAGATTTGAAGAATACTGTGCACTAAATAATTTAACAATTAATGCTTCCAAATGTTATACAATAACTTTCTCTCGCAAACCTATAATATATAAATCTGACTATTTTCTGAAAGGAGTGGCACTCGCGAGAGTGAACGAAATCCGCGATTTAGGAGTGATAAATGATTCTAAATTAACATATGAAAACCATATCGATGCCATTGCCATCAGAGCTAATAGAATGTTAGGTTTCGTGATAAGGTCGTGCTCTGAGTTCACAAGTGTAAAGCCGGTACTTTATTGCTCATATGTCCGCAGCATCCTTAATTATTGCTCACAAGTCTGGAACCCACAGTACGATGTTTACATTGAAAGATTGGAATCAGTGCAACAAAAATTTGTTAGATATCTGCAATTTAAGTGCAGGGTATACGACGATAGCTACTTTAAGAGATGCATAAGACAACATTTGCTGCCACTTCAAGAAAGACGGGTAAGCGCTGATATCCCATGTTTAGTGAAAATAGCACAGAGTAAAATAGATTCTCCTTACCTTCTTGAGAAATTGCAATTGAGAGTTCCTACAAGATCTGTTAGGTTACAAATTCCGCTTCACGTCCCACGAGGTACCACTAATTACCGAAATGGCTCATTTCTTGTAAGAGCAGCTGACTGTACCAATAAATTGGGAAACCATCCGGAATTAGATCTGTTTAACACAAGTCCATCCTCCTATAGTCGCTTTATCTCTAAGAAAATCAAATCTGTACCGCGTATAATCATCTTTGAAGAGGACGAAATATCGCAGCTTCGAAATTGAGTAGGGGAATGGTCCGCATACATCAGCATTTACCAATTCTCCAGATCGTGTTGCCTTCTCTCTGGTTCCAAACTTTAATCTGTGGTGTTTCCTATAGATGCAACCTTCACAGAGCTCTTTGGTTACTTCCGCTTTAATGTTGAACTCTCTTTCTATCAATTTCTTCACACGACTCTTATTTTGATGGCCTAGTCTTTCATGATTAAGTTGTAACAGATTCGAGGTTGTTGACAACTGGTTCACTCGTACAGTTGATTTCAGACATCTCAACTTCAGTTTAAATAGTCCTCCAAACTTGTTGCGGGTGCCAATGATTTTTATTTGTCCATCTTTGTTTTGCCGTTTACATCAGCCTCTCCAAGAATATTTCCAATGCCTAGGGCTTCAATACATTGGCCATTCGCGCCGGTTACCGTGTGCTGGCTTTTGAAATAGGTAAAGCTTTGAAACAGGTCTCCCCTATTGGTGACTTGACTGGTTGCCCCATTGCCTACATACCATTTTTCTAAGTCCTTTGTTTCGCCAAATCCTTCTGCCGAATGTAATGTCAAAATTGTCAGATTCATGTTAACAGTGTTGGATTCCTTGGGCGGTCTGCCATCATGGATCCATTTCTTGCAACTTCTAACTCTATGGCCCTTTTCTTTGCAATAATTGCAAATGATCTCCTTCTTGGAATAATTCTTCTTCTTATTACCCTTGTCCTGTTTTTGCATACAAAGCTTCTGCAATTGTCTCGTCTTCTCTGACATTTCTTTCATGTGCACATAATTGACTTGTCAGGTTTTCAACTGAGCGTTCCTTTTTTGATATTAGCAACCAACTGGACTTAAATCCTAGACATTCTGAAGGTAGGGTGTCTAGGATTTTGCTTAGGAGAATCTCTGGTAGTTTCGCCTCATTCTGTAATTCTACACACAATTCGCTCCAGATGTTCTTTAAAATTGACACATGAGTTATGATGTCGTGATCTCGGTCCTTTTTATAACTGAAGAAGTTTATACATACGTCAAAGGTTTTATCAACACACGTACCTCCCAAGATGCGCTCTAGCTCGTCCCACATGTCTTTAGCACTATCAAATCTCAAAACTATTTGCAAGATGTCATCGGACATAATTGTCGTGAACAAAATGAAAATTGCAATGTTTAAGCTTCCAAAACGTTGAAGACTTTCTTCAAACTTTACCTTTTCAGCGGCTGTTGCTGTAGGCGCCACGGTCGGCCTGATTTTCTTTCCTTCTAGAATGTCAAGACATCCCGGCATTGCCTAAGCTCTATTTGAAATTTATATCTCCCTGTTTTGTAGTTTTTGGGATCTAGGTTCCCTATTTGAACTTTGCAAGCATTTAGAATTACTTTTTCCATTATCTCTACTACCACTTTAAGAAATAATTACTAGAGCAAAACAAACACGTATTGTTCAGGCGACATTTATTTTTGAGTAAACAACAGTTGCGTAACGTGACAATAACGTGACAACCTATTCTTAACATGTGATGCTTCAGAGAAGGGCGTCGGAGCGGTACTTTTTCACAAGAAGAACAACGCTGAACAACCAATCACTTTCGCATCAAGGAAACTTCGACCTGCAGAATCCAAATATTCCGTCATAGACCGCGAAGCTCTAGCAATTTTCTTCGGAGTCAGGAAATTCGATCAATACCTCCGTGGTATTAATTTTACTTTAGTTACTGATCATAAGCCTCTCATACACATCCTGGGAGCTCAACGCAATTTACCGAAACTGGCTAATAACCGGTTGGTGCGGTGGGCCTTGATAATAGGAAGTTATGATTACGACATCTCGTACACAAAAGGCGGTAACAACCTGATTGCCGACTACTTATCAAGAATGCCTAATCCAGAAGAGCTACCTTCCAAGGCTGAACTCGCAGTTCACAAGGTAGTATCAGGCCTACAGTCAGATAGGCTAGCCGATCTTGCGCTGTCAGAGGAAATATTGAGAGACAAAACAAAAAACGATTTCACACTGAGACTCGTATCACAGTTTATTAAAACGGGCTGGCGTGAACAGCAATACTCAAGCGATATTAAACTATACGCTCGCAAACGTGGTGAATTATCACTAGAAAATAAGATTATAATGTGGCAAGGTCGAATTATTATACCAGACACTCTAAGGAACACGACCTTAAAGTACCTGCACCGCGGACACCCAGGCATCTCGGCGATGAGAGCGCTAGCACGTTTTTACGTATGGTGGCCAACCATTGAGGAGGATATTGACACACACATAAAAACTTGCCGTAAGTGCCAGGAGAACCGACCCAATAACGAGTTGCCTATTTTCTCTTGGTCGATGCCGGATCGAACCTGGGAAAGAATTCACATAGATTTCGCTGGACCTTATGAGTGTTTCTATTGGTAAGTTCTGGAAGACGCCTTTTCGAAGTGGATTGACGTCAAACCGATGACCAAAATTACGACTACAAAACTGTGTGATGAGCTGGACACCATTTTTACCACCTTTGGATTGCCTCAGTTTTTAGTATCCGACAATGGTCCACAGTTTACCTCTCAGGAGTTCCAGAGTTACTTCAATGAGAAGGGAATCAAACATATCAAATAATCACCCTACCATCCAAGGACAAACGGACTAGCAGAACGTCTTGTAAGGACTTTTAAAACGCGAATGTCCTCAAGCACAGAAAGCCTGAAAAAACGGCTAGAACATTTCCTGTTTGCGTATCGTATTACATCCCACAGTACCACTGGCAAGGCCCCGGGTCAGCTGATGTTTGGGCGTCAGATAACTTGCGTGTTTGATAATGCCAGACCAAGCGCGATACAAGCGAATGTAAACTCAGATGACCAGACGCGGAATTACAGACCCGGCGATGCAGTGTAAGTGCGAGCCAGGGAACAATCACGATGGGAACCTGCCACAGTGTCACGACGAACTCAACGATATTAGTATGTCATTAACACTCCAGTGGGTGTGTAAAGGAGGTTTCACGCAGACCATATACGGCCCCGATTAGCTAATGTCGACGAACTCGACGAAGGCTGCTCTGGACAGACGTCGTTGCTTCGTCTACTCCTGTACAATGGGCTACACAAACACCTACAGAAAATGTATTAGAAGCTGTCCCAGAGGCTGCTGCACCACGATCACTACAGAGTGCACCCAACACACCAGCTACACCGATGGCGCCGCGTCACGCAGACCATATATGGCCTAGTGTCGACAAACTCACCGAAGGTTCCTCTGGACAGACATCTCCTGCTATGCCAGTACAACAGAATGCGCCCAACACACTAGCTACATCGATGGCGACGCGTCGCAGCACGCGTACCATTAAACCACCCCGACGTTAAGTTAAGTTCTGCTTCCTACGCTGTGAAAAAGATTAGGACTTTAACAGACATAGATACCGCTAGAATAGTTTATTTCAGTTATTTCCATAGTATTATGAGCTACGGCATTCTCCTTTGGGGTAATGCCGCAGATTTAAATACAATCTTTGTACTGCAAAAGCGGGCGGTGCGGTCAATTTATAAGTTGGGCCCAAGAGTCTCCCTCCGAGAAAAGTTCAAAGAAATAAACATTCTAACTGTAGTTTCCCAATATATTTTTGAAAATCTTTTGTATGTTAGAAGAAACATTTCCAATTTTTTAAGGCTTTGTGATATACATAACGTAAATACTAGACATAAAAACAATCTTGTGGTTTGTAATAGTCGACTCCACAAGATTAGTAATTCCTTTCAGGGTAACTGTATACGCTTCTACAACAAGCTTCCTAGTGAAATGAAGAATCTACCTCTTCATAAATTTAAAAGCCAAATTAAAAGTAAACTCTTCCAAAAAGGCTATTTTAAAATTCAAGACTATTTAGACGACAAACAAGCTTGGATATGAACTGTTTGCTCTCTCTCTCTCTATGCTACTCAAACGAAATATTGTACTTAGGTTAAGTAAATTTGTTTGTAAATAGACCAAAAAAAAACAGCCCGCTGAGTTTCTTGCCGGAGTCTTCTCAGGACAGGGCCGCGTTTCGAACCGGTGGTCCATTTGCCAAACATTAGATTTTTTTGACGTTTTGTAAGTTCCGTATTAATGGTCTATAAAGAATAATTAGTTTTTGACTTTCGACTTTTGACGCCTAATAGATGAAATATAGAATAGAGTCTTATAAAGGCGGACGAATGTTACAAACTCATTTTGCATCTTTTTGTATTCATACTTAATTACCATAAACTACATTGATAGTCATGTATGTCGTGTCTTATGTCAGTGTCTTATATATAAAATAAACGTAATTTTAATGTTTCTACGATAATGTATATTTATATCAGTTACCATGTTTAGAAGGAAAAGATGATAATTTAGACAACAATGACCAAAACGGAGCCTTAATATGGTGCAGTAAAATTTCCTGTTGCCATACAATTTTTGCAATGCCTTGGGCATTGATCCAATGGGAACATTATAGGTGGCATACCATAGACCTTTATTTTCAATTTGCACAGAACAATTCCAATGTCGTTTTGTCGGCTCCTTTAGTTGTACTTTACTACCTGAGTTATGAAATTACACGTGCATACAATTAATTAGGGAGAAGGCCCATTCATTATTTTTATAATGTGTAATGATGAATCATTTAAGTATTTAGTATTATTGTGAATATCGCCATTGTAATTGTATTGCCTAAGGCACTAGAAACTAATATAGACCTCTTTCCCGTTATCTTTACTTCGAGCGCCCCTCCAACCAATTTTGGAGCTGCTTTTTGTAGCGAGCTCATGAAAGGAGTAAGTCCCATAATATCATTTGGGAGATTTTCATTTATATTATAATCTTGATCAATTATTTCATTAGGATTAAGCAAAACGTGGTCATCTGACCATATGGCTCCAGGTATCGGTCTGTGTTCATGATATTTTCGACGGACTTCGATTGGAGTATCTATATCTGCTAGTTCAGCACCTGTCTCTTTAAGATTAGACAACAACGTAGTTTCAGGTCTTGGCTGTAAGTTACCCTCAGTATCTCGCCGCATTGCAGCGACAACAGGTAAATATGCTATATCGTTACTATAATTTATGACGGCATCAATGGTCATCTTTACAGCTAATGGAAATGCGTTGAAACGCGAGATATCCTCAATAAAGTTTGCACGAGCTCATGAATGGTCATAAATTGACTCTGACTGTCTTAACATTAGACCTGATTCTTTTCTTATTTTAATTATTTTAAGTACTTATTATTATTGTTATAATATCGCCATTGTAATAAGATTCTATATTGATAATGACATTTATTATTATTCTAATACAGTGGTTCTCAAACTTTTTTGGTGACGGAACCCTTTTGGGAAGCAAAATACTTGCTGGAACCCTACAATAAAATAATAGTTTTTAAGGTTTAATGAATTTATTTCTCCAAAGACTTACATGCCACTTATTGAGAAACAATAATATTAATACACAATGTACTAGCAATAGTTCGTTCGTTTTGATGACAAAAATATTAACTTGCATTAATGATAATACGAGTTAATAAGTATCGAGGACGTGTTGTGCCAACCTATTTTTAAATGTATGAAAAGAAGTAATATTTTTTATAGATTAAGGTATTTTGTTATAAAGTTGTGCGCCTTCGTAGGTAAACATTTTTTTGCCGTAGTTCGCGTATCTTCGGCAGCGCAATAAAACTCGCTCGGCGACTACTTCGGCTAGTTAGTTCCTTTAATGTTTTAAAGGCTAGGTTAGTGTGGAGTAGGTTATGCAAAATTTTTCTAACGAGAATACACGTATTATAAATATATAATTGCCTAATGTTCATTATTTTGGTATCGGTGTAAATTTTAGATGTAGGTGTTAGGTAGTTATAATGAAATAATATTTTAATTAATTTATTTTGTACGATTTGTAGCTCCGATAATTTTGTTTTGGCAGCACTGCCCCAAATTTCTATTAGATAGAGCAAGTGCGGTTTTATTAGTGAGTTGTATATAGTATAACGTATTCGACGCGGGATACATCGAGCAATGTGCCGGAGTGATCCTATTAGGGAAGATCATTTTTTTCTTATGTGCTCGATTTGGATATTCCACGTCAGACCACTATCTATTCTAAGGCCGAGATATTTTTCAAATGATTTGTTTTGTATAGCTACATCGTTAATTTTTAGAGGTTCATATGATGCGATTATTTTGTTTTTTGCTTTGAAAATTACGTAACAGGTTTTAGAAATATTAATAGTTAAAAGATTGCTTTGAAACCAAGAGAATAGAGTATTCAAATCTTCTTGAGCCTGAGAGATAATTTGTTGTATTGACGATCCAAAATAGAACAAACATGTGTCATCAGCATATAGAGTTATGTGGCCATGTAGACCTATATCACGGACGCTATTTATGTAAATAAGGAAGAGCAGGGGGCCTAGCACTGACCCTTGTGGGACACCACATGTTACAGGTAAGGATTCACTTTGAGCAAAGTGTAATCTATAAAAGTTTAAAATTTTTAAAGTGTATTCTTTATTAAGCATAATAAAAGTACAATGTAACAGTTACTAATTATTACTTACTTTACCACATGGCAAGTACAATAATAGAAGATATTAAAAAAGAAAAAATCTAACTAATGGGAGGTATGAAACTGTTTTTTATTTTTCATCAATTGGTTGATATCAGGTTTGATAGAAGACAGTTGAAGTCTCATATCAGGTTCGGCGTCCAGTCTATTGCGATATTTTGTTTTCGTGGCTGCATAGGTTGGGAATTCTGTTTCGCACAAATATGTTGTTGGGAACGGGAGAAGAATATTCAGAGCCATTTTGCCCAGCATTGGATATTCATCACGGATTCTGCACCAAAAATCCTTTTAGTCGCATTATGTCCAATTCGCAAAATGTCCAGCGGGCTCAAATTGTCCAATTCTCACAACGTCCAATTCGCAAATTGTCCAATTCTCACAACGTCCAATTCGCAAATTGTCCAATTCTCACAACGTCCAATTCTCACAATGTCCAATTCTCAATTGGTCCAGTTCATAAAATAGGAGTCGTCTTTGATTACGGCAGGCCCTTTTGACAACCTTTTGCGAGGCGTGATTCAGCTCGAAGCAAAAATGCATTTATAATTTATGATCAACACTTTTATTTAACAAATAATATGTAAAATATGTATCATACCTATCATAATTTGGTAATAATTATGATCAAAATATAATTATAAGTATTTTTATAAACTGGAATCAACATAGGTATTTTAATCCTAGTAGGTAGTTATATTTATATTTTCATGAAATCGAATAATCACGTTAAGTCATTAGTATTTTTATAATATGGAATCAACATAGGTATTTTAATCCTAGTAGGTAGGTTATATGTATATTTTAATATTTTCATGAAATCGAATAATTGCGTTAAGTCATAAGTATTTTTATGAAATGGAAACAATATAGGTATTTTAATCATAGTAGGTAGGTTATGTGTTTATTTTAATATTTTCATGAAATCGAATAATCACGTTAAGTCATACCTAAGTATTTTTATAAAATGGAATACATAAAGTGATGTATTACAAAATCATTGCTTAAACAATGTAAGACGAAGAAATATAATTTTAGTGAAGAAGCCTTTAACGCTAAGTCTATCATTTTGTAGTTCGATCAAATATTTGTTATACTTTTTATCAAATGTGATGTCTCTTAATCTTCTTCTATTCCTCGCTGTTTTGAATAAAGAATCCCGAAGTCGTCTATCACAATATTTCGTTTCTGCCCGGAGTTTATGAAGAATATGGTACAAGTTTGGATTTTTCAAAATACGTCCGTTGATTCGCCGATGCCATCCTTCCAGAGCATTAGTTGTGCGGTGCCTCTGATTGGCACAGCTGAGGACGGCTGGTGGTAATTTCGGATACCATTGTTTTTCAAAATATTGACGAAACTGCATAATTTCTGTGCAAGTCGAATATTTATCTAAAATAAATCGCCAAGCAGCAGGAATTAAATTCTCAGGAAATAAAGGGATCATCGCAATAATTCTTGAAATATTTCGTCCATCTCTAGTAGTGTTAAGTTTCTTTTTTTTGGAATACCTCCAAATTGCCTCATTATAATGATGATAGCATCCACTGGTTGAAACTGATGGAAAAACGGAAGAAATCGCATTTATTTGAGCGAGTTCATAATCGCATTTGAATTTTTTTATTTTGATATTAAGTTTTTGTTTTAGGAGGGTAAATAATCGTCTATATGTCATCTCTGTTTTATTAGGTAGTACTGCAAATATCACAGGAAATACGTTTGTAGATCTACTATCTGAATTACAATCAATATGTAAAACGTACATCTGATAAAAAGGCTTAGGACACACTCTAAACGTACCATCAGCGTAAAATGATCTTGCAAATTCTAGGGCAGTCTTTGTTGAAAAAATTGAAATCTTCTCTTGTTCTCCATCTTCACAAATTAGGAAGTTATTGGCCAAAGTATCTGGGATAGTGACAGTACATGTATCAGTATGAGTAAGTAAACCAGTATTTAAATATTTTCGTCGGGCCCTGTATAGTGTATCTTTTATTGATTGAAATTGAGGTACCATATCATTGTCTTCTGTTTGCTGTGTTCTAGCCTTCTTGAATGATTCATTTTGTTCAACTAGTTGCCGTAATGGGCCTAAATTGTCACATACTGTCTTTTTAAGATCTGCTTTTCCCTTTAAAACTTCATTTGAAGTTGTGCTTGCTACACAAACATGGCACGACTCGCGTAATATAACTTTTTTGTCTTGGTCCAGCGTGATTGAGGCAGAACATATTTTACGATTAATGCACCGCCACAATGTAGTATTATTTGCATTTGTCCAATTTAGATTATACCGATGTCCATCATTTCGAATCAAACTCATTTTCCCTCTCTGATTTTCAATAAACTCAAACTCGCGGTTCATTGTTAATATGTTTTGTTGTTACTTGTTTTAAATTAAAATAAATCCACACCGAACACTCTATATAGCTAAGTACTTTAAAATACACAACAATAATTATATATATTTCCTTGTTTATTACAGGTAAAGAATTACATATTCTACAACCATGACAATAAGATTATATTATTCATCAAGTACCTCCCTAATTGATATTAGCACCTATTTGTCAATGATTTTTATAAATACCCTCAAATAAGACAAATACATGTCCGCGTTTTGTTATTGCCAGCTATTGCAAATTATTTAAATCAAAGCAAATCTTTGATTAAAATTAATTACTTTCATTAGTTTTTTTTAAATAAAAGTTTTGATCATAAATTACGAGTACATGCATTATTACTTCGACCTGAATCTAGCCTCTCAGAAGGTTGTCAAAAAAGCTTCTCGTAATCAAGGAGGATCCCTAATTACGAACTGGACCATTTGCGAACTGGGCCCGTAGACAAAGTCACATTCTACTAGTGGAATGGCTTCGAAGCGAACCTTCAAGTGTTCAATATGTATGGGAGTGACATTATTTGTTACACGTGACATGTCGACAAATGTTGTCTCTCCCATACATTTCGGTCTTTTGAAGTTTCGCTTCGTTGCGATTCCACTAGTAGAATGTGACTTTGTCTACAGGCCCTGGACCATTTGCGAACTGGACCAATCGCGAACTGGACCAATTGCGAACTGGACCTACTGCGAACTGGACCAATCGCGAACTGGACCAATTGCGAACTGGACCTACTGCGAACTGGACAGTTGGACATTTTGCGAATTGGACATAATGCGACTAAAGGCAAAAATCGTTGAGAGGCGTCGTTTTGAACAGTGACTCCATACTTGTGTCTGATGACATTTCTAAAAGAGATTCATATATCTCGTTTGACATACTTTCGGGCTTTTGCAAGTTGTAAAAAAAGGATTATGAATCCCTGTATTCAGTTTCATTTTTGTGTTCTGTTCTTCGGGAAAATACTTTTCAAAAGATGCACGCATCGAACTGAGATATTGGACCAATGCTTCAAACACATCACCTTGAAACATTTCTGAGTCGTTATCGCTAACAAACTCACTGAGTGACGTAAAGCTTTCTATTTCTTTCTTACCAACGCAAATAATCCAAAAATCTAATTTCCTTTTGAAGGTAGTTATTTTGTTATAGGCCTGAAACACCGTTGTCTGTTTACCTTGCAATGATAAATTCAATTCGTTCAGTTTTTGAAAGATATAAAAGAAAATCGGAGTCATAAAAGACATTCGGAACAACCAAGTTTTATCATACAAACGGTCCTTCAAATTTAAAGAAGTATCTGCTGAAAGAAACATTTGTAACTCGGCTCTATGTTCAAATAGCCTTGTTAAAGTTTTACCCCGAGACAGCCATCGCACTTCTGTATGGAGCAGCAGTGTTTTATGTTTGCTGCCATAATCTTCACACAATAATGAGAACAATCGGGATTGTAGTGGTCGTGATTTGATAAAATTAATTATTCTTACCGCTTCATCCGTAACTAATTTTAGATTTGACGGCATTTGCTTGATCGCAAGTGCTTGTTTATGCAGAATACAATGGCTGGAACTACAATTAGGCGCTTTATTTTTTATTCGTGACACTGCTCCTGCTGTTTTACCTGTCATCGCCTTAGCCCCATCTGTACAAATGTCAATGCAATTGTTCCAACTGAGATTATTTTCTTCAAAAAATATATTTATTTTATTAAAAATTTCTTCCCCGGTAGTGTTTGTGAGCAGCGGTGAACACATAAGCATGTCTTCTTCAAAAGAACTTCCATATGGATATCTCACGATAACCAGCGACATCAGTCGACTCGTCCATTTGCAAGGCGAATCGTGTTTTTAGTAGACGTGTAACTAAGTAGTTCTTGTTTGACGTAGCTTGCCAGATCATGGATTCGCCGTGAAACAGTATCGTTTGATAGCGGCACAGTAGAAAGATGGTTTGCAGATTTTTCTCATTGAGCATACATTTTGTTAAGTATGTCTAATACACATGGCTTTATTAAATTCTCAGCAATAGTGTGCGCTTCACCTGCTTGTGCAATGCGATAGCTAACTAAATATGATGCCTCCGTGGCCTTTTCGTTGATAGTTTGTGTTACATGCATCATATTTTTTTGAGTTTCCAATAACTGATCTTTTTTACGAACAAAAAATTATTTATTCTTGTCATTAGACTCGGGGTGTACAGTTTCTAAATGTCGGCGCAATTTGGCAGGTGCCATGGAACTATTAGGAAGCAGTTTACTACGTAGCATGCAGAGAGGTAAGCCGTTGGAATCAACAAATCCGAATCTGATATATGATTCCATCAGTATGATGGAATCATATATCAGATTCGGATTTTCCTTTTTTTTGTCTTTAAAACCGTCGAGCTTGACGTCGTGGCATCATCGTCTGGATCAGTGATTGCTATATTCTCCGCGCGTACTGCTTTTGAAGATTTAGCGTCACTAGAAGATGTTGTTGCAACACGTTTAACACCTTTAAGCCAACGTTCCATTCTTCTTTATTTATTATTAGCTTTTGCCCGCGGCTCCGCCCCCGTAGATGTCGGTTATCGCGACAGAGATCCGATTCTCAGCACTCCATGGATTCACCGTGCGGTCGCCGGGTCCATAGCGTGGTACAGAGAGGAACACCATGACGGCGACTGGGACTTGCGACCCAGATGTAGGTTTAGGGTGGCCACCTTGTGATGCATCAGCGCTCACCTCCACCGTCAGTAGTGTTCCCCCCCCCTACCTATCCAAATTTGGTAAGATCCTAACAATGCCGCTTTTGATATACGTTTTAATAAAGAGCTTACTGAAGCTCTTGGCAATCCGAGGTCTTTAAGTAAGTTGTACAGGGATTTAGCTGGAATTCCCCTTGCTCCTACTTCTACGGCATAGAGTTTAACCACGTAGCCGTTTTTGGTTAACTCGTTAGTCAAATCAAAGTATTTGTTTGTCTTTATAGCGTGGTCTTTAGGTATATTAGTTTCCCACGGTACTGTGAGTTCTACAAGCACTGCACGCTTATGCGATCGTGAAAAAAGGAATATGTCGGGTCTGGATGATGAGGCACAGACATCCTCCGGTATCCTATAGTGCTTCTCATACGTGTCTACGAGTATTGTCCAGTCAACGGCAGCTATCAAAATTGAATAAGGCTTTTGAAGTGATTTCTTTGAGCAGCCTTCCTTTACAAACGCAATGTCATTTCTTTGGTTTGTGGTTAATCCTTTTTTCGCTCTAGCTACCGCCAAACTTACAGCCTCACGTATGATTTCTAATACCTTATCATGACGGCGCGAGTAATGACCCCGGTCTAATAGCGTTTTACAACCCACTAGTAGGTGCCTAGCCGTACCAGTTGCTTCACCACATGAGTTACATGTTTTATCTGTGGCTTTTCCCCATCTGACCAGATTGCTTTGGTCGGGGAGGGTCAACTGGAATGCATTCAGGTAAAATTTAAGTAAGGCCGGTGACCAGTCGTATATTATGGTACGCCATTTTAAGGCTATGGGAATACAAAATTCACCTAGAGTCAACCATTCGTTTTGCATTTCTACACTGGCTCCTGTAATACAGTTTTTCGAAACTAGCTCGGGAGCCAGGGATTCTCACACATGTTAAATGTATATTTTTGTCAATAAAGATTATTATTATTATTTATTTATTTATTTCTAGGTTCATTGCGTGCACCTTATAGGTGTTGTTTTCGTCTGCTTGAAGAAAAGATTTTGTTATTTCTTTATCTGTTTGTCTCTGAATATTACCTAGACCTACTCTACCAGTCTGCGAGCCTATCATGAATTTTTTATGGAACTGGAGGCGTGATTCGAGCTCCGATGCATTTTTATCTTTTGGAAGGACTTTTACTATTTCGTCTTTAGATTCCGATAAGACGTGCATTTTAGTTACTCTTAGGTGTTTATAGAGTTCTGATGGCTTCTTAAGCGTCATTCCAAAATTATTCGCGGATCTATATAGTGCCGACGGGTCGGCCGACTGAGCTAGCGCTAGCCACGACTTCAGTGTCTTCGTGACACTCGCATCTAGTTTTTTGAGGAGGCTCTGGTTTATATCATATATAAGAAACGGCCAGTTAAGACGCGAGGTTAAATAATTGTCATAGATCTAAGCTTTTTTAACATTACTTATTGGTTGTTGGTCTACCTTTTTTAAATCGATAATGAAACTATCAATTAATTCGTCCAAAGCTGGAGTGCAACCTCTGTTGTCAATCTTTCTTCCGAGGAATTTAAAAGGCACGGTTTCAGATATAGTTGAAACGTTTTCCCCGCCTATACTAAGCCCTGGGTCATATGAAGTATACCTGGTACCCCGCCTACCCAGACATAGACAGTAGCATTTGCTAGGTTTTGCTCTCATTCCATCTGTCCATGTACAGAAATCGTCTACTCTACGCAGTAGGTCCTGGCACTGCTTTGGGTTACGAGTCAGTATTGCCAAATCGTCCGCGAAAGCGAGGATAGACTCCGTATATTTACCGTTTAGCTTAAACCGATAGCCCCACTTCTTGTCGTGTGTGGAAATGTTGTCTATTAAAATATTTATTACTATATTGAAAACTATAGGTGATAAACAGCAACCTTGGAACAAACCCATATTATAATTTAAAGGTTGCGTGTATCCATCTTTGGTATTAATCACAAACTTTAATTTACCATAATAAGAGGATATTATTTCCCAAATGATGGACGGAAAGTGATACCATTTTAATGCAAACAACATAAGCTCGTGTTGTACTGAGCCAAAAGCGTTTTCTAGGTCTATCCAACAAACTGTTATTTGCTTTTCATTTGATCTGGCATCTTTTAAACTTTCCGCCAGTAAAGAATTGTGTTCCAGACATCCTGAAATTCCGGGTAGGAACCCTTTTTGGTGATTTGGTCTGAAATAGTTATTATTGATCATGAAATTTGTCATTTTAAATTGAAGCCATGAGAAGAAAATTTTAGAAATTGTATTGGTTAATGCTATTGGTCTAGCGTCTTTTGGACTAGTTACTATTTCTTTCTTTGGAATGAGCACAAAATTAGCCTTGCCGTGAAATGGTATTATTTATATCGCCACGATGGCGAAACAACGCTGAGAATTTTTACCTCACATCTGTTAACAATACAAATACCATTCATACAACATAAAAAATTATTCGTCTTCACGACGTATTTGAAATAAAGGAATATTGACACGTGTTAATTATTACAAAATGAACTCTATGGACGTCTAAATTATCTCATTAGTTAATGCGTATTAAAATAATTTATAAAGGGTTTTAGGAACCAAATAAGATGTAATTTGATTTCTTTGTCAAGCTTTGATACGAGACTGTTGGTTAGTAAACGGACGCGTTTACCAAATTTTGCACGATTGAATGTCGCTATGCTTTGCCTGACAATGAGTTTGTATTACGTAGATTGAGAGTTAAGTGTTAAGCGTGGCATGTTGCATGGAAGGATAGTAATTTAAGGTTAATGGTGTGTATATAATTAAAATATGCTTAATTTGAACTAGTTAAGATGTTTGGTTTAAAATAATATTGGCATGCTATTTTAAGTACAAGAAAGGTCTAATGCGTAGGTCATTTCTCAAAAAAAAATACTACCTGATACCCAAGCGACGAGGAGGCGTGTGACGCCACAAGGAAGCATCAGGCGGGGAGTCAGTGGAATATAAAAACTGATTTCGAACGGGGACATGGGACAGTTTTCATTGTAGCTGGTTGAAGTGCACACGCTCTGTTAAAATAGTTGGTAATTTCGTTGGCTGTGTTATGCTAATATAATTGGTGATTCTTTTGACGAGTTGTGCATACTAGACAGTGACAAATGATAACGCTCTTTGGATTGAATATCTAAAGATTCCTATATTTTATAAATACCTTTCTCTATATAAACCCAACCTCCTGAAACGTGGCAAAAAAAGAACTTTTAGGTAACAAGCCTTAAATTCTGGAATTGAGTCTGATTTCGGAAGCGTTTCAAACACCTATTTCCTATAATCTAGGATCCGTGGAATAGTTTTAGGGGTTTTCGCAAGCTATTCCATTCCTTTTCCTTAGTTTAGTTCGCATTGTTACTCCCCTACACACAATTCGCACACAAACACACATGTCAAATCAAACACACCTGCTATTTTTGGTACGGGATAGTAGACCGAGGTAAACACTAGCCATTTGAGTCTAGAATTATTTAGGTTAATCTGTCGAGGCGGATTAATAGGACTCGTAGGTAACATCATACCAAATACGTTTATTAAAGTGATAACTAACCGAAGTGAAGTGTTACGTAAATTATATCGCGTTAAGTCTTTGTTTACAAGATAATTATCATAAATAACTTAATCAATCCAACAGCAAATCCATTGTGTTTTAATTAAAGTAACCGTGAATTTTATGGTAAAGTTGTGGATAAATACGTTATTCAATAATTAAAAATAGATATATCGAAAATAGTTCCAGAACATTGTCTGAATAAATCGTGATAGTTTGTTATATAACTTTAAATATATTACTAAATAATATAATTGAAGGTTTCTGGTAAATTTCTACTATTTTATAGTATATTGGTTTGAATAGCAACATAAAGAACTGTGGTCTGAATTTATATAAAATTACGTTTGGAAGTGATTTAAATGATTACGTGAAATATCATTATAACATTTTATCTAGGCACTGTAATCAAACAATTAAGTGCATTATAACATGGCTGAATACATCATTCGAGAATTAGAGCAAGTATAAATAATTATTCCGTTATCAGTTATAGAACATTGATTTGAATGGTCAGAAGTTGACGAGTAATATATTAGAGTAAATTATCTAAGTGGCTGATTATTCATCTAACATTTGCAATATATCGAGTAACACAAGGAAATAGTATCAGTAATACAAAGAGATGGTCGTTGGTGAACTCAATTAATATTCGACTTGTAAAGTGCAAAGAACACATAAGAGACGACGTGTGGTTTTAGTAGGTTCATTCAGAGACATCTGAAATATCATTATTTGCACACAGTTTTCTAACGAGAGGGAGTATTTTAGTCGAATACAGCAATAAATAAATATATGTGTTACAATCAGCTCACTTAATAGATAATTTAAATACAATTTTAGCTCCTGGAACCATTTGGGTTTTCAGTTTGAGCAAGTTATCAGTGTGTAGCATTTCTGGGGTCTGCCTGAAATTCATAAATTATATTTACAAGCTAAAACAGATGAACTCATGTCAAATCAGTATTTATACCAGTCTCGAACGAAACCTACATTGGAATGCAGGCAAACCTAGATATGTGAGGCGATTTACGACGGGTCGGTTAAACTTGTAATGGTATTAATTAGTGAATACTAATATAAAAAAGAGAAGAATACTATTATACGTTTAGCGTTAGTGGAGGTACTGATAACAGAATTAAATTACTCTTGAAAGAGAGGAGGAGAAAATATGTTGATTAAATATCAACCAAAAAAATATATATATGAGCTCACGACAAAACATATGAAATATAAAAAAATACAGGCCATTATCATATAATCTGGATCCAGAAAACCTCAGTTACCTGGTAGATACAATCTACGACCGTAAATGATAACTTGACATTTAAATCAATATCGTATATAGAAACTAGATTTTATGCAGATAGAGTTCATTTTATTTCAACAAAACTCAAAAGATTAGAACATTAGTTAATATATAATATAAACCGAAGGTTAAATTAATTCAGTGAGGAGAATAATCACGGTGTACATTATTTAAAATAAATTGGTTAGGAATTTAATTTCACAGTTTAGTTTTATGTTTAGTTAGGTTTAGACGATTACAGCCAAACTAGTGACGAAGATAGCTCTAAGGGCTATTTCCCGTTACAGTTTTTGATGCCCGGTGACCAGGATTCTTGTCTAGTATTAAATTTTAATACAACGAGAAAAGAACCAACTTATAAATTACTACAAAACATACCACGCAGAATATCAAATTTTTATTTATTACGTCCGAAACTCACAGGAATAGACTTTTAAAAGAGTACAAAACGCGTATTCATTGTTTAAAATCTATTCTTTATCTATTGTTTAAAAAAATATTACACAACGTAGGCAATTACTAAAATAGTAAGACTTTCTAAAAAGGGTCCAATACACAATACACCGAAAATATTACGGATATCATAAACATAGGCAAAACTTGGGTCAGTCTTTGTCTATATTTAAGCAAACTAAAACTTTTGTTGACGCACGTGTAAACTCGTAACAATATTTTTTTGCCTTACGATTCTCATAGACATAGTTAACAAAACGAAAAAAAATACAATAACTCGATACATTTGGACATTTCAAGGGGTCTTAAAATAGGACCGTTTATCACGTACGAAACTGACATTCGTAAAAACTTAAAAACGCACTTGTGAAAACAAGACACTTAGCAATATTAGAAGTTTGAAAATCATTAATTTCAAAAAGGTTTGACAGTTTATTAGGATAAGATAATAAACGAACTCAAAAAGGTTAGGCGCACTTAACACACTTGGTGTTATTTAATCTTAAGAATATTCTTTGAACACTCGAAAAATATTCAAAACGATAAATTTCAAATACTTAACTTCTACTCGAAAAATATATTTGGATAACGTATCTAAGTGAATACTTAAGAGCAATTCTAACAACAAATAACCAATACAAAATTGAGAGTATTCATTTTCACATGAGAAATAATATATTTTAATAACAAACCATGAGCGGAAAGAACATGCGTAATAGTCGTAGAGGGACTAGCGGTACTAATAACATGAATAGTGCAAATCAGACTAATCAATTGTTATCTGAAATATTAAATAGACTTACGAGATTGGAAAACGAGCGAATTGAAAGTGATAGTGGTCATAGTTCAGGTTCTCCAATAGTACCATTGACTAGCTCGGAAACGAACAATATTAGTAGTGAGACAACACGTCAAACGGTAATTGTACAGGTAAAACAAAAATTACCTACATTTGATGGTAATAGGATGCATAATCCAATGAGTTTCTTGAGGGATCTTAAAGATTATTTTTCTATGACGGGACAAGACCTAAATACAGAACGAACATTAAGTTTAGCAATAGAATCATTATCAGGGGAAGCTAAAATTCGTATGAATATTTATAGAGATTATTGGAAGTCGTTTAGTGATTTTGAATCGGATTTCCAGAATGTATTTTGGAGCCAGGCAGAACAGGAAGTAGTAAAGTCTAGATTTATGACTTCAAAATATAATAAACAGAACAGGAGTATGGAGAAATATTTCGCGGAGCAGTTGGATAAAGTTTATACTTTATCATTGCCTTTTACGGATGCAGAAAAGATAAATACCATTTTTAGGCAGTATCCTGAACATATACAAGTAGCATACTTTAGTAGACAACTACCTATGACAATCAGAGAAGCAGTTGAATTTTTAAGACATCTGGAAAGAAATATAAATGTAGATAGGCTCGGTAGTTCACAATCACAGAGTTCGACAGTAAATAGATATGAAAGACCACGCGGTGCAAACGTCAACACGAGGTACAGTTCGGTGCGAGTAAATACAATACGGTTTAATTCCACGAATCGCGGAAGAGGCAGTTATACACGGGGTTATCCTTATAGGAATTATAACAGGCTGGGTCGAGGTAGCATACGGTAGATACTCTAATATACGGGGAGGCGTTAAATCAATTGAATTTAGACCGGAAACGAAAGATCAAAACACAAATAATAGCGAGAATAATACGGAAACTAATTCTAGTACTAAGTAAAAAAGGTAGTCATTAAGTTAATGTGGAATATGTGGGCTCCTAAGTTCAAAATTTCGTTTTTGTTAAAACATTTATTCATAAAAAAAAAACAAATAGTTCCAATAAGACCAGCTGTAGGAGTAAAGGAGTTTGTCCGATTAATGACTTATAAGGCAGAAACGTTCCGATATGTTTATCGAAATCAAATGACAATAATTGAGTTATGCAAAATAATAAATCATTCAAACATTATTTAAAGGCGCTGACATTTTAGACTGCGAAAAGGACTCACATAGATATTTAAAATTGCAAAAAAAAAAAAAAAAACGACAGTTTAGGAGGCGTGAATTTAACAGGTCTATTAGATGCAGGTAAATCTTGTTATAAATACATATATTCTATGCAGGATACCTATGGTAAAGTTAAACGATTATATACATTGCGGAATCTTACAGAACGAGTTACATAACATCCACTAATTGTTATGCCCTCATGGAACCCAAAACTAATAAAATAAAAGGAACTTACAACACTATTAATTTAGCGTGATAATATATTAAGAGTAAAGAGATTGAGTCAAAGGAATGCATCTGGGAACTAATCCTAGAAGCAGATCTTCAAAAGAAGTTTGTTTCTAAGCGAATCAACTTAATTTGAAGTCTGAGGAGGCGACTGAAATGGTATTATTTATATCGCCACGATGGCGAAACAACGCTGAGAATTTTTACCTCACATCTGTTAACAATACAAATACCATTCATACAACATAAAAAATTATTCGTCTTCACGACGTATTTGAAATAAAGGAATATTGACACGTGTTAATTATTACAAAATGAACTCTATGGACGTCTAAATTATCTCATTAGTTAATGCGTATTAAAATAATTTATAAAGGGTTTTAGGAACCAAATAAGATGTAATTTGATTTCTTTGTCAAGCTTTGATACGAGACTGTTGGTTAGTAAACGGACGCGTTTACCAAATTTTGCACGATTGAATGTCGCTATGCTTTGCCTGACAATGAGTTTGTATTACGTAGATTGAGAGTTAAGTGTTAAGCGTGGCATGTTGCATGGAAGGATAGTAATTTAAGGTTAATGGTGTGTATATAATTAAAATATGCTTAATTTGAACTAGTTAAGATGTTTGGTTTAAAATAATATTGGCATGCTATTTTAAGTACAAGAAAGGTCTAATGCGTAGGTCATTTCTCAAAAAAAAATACTACCTGATACCCAAGCGACGAGGAGGCGTGTGACGCCACAAGGAAGCATCAGGCGGGGAGTCAGTGGAATATAAAAACTGATTTCGAACGGGGACATGGGACAGTTTTCATTGTAGCTGGTTGAAGTGCACACGCTCTGTTAAAATAGTTGGTAATTTCGTTGGCTGTGTTATGCTAATATAATTGGTGATTCTTTTGACGAGTTGTGCATACTAGACAGTGACAAATGATAACGCTCATTGGATTGAATATCTAAAGATTCCTATATTTTATAAATACCTTTCTCTATATAAACCCAACCTCCTGAAACGTGGCAAAAAAAGAACTTTTAGGTAACAAGCCTTAAATTCTGGAATTGAGTCTGATTTCGGAAGCGTTTCAAACACCTATTTCCTATAATCTAGGATCCGTGGAATAGTTTTAGGGGTTTTCGCAAGCTATTCCATTCCTTTTCCTTAGTTTAGTTCGCATTGTTACTCCCCTACACACAATTCGCACACAAACACACATGTCAAATCAAACACACCTGCTATTTTTGGTACGGGATAGTAGACCGAGGTAAACACTAGCCATTTGAGTCTAGAATTATTTAGGTTAATCTGTCGAGGCGGATTAATAGGACTCGTAGGTAACATCATACCAAATACGTTTATTAAAGTGATAACTAACCGAAGTGAAGTGTTACGTAAATTATATCGCGTTAAGTCTTTGTTTACAAGATAATTATCATAAATAACTTAATCAATCCAACAGCAAATCCATTGTGTTTTAATTAAAGTAACCGTGAATTTTATGGTAAAGTTGTGGATAAATACGTTATTCAATAATTAAAAATAGATATATCGAAAATAGTTCCAGAACATTGTCTGAATAAATCGTGATAGTTTGTTATATAACTTTAAATATATTACTAAATAATATAATTGAAGGTTTCTGGTAAATTTCTACTATTTTATAGTATATTGGTTTGAATAGCAACATAAAGAACTGTGGTCTGAATTTATATAAAATTACGTTTGGAAGTGATTTAAATGATTACGTGAAATATCATTATAACATTTTATCTAGGCACTGTAATCAAACAATTAAGTGCATTATAACATGGCTGAATACATCATTCGAGAATTAGAGCAAGTATAAATAATTATTCCGTTATCAGTTATAGAACATTGATTTGAATGGTCAGAAGTTGACGAGTAATATATTAGAGTAAATTATCTAAGTGGCTGATTATTCATCTAACATTTGCAATATATCGAGTAACACAAGGAAATAGTATCAGTAATACAAAGAGATGGTCGTTGGTGAACTCAATTAATATTCGACTTGTAAAGTGCAAAGAACACATAAGAGACGACGTGTGGTTTTAGTAGGTTCATTCAGAGACATCTGAAATATCATTATTTGCACACAGTTTTCTAACGAGAGGGAGTATTTTAGTCGAATACAGCAATAAATAAATATATGTGTTACAATCAGCTCACTTAATAGATAATTTAAATACAATTTTAGCTCCTGGAACCATTTGGGTTTTCAGTTTGAGCAAGTTATCAGTGTGTAGCATTTCTGGGGTCTGCCTGAAATTCATAAATTATATTTACAAGCTAAAACAGATGAACTCATGTCAAATCAGTATTTATACCAGTCTCGAACGAAACCTACATTGGAATGCAGGCAAACCTAGATATGTGAGGCGATTTACGACGGGTCGGTTAAACTTGTAATGGTATTAATTAGTGAATACTAATATAAAAAAGAGAAGAATACTATTATACGTTTAGCGTTAGTGGAGGTACTGATAACAGAATTAAATTACTCTTGAAAGAGAGGAGGAGAAAATATGTTGATTAAATATCAACCAAAAAAATATATATATGAGCTCACGACAAAACATATGAAATATAAAAAAATACAGGCCATTATCATATAATCTGGATCCAGAAAACCTCAGTTACCTGGTAGATACAATCTACGACCGTAAATGATAACTTGACATTTAAATCAATATCGTATATAGAAACTAGATTTTATGCAGATAGAGTTCATTTTATTTCAACAAAACTCAAAAGATTAGAACATTAGTTAATATATAATATAAACCGAAGGTTAAATTAATTCAGTGAGGAGAATAATCACGGTGTACATTATTTAAAATAAATTGGTTAGGAATTTAATTTCACAGTTTAGTTTTATGTTTAGTTAGGTTTAGACGATTACAGCCAAACTAGTGACGAAGATAGCTCTAAGGGCTATTTCCCGTTACAGTTTTTGATGCCCGGTGACCAGGATTCTTGTCTAGTATTAAATTTTAATACAACGAGAAAAGAACCAACTTATAAATTACTACAAAACATACCACGCAGAATATCAAATTTTTATTTATTACGTCCGAAACTCACAGGAATAGACTTTTAAAAGAGTACAAAACGCGTATTCATTGTTTAAAATCTATTCTTTATCTATTGTTTAAAAAAATATTACACAACGTAGGCAATTACTAAAATAGTAAGACTTTCTAAAAAGGGTCCAATACACAATACACCGAAAATATTACGGATATCATAAACATAGGCAAAACTTGGGTCAGTCTTTGTCTATATTTAAGCAAACTAAAACTTTTGTTGACGCACGTGTAAACTCGTAACAATATTTTTTTGCCTTACGATTCTCATAGACATAGTTAACAAAACGAAAAAAAATACAATAACTCGATACATTTGGACATTTCAAGGGGAAATACATATATATATTTGCAAAGTGCAGTTAATCTTTTTATTGCCTATACCAATTAATGAAACTAAATTATTGAATCGCTTGCCTCTAAATTTACTCGCAACACTTTCTTTCATTAATGAACATTCAGCACCAGAGTCAAAGTCAAATTTGAAAAACTCACCACGGTGATCTAAGGTTCCGGATGGGGACTCAACCTGGCACATGTCGACTCGTTTCTCTACTGGGGCGGCAGCGTTGGACCTGCCAGCTGTGCAGCGACTGGCAATGTGGCCCACCGCGCCACATTTGTAGCAGACCACGGAGCTGCCACTCGGTGGCTGGCGTTGAACCGCAGGCGTTGAAGCCGGCGCAGGAGGAGGTTTCTTCGCTTCGGTCTTCCTCATGCGACAATCTGCTTGCTTATGCCCGGGTTTGCCGCAGGCATGACATTTGATGTGCGATATCGATGAAAACTTCGGCCGTTTTTCACTCGTAGCTCCTGTCTGGCCATCCATAGGAGTTTTCCGCTTCAGGTACGAGAAAGCTTGAAGTTCTTGTTGTAGCTGATGACGCGTTGTAAGCTCCGTTGTAAAAGCAAGTCGATGCAGACGAGTATCAACAGATCCTTATTGTAATTTCTTTCGAGATGGCAGAAGAACAAATTGAAACCGACAGTTGTAAACAGATATTGATGAGGGCAGTAAAAATGATTAACAGCTTAGACAAAGAAGGAGCGTGTATCATCCATAAGCGGAAGATGCACCATACAAAGCTGATAGAGAGATCGTCGAAGTCAACCAAAGACCCAAACCCGCTAGCAACAACAATGTGTTTATTGAACAAGAAATACCCCATTGTCGTGGATAGGGCAAGAGCAATTTATTACGACATGCCTCAAGAGTTTTTCTCTCCAAGGGGCAGCCCGTTGAGAAGCGACAGCCACAAGCAAGGAAAAATATTAGCAAAATTAGCCTCTCTCGACTGGTGGATCTCCCAGAGCCCTGTCCCATCTATGAATACACAAAAGATTATAGACTTACTGCTAAAGCAACAAGACAAAGAGGTGGAAAATTTCTACTCAATCAACTGGAGAAGAACCGCTATCAAATGGGGGCCACCAATCATCCAAAGACAGATGGTTAGGACAAAGCAACCCATAATAGACATCCCACTTCTGATGTAGGATCAGGTAGGTCTTGACCCGAGCCATCAGCCATATTGTGGGCGAAAGCGGGTATCGTGAAATGAGGAACACACTGGATATCAAATCGACAATACTTTAATGCACAAAATAACAATAACTAGGCACTAAGCGAAACGTAGGACAGTTCCGTGACGACTTGTTCACTCGGCGACGACTCAAACGAGACTGAGCCCCGCTGAGCCCGCCATGTGGGTATATCACGACTCTGTCGAAGGCGCGCACCGGATAATGTGGGTAGTTGCCTCTGTTTCGCCGCTAGGGGCGTGCGCGCACCTTTGCTTCGTTTAGTGTCCGTACTCATGACCGTCCACGACATATTCTTTAATCAATACTTAACTTTATTTTATTTCAATTTTACATCGCGCTGTAATTGAGTGACTGTATAGAAAGTTGGTACATGTGGTACATTAAAAATGTGAAAATAGAATTACTTTTTTTTTTAATAATTTGACAGCTGTCAGTTGAAAGCGATTCTCCCTAGGGACGAAAAGTATTACTTTCATCCCGCTCCTCAGGCAACTTCAGACCTACTTTCAGAGTATGAGTAATGAAATAATTATTGTACTTAAGACACAGATACCTACACTAAACTAAACCGTCGGCCGTCGACTAGATAAGACGTGTATTTGTTTTTGCGGAATGTGTTACAAAAGTGCTTTTCAAATTTAATACTAAAGTACAGGTAAACAATAACTAATTTAGTGCAAACTGTTTTGTGTAATTTATGACTTTGTAAACAAGTGATAGACATTGTGCTAACTGGCGAGTGGGACGCCACCCGCCTCACCCCCGTGGGACGCGAACGGTTGCTATTTTTTAACTCGCTCGCACATAGACTCTGCGTTCGGTGCATAATAAAGATTTAATATATACTTACCTATACCACCTAAACTGCGCGAGTGTAGTGACATACAAATATACCTACCTATACCGGTATACCGGTATCGGTAGACAGTGTATTACGCACACATACTACCTACTCGCTTACGCTTACCCTACGAGTTGACGCAGTGTGGCTTGTGGTTCTGCGTTTCTCAAAGTTTTTTGCGACAACGTTACATACGTCCTATCAGAAATGTTTACGTGCGCGGGGTGTGGTATAGAATTTAGAGATGGTGCCAAGTGTTCTGTTTGCGCGGGGGAGTTTGACTACCCTTGTGCTGGAATCTCAGAGGCTGGTTGGAGGAAGTTGGGTGACCGCAAGTTGACTTGGAAATGCAGTAAATGTAAAACTTCTGCTAAATCTAGCCCGCGCCCTAGGTTAAATGTTGGGGCAGCTGACATGCAGCTCGTGCTCGAAGAACTGAAGAATCTCTCGGCTCGTATGGATGACCTGCCGACTTTGATGGAGAGCGTCAAGGCCATACAACTAGAGTTGGTGGAACTTAAAGCGATGAGGTCTGACTTTTCAAGCTTAAAGGCAGCGGTTGAATTTATGGACAACGCGGTGGAGTCCCTCTCGGCCAAGGTTGTTGATGTGGAGCATGAAGTCACCAAGTTGAAGAAAACTCAAGATGAGGTGACTGTACTACGTGATCGATGTACTAAGTTGGAGGAATTTAGACGGGAAAGCGAGCAGCGAGCAAGGCTTAATAACATCGAGATCAAGGGTGTTCCTACTAACACCTCAGAAGATCTTTATGATATATTAACTAAGATCGGAAACAATATAGGGTGTAGCATACCAAGGGACCAAATAAACTACATTGCCCGAGTGTCAATGCGAAGCAACGAACAGACTAAACACATCATCTGTTCCATACACAACAATTACCTAAAAAATAACTTTGTTGCAGCAGCAAGAAAATTAAGAAAATCGCTTACCACTAGTATGCTGGGTTTGGGAGGTGATAGCACCATCTATGTTAATGACCACCTGACGTTGGAGAACAAGCTGCTACTCAACAAGACTAAATCACTTGCTAAGGATTTGGGTTTTTCCTACGTCTGGGTCGTCGGATGCAAAATACTTTTAAAAAAGAATGCTACTTCGCCAACTTACCACATACGATCGGAGCAGGATTTACGAAAATATTTACGCTAATTAACTTTACTCATTGTCATATATCTCAAGATTGTATTTTTAATTTAAAATGTTTGAGATACGCATGCACTTATTTTTTGTGCGCAAACTGCATCCTTTGTACTCGGACGAGCTTATCGCCTCACGCTGTTCACTATTTACTCCAATCTAAGCTTTATGTGCTTTGTGCTAAACTCGCATTTTGTCCACCAGCACCCAATTTATTTACTGTTGACTTTTTGTTTTTTCTCTATAAGATGTTCGTATTACTTTTAACTTGTTGCTACTTTTTGCTAACTACCTTGCATAATTAATGGCTATTAGTATATACTACCAAAATGTTCAGGGCCTGCGAACAAAGACACTATTATTTTATCGAAATTTGTGTTTAAATTCTTATGATGTCGTTTGTTTGACTGAGACTTGGCTACCCGCTGATATCGATAGTAGTGAACTTTTTGATAACCGTTACCTTGTTTGGAGGCGGGATAGAAACTACGCTGCCACGGATCAAATATACGGTGGTGGTGTTCTGATCGCGGTGCGACGAGAGCTTGTGGCCGAGGTACGTGGTGATTGGGGTTCTTCCGCCGAGGATTTGTGGGTAACGCTTACATTACGTAAAAGACGGCCGAGTGCTTTATATAAAATGCATATATGTGTAGTTTATATTTGCACTGAGGGTCAGGGTAATTCGGCGGCAATTCAACTTACAAACTTTCATAATAATCTTTTAGACGTGGTTCAAACACACCCCGCGGACAAATATTTAATACTCGGTGACTTTAATCTACCCTACATAATTTGGTCGCCTGACGGTGAGGGTGGTCATCTCAGACCCACTAACATTATCGGCCAAATTCAAGAGAACTTTTTTGATACTTTGAGTGTATGTAATTTATTGCAGTATAATAGTTTTGTCAATTCTAACAACCGGATACTTGATTTAATATTATCGAACTACCAAATCTCGGTCTCCTCTTGCACGGGCCGATTGGTACCCGAAAACTGTCATCATGTAGCTGTTTGTTTATCTGTAGACCTCGACGAGCCCCCCGCCTTGCCTATTCGACCACACGCTAAATATCTATACAATGCGGGTGATTACGACGCTTATAATAGTGCACTTAATTGTATCCCCTGGCACCAGGAACTAAACAAGGGAACGCTTGAGGATGCTACTCTCTTCTTTTACAGTGTAGTTAAGGAACTTAGATCAACTCATATTCCAATGAAAACTTCTACTCCATGTACTAAATACCCTTTATGGTACAAGAAACCCCTTATAAACATACTGCGCGATAAAGCGAAATTCCATAAAAAATTTAAGAAATACGGCAATATATCTGACTACAATTCCTTTACTACTCTCCGTCAACGTGCCAAGGAGGTTGAAGTTGAGATGTATAACCAGTATATAGCTAAAATAGAGGAAGGCATAACTAAAACACCTCAGGCTTTTTGGTCCTATGTGAAGTCTAAAAGGCAAGCTAATACCTACCCTTCAAAATTAAGGTACGGTCAGCGCTCTGCCACTGACGGTGGCGACGTGTGCGATATGTTTAGTGATTACTTTCACGCTAACTTTTTGGAACGTTCGAGCCCTCAACATCCCCCTTCATCGTGCCCGGAGCATAGTGAGACTAATGGTGTAACGTCGACTGACTTAGGTTCTATAGAGGTACGCGAGGTAGAAGTCCTTAATTTACTCAAGGGTATTAATTTAAATAAATCTGCTGGCCCTGATGATATACCACCAGTGCTTGTATTAAATTGCGCTAAAAGCCTTGCCACCCCACTAACGATTTTATTCCAGCGATCTTTGAGTGAGGGGTTGATGCCTGAAATCTGGAAGACCGCATTTATAACACCTGTTTATAAGAAGGGCCCGCGAGACTCAGTCGAGAACTATAGACCCATATCCAAATTGTGCTTGTTTGCTAAAATGTTGGAGAAGGTGGTACATACGCAGCTTTATGCGTCTCTCAGACCTCTTATTAGTGAACAACAACACGGTTTCATGAAAGGGCGTTCATGTGCTACCAACCTTCTTCTGTGTAGTGATTTCTTGACAGGGTCCATGTCAGAACCCAGTCAGGTGGACACTGTCTACACGGATTTCAGAAAGTGTTTTGACCGCCTGGATCATACGTTGCTACTCCGTAAAATGAGAGGTATCGGTATTCGAGGTAATCTATACAGGTGGTTCTCCTCTTATGTCGAGAATAGGTGTCAAACAGTAGTCCTCAATGGGTATTCCTCTCGTGCCAGGAGTATACCCTCGGGAATCCCTCAGGGTTCTTTGTTAGGACCTTTATTGTTTAATATTTTTGTTAATGACATATCTTCATGCTTCAGCTATTCTAAAATTCTTCTATTTGCTGATGACATGAAGATTATGTCCCAAATTCGAAACTTAGAAGATGCTTATAATTTACAGACTGATCTTAACAATTTTTATAATTACTGTATTATAAATAAATTGGAACTGAACATCCCTAAATGCTACCAGTGCACCTTCACGCGTAAACTGAACCCTATTTGCTTCAACTATGCCTTGGCCAATACTCCTCTAACAAGAGTAAATGCCATTAGAGATTTGGGTGTAGTTTTTGATTCTAAATTAACATTCGAAGACCACGTTGAAAGTATTGTTAAAAGGGCCGCCAAAGCTCTGGGATTTATTCGTAGAATCTCAGTCGACTTCAAGAATGTCAAAACAATCAAAATCCTTTATTGTGCCTTTGTTCGTAGTCACCTTGAATATTGCTCGCAGGTATGGAATCCTGTTTACGATATTTATATTGATAGACTGGAAGCAATCCAAAGAAAATTCCTACGTTACATCCAATTCAGATCCAGTACCTATTTACCTAATTATTTGAGCAGATGTAGGCACTTCCACATTCTCCCGTTATATAAACGTAGAAATATAGCTGATTTGACTCTTCTGTTCAAACTAGCTAATAACTCCATTGACTGCTCTGAATTATTAAGTAAGATTGGATTGTGTACGTCATCTGTGCGTCTGAGGAAACCTAAGATACTATACGTGCCGCTAACGACCTGCACATACAGACAAAATTCCTTCCTGATCAGGGTGTGTCGAGCGTACAATTCACTATGCCACGAGTACGATTTAGATTTATTTTTCACCAGCACTAATCAGCTCAAGGTCAATTTGAGTAAGTCATTTTTCGACAAAGCGTAAAGCGATTGCCAAAAGAACTTGCTTTTTATGTATTAATTTCTTTTTTCCCTTGTTCTTTATATCCTGTATAATTATGATATAGGTATACTAAATTGCACATATAATGTTATACGGTATGTAATTCAATATACCTGTACATTGCTAGCTATATACCGACTTGTTTATTTTACAATAAGTGCTATATGCGAAAACTTGTAATTGGCCATTTTATATTACCTACATATGTTTCAATCTGTATTCTAGCTGTAAGTTTTCCTAAATGAATAAAATAAAAATAAAATAAATAAAATAGTGAAAACTGAATGTCACCACAAGTATGATTATTGTATTTTTAATTAGTAAATTTTGTAATATAAAATAGTTATTGTATTCTTCCTTACTGAAATTTCAGGTTCCTGAATGTTTCATGAAAAGTTTCTTAGAGAGAATTGTAGATCTCGCTTCGCTGATTCCGAATATATATGTAACTCAAAATCGACAAAAATCGAGTTATTGCACTCTTAGTTAGTGCGGCAGCGTAAGTCATCGCATATTTACTTGAAAAGACTCTTCGATATACGGTATCTGTCTTCAAATTGATTTTCTGTGAGGTTTAACAACGGATTGAACCGTGCTCGACCTTCAGATTGGATTATCGCGTTTTTATTTCGATCATCCCATGCTTTAGCGGCCGCAAACATGCTCCAAGCGAAATAATACGGTCCGGCCATAATTTTTTATGAATAAAAACGATTTTACAGTTTAATTTCCCCTATAGCTACCACTATGATGAAAATGGAGGTGACAATAATATCAACACACTCACTGACAACTTGTTTCACCTCACGATTCACTTATCAAAAAATTTGTACTCGCACTCGCTAACATTTGGAAACAACCAATCACGTTCGCAAACGCTGTCTCATTGTACGCCATTTCACATTCGGTGCTCATTGTGAAACGATGTGAAGACATTTCTCGCAAAAAAATCTTTCACAATTTTGCCGCCAGGTGGCGCTGATCCAATATCATACAAATTACCGTTTTTTCATTGGCAAGTGAATGGGAAACGGGAAACGCAAAAACTCACACTCGACACTCTGGTCATTTTATTATTGGTCAGCCACTAGTTGCACTACCAGAACCTTACTGGAAGGACACTAAAATTTTGAGATTATCACGGTTTCAAGCTATTCAAAAAATGTTTCAGTCAATTTGATCACGTTGGCATGTTGAATATCTCAATACCTTCCAAGCCCGCAATAAATGGTATACTCATGTAACTAATTTAGAGTTAAATGATTTAGTTCTTATTATTGATGAAAATTCACCTCCCTTACAATGGAGGCGAGGTCGGGTTTTTGAAATCTACAAGGGTTCAGACATGGTTTCAGATCAGTTAAATTAAAAATGAATTTTTGGTGAATTAATAAGACCTGCGGTCAAACTTTGTAAATTGCCTACGCATGTAGCGCAAATCCATCCTAAATCGTTAACTTGTATTTTATTCATATGTTTTACAATTGTTATTCACATTAAACATCTATTATTTGTAAGTAGACTTTGTAGATGATGATACTTACAAGTGTTCAGTTCACTATGCCCCCTGGTGGGCCAGGAATGTTAATGTAAAATCAACATGTTTCTTATTGTATACCATTAAAACTTTCCCGTCACTCATATTACTGTTTCATTCGTTTTAGTTCATGTTTCGTTTAATTAATCTGTGCCAACATCAATCTCATATAATCGATTTTATTGGTTAATCAAAATTGCTCACTCATTCCATGTATTAAAACTTTACTAATCATTCAGCTACGACCGTGATCATTGGTACACTTGTTTAAAGAGATAAATTATCATATATAAGTAATTAAATAGTCATAAGTGTACAATTATTGTAAATATTCAAATAAACTAACTTCAAATCAGGTGTCATCTTTAAATTCAACAACCACCAAACCACGACGGATTGATAAAAGCGAGTTCATCAAGGCAGTCAACCACGCTTATCAACCAGGTATTGAGCTCGTGTGCGGTCCTAAATCGTAGAGGGGTTCGTCTACTGGAGCAGTTTTTTCTTTAGCTCTAAAATCATAAGAGGCGAAGACTAGTGCCGCCTCAAGGCGGCACTAGTCTTCGCCTCTTTGGGCGGTAATTGCTGTTTCTTGCCTTCCATGTCTGGCTACGTTTGGTTGGGCCTCTCGGCTTCGATAGCCGTTCTTCATAAACGCGTACCTTTTTTTTTTATCTTGCGGAAATCCCTTCGGATACCCCCCCGCGTGCCAGCGGGGGCGGTTATGTCGGGCTTGAACCGACTAAAACCACACGCCGTCTCGGGTCTACAGACGCCGGGGTGTAAGGTTGCCCATAGAGCATATCCCTCGCACCCCGACTGACCCTGGGCCATCTCCGGTTTCGAGATGGCCCACTCGGGTTTGGGAAACACGGTGTCCCCGTCTTGCCCCAGTTTGGGGGAGGGGCGCTAGTCGCCCCACCGTCCCGGCCTGCTTCTGCTGGGGTGACAGGCGGCCTCACCTGTCACTCCCAGGCCTGCTTCAATCTCGGTTAAAATTCTGTTTTTGCCGATATTCATACGATCTACGCTGATTGCGATTTTCTCGCTGTTCGGCACTAGCGGGCTGCCCACGCTGAATTGGTTGAACGTTTCCTCCGTAATACCGGGTATTATTATTTGCCATCCTGGCTGAAAATTGCAATTAAAACTTTAAAACTTGTCTAAAAACGAGTGAACTACTAGGGTCTAAAAACGACTGAACTAGTAGTAATCCCAGGGTCCAGGGTTCAGGTCCCTGTTCGGGCGCCAGCCACTTTTGTTCAGTACAGAACAAAGACAAATAAAATAAGTGCTTGAATTTGGAATATAATGTAATTTATTCCCTTTACAATTTTTGGTATTGAGAGCGCTAGTGCAATTTGAAGAACTAAGGTACGCACCAACAGATCCTTATTATAATAACCAAGAAATGGACAAGTACAACAAGATAATAAATGAGTCAGGCTTATATGATATTAGGGTGGTAAACGAAATGGGTTTAAGACACCACAAATGGCATAGTATGAGCTGGAGAGAAAGAGAGTTAATGATGTTGCATATCCACCTTTGTATAATGATAAGTTTGGCAGAATAGTTGAATCTCTGGACGATGCCTCTTTGCTCCAAGATGATCTACACAGATTGAATGAATGGTGTGATCAAAATGAGATGAAGCTTAATACCCAAAAATGCTTCCATATAAAATTCTCTCGGAAGTACAACCTATTAGACAGTAAATACTATATAGGCAATGAGAAAATTCAGGAAGTTGATCAAATAAAAGACCTTGGCGTAATCATGGATAGGAAGCTAACATTTATCCCTCACATGGAAAGTATAATTAAACGAGCGTCTAAAATGCTAGGATTTATTATTCGTAATGCAAAATGTTTCCGTACGAGTAAGCCTAAAATACTATTATACAATAGCTTGGTCCGCAGTATTTTAGAATATTGCTGTGTGGTCTGGCGACCGCATTTTGCTATTCACTCGATGCGCTTGGAACGTATTCAGAAAAGATTTTTATGGCATTTGTCATACAGTAACGTAAAAACCAAAAAACGAACTAAATATCATTCGAAGCTCAAGCAGTCTGGAATGATTTCATTGTCAGATCGTAGAGATCTCCACGACAATCTTTTTATGTATAAGATCTTGCATAGCTATTTCAGCTGCCCACAATTGTTAGGTAGGATTAATATTCGAGTACCGGCTAGATACCCCCGTAACCGCATCACTCCCTTCTACCCACCACTACGTAGAACGGCTTATGGGGCTAATTCACCTATCCCAAGGTTTTCTAAGTCGGCAAATGAAGCCAGTGCTCTTGTAGACATCCATGCAGACTCGCTAATCAGGTTTCGATCCACACTATTGGAATATTATAAGAGTAAAATTATGTAGTAAATTATCTCTTGCTCTTTATTTTGTATACCATTGTATTGTCTACGCATTCTTGTCATAAAAATGTTTAAAATTGATTCGAGTACCTAATTTTATATAGCATGCTGTATTTACCTATAATTATTTGTTACACTTTGTTTATAACTAATTGATTGTAATTTTTGGTTGCTTGTAACCGTGTAAACAAATGTTGGTAAATCATAATAAATAAATAAATAAATGTGTAACAAGGAGCTCCTGTCAACAAAGAGAAAAAGAGAGAACTCGAGGGAGACTGAAAGACCCAAACGCGCTAGAAACACAGAGGCTGAAGAAGGTATTGCAATAGCTGGTTCCTCTGGACTTAGAACAGAGTCAAGAGACGGTAAATCATCGATGTCAGGAACAATAGACTCATACGAATCGACCACCTCAACAGAAGATGAGATATTGACAGATTTAGCAGCCATGGAATACAATCCAATATACAGAATGATTATGATAAACTATATGCCTCTTATAAGTACCACACTAAACTCAATAGCCTCAGAATGGGGGATAAACACGCCTACCCATATATGGGATGTTGTTGACAGAGAGTCAAAGAAGTTGGTAATGATAAGGTATGCAAGTGATGTAGAGGAAGCAGAAAAGAGATATTACCACGCCAAAATTGAAATTCCTGATAATTGTGCCCTGTACCTTATTGAGTGGGGAAAAGTAAAAGGAAAGTGGATTGACGGGCCACAAAAAGCTGTAGCAGGAGAACAAAAAGTACATGGATTCTTAATCCGAAGATATGTTTTGTTTGAGTCAATGAACATTAATACTGACTTCTTCAAGGTTGAGAGTGGGAAAGGAGCCGATATCTTTCCTAGCATTTGGCTCAACAATTGCTTGGGAGAATGGAAAGAGTCTTTGTTAGAAGATCAATTTAAGAATTGGAGCATGAGTGAATGGTACAAGCAAGAGGCCGAAGCAAGAGGTTGAAAAATTTGGACTCTTTAGCGGAGGACTGTGAGAGGAGAGAAAAATTGTATTATAGAGGGAAAATATTACCTGAACATTTGGTCAAAAATGTTATAGTAGAGGAAAAAGAGGACTCATGCTGTGTGGACAGAGTGGTTACATGTTTAAGAGAGTAGATGGAAAAATGCACAAGAATATCAAGAGTAAATATGAATGAGAAAAGTAGCTTGAACCCTGAAATCCTTCCAATACTTATAAAGGCTTGGGATAATTCAACTAAATCAACATTCAATTTCCTAGATAGGTTCAACTGCCCTCAGCACTATATGGTTGAAAAAGCATTGGGAGTGGGAGAGAGCTTACAGGAAGCTGCAACACTAGCGTATCCAATAACAGGCATACCTATATCGTTAATGACCGATGCCTCGGACAGTTGCGTAGGCGCTGTCCTACAACAACAAGTTGACGGAAACTGGGTACCGCTAGCCTATTTTTCTAAACGTATGACCGATACGCAACAAAAGTACAGTACCTACGATAGGGAATTACTTGCGATTTATTTGGCTATACAGTATTTTAGATCTATGTTCGAAGGCCAGGAATTTATTATTTTTACCGATCACAAGCCGTTAACTTTTGCATTTAAAAAATTGAATTCTAGTAACGAAATTCCTAGACGTACACGTCAGTTATTATTTATTAGTGAGTTCACAACCGATATCCGTCACATAGGTGGTCCGGATAACGTGGTTGCTGACTCGTTATCGCGAGTAGAAACAATACTCTGTCCCAGCATGTTCGACTTCGAAGAATTAGCGTTAGAACAAAACAACGACTCGCAAGCGCAGGAAATGTTACACGATAGTAACAGCAGTATAAAGTTACGAAAGGTAACAATACCTCTTTGTAATAAGCAAATACTTTGTAATGTTTCGGATAGTACAATACGACCTTATTTAACACAAAAGTTTAGACGAATGGCGTTCGATTCAATACACAGCCTTAGTCATCCTGGCATTCGTACTTCTAGAAAATTAGTTAGTAGTAAATATTTTTGGCCAGGAATGAATAAAGACGTAGGCCTATGGGCGAAAACATGTACCCAATGCCAACGTTCAAAAATACAACGCCATACCGTGTCCAAATTAGGCAAATTTTCAAAGGTTAATCGGTTCGAACACTTGCATATTGATATTATAGGCCCGTTGCCAACGACAGAGGAAGGTTATCGTTATTGTCTTACTATGATAGACAGGCAAACCGGATGGCCTGAAGCATTTCCTTTGAAAGACATCTGTGCGAACTCAGTTGCCAAGCTATTGTACGATGGATGGATTACGCGTTATGGATGTCCTATTAAGCTTACGAGTGATCAGGGCAGACAGTTTGAAAGTAATCTCTTCCGACAACTATTAAAGTTCTTAGGCGTTAGTAAAATTAGGACTACTCCTTATCATGCACAGGCAAACGCAGCTATGGAACGCTGGCATCGCAATTTTAAAGCTTCATTAATGGCCCGTTTAGGTAATTCTGTATCGTGGATAGACGAGATGTATACTGTCATGCTAGGTTTGCGTGCGGCCCCTAGAAGCGACACAGGTGTGAGTGCTGCCGAGCTAACGTTTGGCAGAACGCTAAGACTCCCTGGTGAATATTTCGAGGTAAGTGATCAATCTTTCAGCAACTGCGAGGACTTCGTTAAACAATTGAGACACACTATTGATGACTTAAGACCTAGACCCTTGAGTCATAGTAACTCTAGATCTGTGTTTGTACATCCTGATTTGAAAACGTGTCAAAAAAAATTTATTCGTAACGATTATGTTAGGAAGTCTCTGCAACCTCCTTTCGATGGACCCTATCGAGTAATTAAAAGATACGATAAAGGATATCTCATACAGTATCCTGATAGGAAGTCAGTCGTTTCCATCGATCGGTTAAAACCCGCTTATTTACTTACTTGTGAACAGGAAAGTAAGCAATCAGATAGTAATTGCACTAGTAAACAAGTAATCGAACGTAAGAAGGCAACTCAGACTAAAAGTAGTCAAGGTATTGCGAAAGAGTGTAATGTTAAATTAAATGATGACTCACCTTTACGTCGCATCACGCGGACAGGTCGAGTGATTAACAAACCCGTCCGATTTATTTGAATAATTAAAGTAACGCACTAAGCATTTTTTTTGGAGCATGTATATATATTATGTCTCATTCACGTGGTAATGGTTCATTTGTAAGCTAATTTACTAGACAGTCCACTAGTATTTTCGTGTGTATTTCTGTTTCCTTTTTTTTTAACCTGAAAATATGGGTAGCTCACAGTCAAAGGATATTGTCATAGCTCAAAACGCTTCGATTGTAAACCAAGAATTCCGTGACAGTATGAAAATATTTGGAATTTGTTTATTTACGCTATTGACGATACTAGCGATAATGATATTGTATTGGTTATGGCGAAAATGTAACGCAAAAACGAGATCTTGGATTCGGAAAGAAATTGTAAATGGAACAACCATATTAGCTAACGTGGAAGCTGGTAACCAACCACGTAAGCCACAGCAAGTTGTATTTACCACGTAAAAAGTGTTTCGTGCGGAATCCATTTACCATCAGGTGAGCAGTGTGCTTGTTTGCCACCTGAGTAGTATGTAAGAAATTTTTTTTATCTCTATGGTAACGTATAAATTGTATTTTATCTTTTTTCTCTCAGAATGGTATTTAAAACAAAAATTATTCTATTATGTTTTATATGAATATCAAAGTTCATGTGTTATAATCAGTGCACAAAGGCACACAGGAATGTGCAGAATAGCAAGTTTGTATGAAGTGACTTTAATCATAGCGTTATACAGGCATGACGTAGAGTTGTTGACCTACGGACAACATAACGGAACTCCTTGTTTTATGTTTGATTATATTCATTTTTGTTGGTATTACCGTGGTATTACCTTGTCAATTGTACTATTGATTTGTATTATTTCTTATTCCATTGATGGTGTTGTTTTACCTTAACGAGAGTATGTTACGTTCGTTGTTAACCCGTAATGATTAGTATTGGAACATTAGAACAGTCAAACATTGTTATAATATACTCCTTTGTAACGAGATTTTCATAACAAATTTGTCGTATAGATCAAGTTGATTAGGAACCGTATGACGTCAGCGCCATTCCAAGAATATTGTAACCGACGCGTAGCGCCGGATAGAGTATCAAGTCACAGACACAGAGATACATAGAGTATGAACTTCGGACAATGTTTGTCAAATGTGTAAATGGGATGTAGTATTTTTTCCTTTTATTTTTTTTGTAAGGGGGGGGGGCGTTGATGTAGGGACACAGTAGTGCATTGAACAAGGCACGGCGTTGCTTACGCAGCTAATTCCAGTCGCGGCACTTCGTGGTGACTAGCGTCCACCCGGCAGTTACCTCCTAACCATTCGGCCGTTCGCTTGTGTCCACACCTCAACCTTTCGCGGTATAGTAACCTTGTTAAACTAGGGTCAGTGATTAAACAGTACAGTCAAACTACTAACGAAACTTTTTATTTAATCATCCTAGCCGTGCAGATACAGTGGGAGAGAGCTTCCAGTGGGGTGTACCTGCACGTGCCGTAGTAACCCGAACACGCATCTACTAGTATATATATACGTGATATCATACCCCACAGTAGTATATAACGAATAAATGTTAACGATGATTTAGCAATAACTAATAGCGTGTCGTTTACAGATCACATTATAGAATATAATACTATTTATCAAAAATATTATATAAAAGTAATAGGTGTTAATATGAATTAAAATATTTAGCTTATTAGAAATAAATTCAAGTAATAAATTATTATAATAAAATATACGCATGTCGGCGTAGACAATCGATTCGTTTCAGTTTTCAGGATCTTCCAAAAATCGTTCGTGAAAAAGACTGAAATGCAGTCGATTTCTGATGAATTCTCATCTATGGGGGGCTAAGACCCGACATATCTCTTCGAAGACAGGGTCTTCTAATGGACGTTGTCTTGGCACATACGTCCATCCATTGGCCTCATCCATTTCTCTTACGAGTAATCTGCATTTGTAAAGATCGCCCGCGTGTATGCCGCGCCGAGACCTTTTCTGTGTAGGCTCCCGAGTTCGCTGGTTGACCGGTTCACGAAATTGCTGCTGCTCCTCAACTCCACTATCATCGTACCTTTCTTGACTGGCTACAACCACTTGCAGGTCAGACAACAACTCTACAAAAGAAATTTCTATTGAAAGCATACTCAATACGGAAATGGTTTACCTACATAGAAATAATATATATGTATATAAATTATGATTAATCTGCAATTTCATCATTCTGAGCCTCCTCAATATCAGAGTCATCATCATCCTGTAAAAAATCAGCAATCTCGCGCATAGACATCGAACGATTACGCTGCGATGAAGCCATTTCGCGCCAAAATGCAATGACGTTCACCCTATTTACTCGCCGGCGGCGGACTGAGCGAGCGGCGCGGGCGATTGCATATTGTGGCTCTTCTGTTCCCGCTTCGTACATGTATTGCATATTTGTGTATAGCTTATAAACTCATCTACAAACACGTACAAAGCGAATCACGACTAGGTGACGTGATTTTCTAATAAGCAGTATGAAAGGCGGGGGGAAGGGATCAGTTTATCGTTTTTTAAGACTGCATATTTCCCTGACTCTCTTGCTTCTTTTAACTTTCGAATGAGTTCTTTTCTGATTTCAAGAACTCCTTTTGGGAGGTCCTCGGTGATGTAGGTTCCACTAGGAAACTTGTTTCTACTATTCAAAAGTTCTTTTGCCCTCCAGGCAAACGTGAAGGTTGTTTTAATTGCTAGTTTTTGTCCTAATTCTGTATATTTCCTTCATTTCCCATCTGTCCCAATCCTTAGAATTTGGGTTTTCTTTAGTCACAGTGTTTAAAATCTCGAGGACTTCCTCCATAATTTCCGCATGGTTATCCTATATGGTGTGAAGGAAAAGGAAGGCAAGGCTTCCTTTTCCTTCACACCATATAGGATGTTGTTACTTTTTCTCGCATTCAGTTCTAAGGCCCTCACTTTGGACAGCAAAGTTGTAACCTCACATTTTAATGCTTCCATTTTTTAATTTAAGTGGTTTCAGATGTTCTTCCAAAGTTACTGCAATTGTTGTGCTAATAGTCTCTACTATAAGTTCTGTATACTGTTTATTTTGTTTATCGAGCTTTTCCTTCTTTTTATTTCCAGAATAATTGCATTTGAACATTCATTGCTTGTTTCAGCTCGATGCCTCGATTTACGTGAAACGTCAAAATGACTTTTTTTGCGAACTTGCAACCCTGCTGAGGAGCCGGTGTCGCTATTAGTCCTGTGCTATTTGAAATGAGCTTAACTTAACGTCAATCAATTCATTCAATCATCGGTCGCGAGCATGGCAGCTTGCTCGCGACCGATGAATCTATCTTGTCTTTGAATTGTATAACCTCAAAATTCTATTGCGATTTAACAGCAAAATCACGATAGAAGACGTTATTAAGGAACTCAAAAACGACGGCTTTCAATTTATAAATAAAATACCACAGTTTCATGACATAAAAACGGGATTATATAATGAGAGAAATAAAGTTTTAGGTGTTGAAATAGTTAATAACTGTCATGATTTTGTTGGGTGAGCCGGCCACTTGATGGTAAACCTCGTTCGGCTTGATCGGCCGGAGCCAATAAAAGCACTTGGTGTTAGGTTAAGATCGTTTACTGATTCAAACTCACGACTCTAATGTACGTGTCCTACCTACTGCCCGGATCGTCGAAGCTACATGGTCGGAGATGTTATTAATGTACGGTAAGTGTATTGAGGAGGGCGTCTTTCCAGATCACTGGAAGGTAGGACGGCTCATCGTCCTGCCAAAGGGAAATGGTAAGCCTCTCAGCGACCCGAAAGCGTACAGACCCATAACGTTACTACCCATTTTGGGTAAGATTCTTGAACGTACCATAGTTGCTTGCGCGCCCTGTCTGTACAAAAATATCCCGGAGTCACAACATGGATTCAGTCGCGGATGCTCCACGGTTACGGCACTAAGCCAATTGAACTCGATTGTCGATAATTCAACAGCTCCATATGTACAGCTCATCTTTCTGGACATCTCTGGTGCTTTTGACAACGCGTGGTGGCCCATGATTCTACTTAAACTCAAACAGGGTGGATCTCCACCGAACCTGTATAGAATCATAGTTAGCTATTTCACCAATCGTCGTGTTGGTTTCATCACAGGCACCAAATCTTCATGGAAATCCAACACCATGGGGTGTCCACAAGGATCTGTTCTAGGCCCGACACTTTGGAACCTCCTCCTTAATGACCTCCTTCTGCTGCCATTGCCCGAAGGAGTGCATCTGATTGCCTACGCCGACGATGTGACTGTCGTTATCGAGGCGACTTCTCGAGCTGAGATTGAGCGGCACGCTGACGTCACGCTGAGGGCTATATCCGGGTGGGGCGCCCGAAACTGTCTGGGTTTCTCACCCGGTAAGTCTTTAGCGTTGACTTACAAAGGTAACTTTAAAAGGCCGCCAACCATTCGGATGGACGGCGCCTCGATTGTGCATGTATCACAGGCTAGGGTGCTCGGTGTTACTCTGGACGGGGCTAGGTCCTATGGTCCGCATGCTATTTTAATTGGTGAAAAAGCCGCAAATTGCTTCGGTAAGGTATCGCGTGTCTCAGCCACTAGATGGGGATCAAGTTTCCGGCACTTAGAGTCCTGTATGCAGGGACCTATGTTGCTACAGTTACCTATGCTGCGGCCGTATGGTACCGACGCTCGTCCAACTTCGTGGTCAAACGAAATCTGCTTAGATCACAGCGGCCTGCATTAATTTTACTGACGAAGGCCTACAGATCGTGTAGTACCGCAGCGCTGCCAGTGCTTGCGGGGGTTCTACCTGCCGACCTGGAGGTCTTTCGTGCTGGACGAATTGCGGAGGAGGGACACCAGCTGGCCATCAGGGAGCGTAAGCAGCTCAAGGAATCGGTGAGGCGTGACGTTGTCTCCCTTTGGCAGGAACGGTGGGAGACCTGCCTCGATGGGCAGGAACTACGCAGCTTCTTCCCGAATGTTGTCGTGAGGCTAAAATACAGGTGGGTCGAACCCGGCTATGTTACCTCGCAGATCCTCACGGGACACGGATGCTTTAGGCAGCGACTTCATAGGCTTGGACTAAACGAAACTGCGACTTGCCCGTGTGGTGAAGCCGTTGAGGAGAGCCGAGACCACGCACTTTGGGACTGTGGGCTGTATGCCACCGATAGGTGCAAAATGTTGGACTCAATACACTGCCTAGGCCGTGAGGTAGAGGGCCCAGTATTTCACGAGGAATTGGTGAGCAGTAGAGATGCCTTCCTGGCACTACGCACGTTTACGCATTCTTGGCACGCCATCCGGCGTGAACTCGAAAACGGGCCGTAAGTGTACCGACGGCTCGCAGGACGCGCAGTACCGTTACTGTGTTTGTCAGCCCCATTAGGGGGTTAACGCTTCTTTTCAAGAGTAGAAAGCCAGCCCCGTTGGGGGAGAATTCGGCTGGGGACGGATAAAGAATTTGTAGGGAGTCAAGACAGCACCCGCGGAGAAGGCTATAAGCAGACCGCAACGGGCGCTCTCCCGTGATTCGGTCGTACGCCGTGAGGCAGGAATGACCATGGGAAGGTTGGAGGGAATGCCCGGATCGTATGCGACTGCCCGTCGCAGCGGGACCGCACGATCGAGTGCCTACAAAATGCTTGCCAGCATTCTGTCCCCACAGTACTCCCCCCCTTTTTAAGAAACAGGGACAAATCCAAAAAGAAAAAAAGAAAAACGTTTATACATTGCAAGGAGTTACATCAAAATTGATACATCATTACTCTGGTCTAATAAGCTTACAATACGTGCATTGCTACGGTTCTTAGATCAAAACTGCTGACTCGAGCGCACTGGACGCCACACCGTTACATTAACGCGTCCGGTGTGCGCCTATCGTGCCTTGTTACAAAGTTTCCGTCGGTAACTTCACGCTCGCTCTACTGGTGTTAGCAGTAACTTAACATAACTTATTGCTACTTAATTTAATCCTATTTAATCCATTCATGCCTGACTAAGTGGTGGCTGTCGTGATGGCCCGCTCTGCTTTAATTAATTACATCCCTTGGGACCCTCAGCGTCCATCACGACAGCGCCTGCAACTTCTTCCATCCATCACTGCAAATCATACCTCATACTTGCATTCTTGTTATGATACCGCTGGCTCTATGTTTACATTTGTCACTGTAGGGACACATTGTATGTCTTAGCAACTAAGTAACAATAAATGTGGCCATTCAGCAGAATTAGCATCGCGCCACAACAGGCTATCGACTTACTTAGTACGTAAGCAATAAGGTATGCATTGTATTTAGAACAGCTGCGCCGGAGTTAAGCTTTACCATCAGTCGAGAATACACACTTAGTCAAACCACACGTCTCTGTATCATTTTATCTATGCACCCACTGCCCTTCTGATTAAGGCCTAGAGACCTTACAGTGGTGACCCCGGGTTACAGTAGTGACCCTACGACAAGCAAGTAGCAGTGTGCATATTGTTTTTGTGAGTTAGAGTCTTTGCAGTACCGTATAATCATGGCTCACCCAGTCACCGGAGCGGCACAGGCGCCACCATAGTTACCAGGACCGGCCCCTGCAATTGGGCCTGTGAAGGTAGAAGGCGAGACGGCGTTGGCGAGTATCACAGTGACGAGCAGGATACCCGAATTTTGGGCGGACCAACCGCGGCTTTGGTTCGTACAGTTCGAGGCCGCCACCGACAGCCAGAGATTAGCGGACGCAGCAAAGCAGAATTTAGTAGTCACCAAGTTGACCAAGAGCGCAATCGAACAGGTTAGTGATCTATTGCTATCACCACACGAAACGCAGAAATATCAGTCGCTGAAAGATAGACTACTGCAAGTCTTCGAGGAGTCTGAGACGCGGCAGTTCCAGAAGCTACTCAGCGAAATGGAATTAGGTAGCCAGAAGCCGTCGCAGCTACTACGTAGGATGAGGGAGCTGGCACGAGGAAAAATTCCCGACGACACATTGAAGATTATGTGGAACAGTCACCTACCCACGTCAGTACAGGCAGTTCTCGCAGTCACGGAGGCGAAGGAGTTGGAAGGTTTAGCCGTTATCGCAGACAAAGTCATGGAGGCGATCAGACCATCAGAAATAGCAGCAGTAGTAGCTCGAAGCTCCAATACGGAAACGGATACCTCAGAACTAGTATTGCTCGTTAAGAAACTAAGCATAGAAGTAGCCGAATTAAGGAAACAGCAGAATCGCGGGAGAAGCACAACGAGAGAAGATTCGAGGCCTCAGTCGCGAAGCAGAAGCGAGAGTCGTAAGCCGAAGGGTCCGAACTGGCTTTGTTTCTACCACTACAGGTTCAAGGACAAGGCTACCAAGTGCGTCACGCCATGTCATTGGAAAAAGGAAGTTTCCACAGCGGAAAAAAACTAGCGGAGGCGGAATTTTGTAGTAGCCTGACAAATAATCGCCTATGTATAACTGATAAAAATTGTGGACTAAAATTTTTGATTGACACAGGTGCGAACGTTTTTGATGTGATTCCAGCTACGAAAAAGCATGCATTGCGAAATACTGCGGGCCAGCAGTACAAGCTGTATGCAGCCAACGGGACGGAAATACGAACATTCGGTATGTGTAATTTAGTTTTAGATTTAAATTTGCGAAGAGCTTTTAAATGGTCATTCATTATCGCAGCTGTAAAACAACCTATACTAGGAGCCGACTTTTGAAGCCACTATGGGTTGTTAGTAGATTTAAGCGCGCGGACCTTGAGAGATCAAATTACTAATTTAAATGTTGTCTCTAGTTGAAAAAGATAATATTTGCGATGCATCAATCTAGTCTCTAGATTGTAGTAATAAATGGCATAGGTTATTAGAAAGTTATCCAGATATAACCAAGCCAATATCGTACAAAGCAAAACCCAAACACTCCGTATGTCATTATATCGAAACTTCGGGCCCACCGATATATGCGAAGGCCAGACCTTTACCCCCAGACCGCTATAAGAAGGAGTTCCGTAATATGGTTGAGTTAGGTATTTGTCGTCCAAGTCCCCTTGGGCAAGCCCGTTGCACGTGACCAGTGGTCATTTCGGACTCAGGGGGTCATAACTAGACCTCCTATGAAGAATTTTTTTTTAAATTCGACAGTAGTCAAGAACCCAATAGGTAGATCGATTTCATCGAAATCTACCTAAAAAATAAATATTAAAAGTACATATATTTGTTTCAATATACCTACCAAGGAACCCTGAATTAGGCCACTACTGGTGTATTAATCCTACTAATATTATAAACGCCAAATTTTGTAAGTATGGATGGATGGATGTTTGTTACTCATTAACGAAAAACGGCTGAACGGATCTGCCTGAAATTTGTAACAGGGATAGGCTATAGTCCGGAATAACACATAGGCTACTTTTCATCCCGGGAATAGGTTCCCATGGGTAGCGAACGCGTGGGCAGCCGCCACCTCCTTCTCCGAGCCTGTAATGCTCGAGAAGGATATGGCGGAGCGCGCCCGGGAGAGGTTTAGAACTCTCCCGGCCCGCCGAGCCCGCAACATGCTCGTCGCGCGACGTAGGCGACTCAGGCGCCGGTGGTCGCTTAACGACCTCCGTCCTCCATGAGCACAGGCCTGGGGGTGGCAGGTGAGGCCGCCTGTCACCCCAGCAGAAGCAGAGCGGGATGGTGGGGCGACTAGCGCCCCCCCAAATCGGGGCAAGACGGGGACACCGTAGTTCCCAAACCCGAGGGGGCCAAACCGGAGATGGCCCAGGGTCAGTCAGGGTGCGAGGGATATGCTCTATGGGCAACCTTACACCCCGGCGTCTGTAGACCCGAGACGGCGTGCGGTTTTAGTCGGTTACAGCCTACATAACCACCCCCGCTGGCCGGCGGGGGGTATCCGATGGGTGTTAAAAAAAAAGTTCCCATGGGTAGCGGGAACGGGATCAGAATTCCACGCGGGCGGAGCCGCAGGCAACAGCTAGTTTAAAATAAACTTATAGATCAGTGTTTGACATATTATTGTATTGGCCTATTAGGACATCACTATAATATAATATGATTGCGTAAGAAGAAAATAAATTCTTCTACTGCAACTAGTTTTTTTGAAAAATTCTTCGTCGACAACTAGTTGCGTATAAAGAAAAAAAATCTTTGATGGCAACTAGTTGCTAACAGAGAATAAAAATTTCTTTTTCACAACCTGTTGCGAAGTTTAGTTGCCATGGCGGCCGAAAGGGTAATCTCATTAGTGAGCAAGCTATACAGAAAATAAACAGTACCCGTATTATGAATCCTTTCGACAAAAAAATCGAATAGTAATCGTATCGCGTAATACGAAAATGTGTATGAGATTTTGTACAGTTGTATCGTGAAGTAAAGGAAACAGATTTGGTATTACGAACACTTTTATTTTGTTTCGTATCGCAGACGTTCCGTGTGGGTATCGACAAATACATGATACATGACACTTTTTAATGCAATTTGGGATTATGAAGTTAGTTTTGACACACGTAAATGTAAATTTCGAAATGTATTTGTCGAATCTTCACTTAATATTTGCCGGTGAGAAACCTTCGTGAAATAGTGAAAAGTGTGCAAACTACTTCTAAAATTGTTTTTAAGTTGTGATTACCTACTTGCATAAAATTCCTAAAATGCAAAGACCACCACTTTTTCCACGGAGTTCGATGTTTTACATCCTTGCCGCAAGTTTGGTTGAAAATGAGAGAACGCAACAAGACTCTAGGTAAGTACTAAACTTTGTCTTAGCAAAACACTCACACACACAAAAATGTTTAGGGATATTTTCAAGATAGCTAACATAAACATAATAAAAAATAAAAATAGGATATTGCATAAGACGTACTTACATAAAATAACATAATAAAATGTTGTTTTATTAACCTATCAAAATATTTATTTTATAAAAATCTAGCAAATCTATCAAGATACTTGTGTAGTACAAATCTATCATTATCTAAGATAATGTTAAATATCCCCAGACAGTTTTGAAGTCAATATTAAGTGATATGTAAACTAGGAATTATGTTTGATGAACATGAAGCAATTTCTTTTTTAGCGAAACTAGGCGCAGGGCCAAGCTTAGAAGGACGAATAATCCCATGAATGTAACGGATGTGGAATTTAAAAAAAGATTCCGTTTGACCAAGGAATCTTTCATATTTCTGTGTGAGCAACTACGACAAAAGACCTCTTTATCATCAAGTGCCAGGGTTACTCTAGAGCTTCGCCCCCGCTGGCCGGCGGGGGGGTATCCGAGGGGATTTCCGCACGAAAAAAAAAAAAAAAAAAAAAAAAGGTACATGACATGTAGATGACTTTACTCTAAAAATAGCAGTAATATACTGCTACTTAAGGTAGAAATACCTATCACACACAGTAGTTTGTAAAGTGTTTTGGGTCACAAATAATTTAATTTTGCAGGTTCTTTGTGCATTGTCTTTTTACGCCACTGGGTCTTACCAGCACATTGTGGCAGTGGCGAAATACTAAAGCCGTCAGCATATATGTTAAGGAAGTGACTGATACCCTTATCACACCTGCAATGCTAGGTCATTTCATTAAGTTCTCCACTACTAGGGCTGAAAGGGATCTAGTCAAAAAAAAATCCGTTCCCGCAGGGGGAACGCACAGGTACATTTCGTGAAGCAAAAATATTTTTTTGCCCCTCTATGACCTATGCTTCTTCTATGACCCACGCCGAGCGCATTTTTAACATGTTTAATTTTTTTTTCTCGGAAACGGTAACTTTTAGCGAAAAACTTTTCAGACATTTATTTTAGACTTAAAAATGGCCTATCGATTAAAAATGTTTCCGACGGCAAGAATGTTCACCGGGTTTTTTCCCGAAAAACCTTGGTTTTTCCCCCCTCCACTTTTAGTTAAAGTTTTAATCTTATAGGTTTATAATTAAAAGTTGTTGGTATTCATGTATACTATGGAATAAAATTAGAACGGTTCGAATATCTTTCATGGAACGTGAAATTTTGAGGAAAAACTGATTTCAAAAAAAGTGAGGCCCTACCGTCCCCTTAGGCCGGATTCCACCCGTTCACAAACTTAAACTAAGTTTACACCCAAGCAATATTTTGACCGCAGTTTGAAAGCGATCGGGGCAAAAATGCGACCGTAAGAGTGCCGCAAATTTTGGGAAGTGGAACCATACATATTATATATATATATAGTGGTCATTTCGGACTCAGGGGGTCATAACTAGACCTCCTATGAAGATTTTTTTTTAAATTCAACAGTAGTCAAGAAACCAATAGGTAGATCGGTTTCATTTAAATCTACCTAAAAAGTTAGTATGAAGATTTTTCATTTACCATAATTTTACCATAGGTGTGACTGCCCTATCCAAAAACATTGGGTAGGGGTAGTCAATGGCAACTTGTGATTTCAATGTAATTGATGTACTAACAATACTAACTTAATTCTAAGCAGATTGTTACTAATATACGAACACTATGGACTTAAAATTTGATTGTAGTCATTGTCATATTTTTACACCAAGTAATGAAACAGAACATCTATACTATACATCTACATTTCTACTCATTGAATGTTCAAATAGTAAGCCGTAAGATCTTAACAAAATTAATTATATAAGTCATAAAATATTATATTATAATTGTTGACTACACTGTTTTTCCATATGAACGCATCATGGGTGCCCCCCCCCCCCATATCTAGCATTTACATTTAAAATGCGATAATCACTGTAACATATCTGAAATTGAATGTAAATTATAAAATTTACATTCAATTTCAGATATTTAAAATGCGATAATCACTGTCACATATCTGAAATTGAATGTAAATTTTATAATTTACATTCAATTTCAGATATGTGACAGTGATTATCGCATTTTAAATGTAAATGCTAGATATGGGGGGGGGGGGGGGGCACCCATGATGCGTTCATATGGGAAAACAGTGTAGTCAACAATTATATGAAAGAGCTACACCAAAATAATGAGCAAGTGTGGTTATTAGGTTAGTTTAAAATAATACTATTTAATTGGTAAAAACAATCACATTACCTACATGATCACTATAGTTGTACATATTTAATTATTTACAGGTGATTCTGGCTACCCACAAAGACCATGGTTAATGGCACCAATCATAGATGATGTCACTGCACAAAGGTCATCCGTTCATGGAAAGGCCAGGGTTACTATTGAAAATACCTTTGGGCGGTTGAAAAACCGGTGGCGTTGTTTATCCAAAGATCGTACACTGCATTATGCACCTGAAAAATGTGCTAAAATAATTACTGCGTGCTGTTTGCTACACAACCTTGCAATCAACTTCAATGTTCCTGAACCAGAACCTCAAGACTAACATGTCACCACACCGCTCATCGTCATCTGAACAATTTTAGCGGGAAACCAATGCAGGGGATGACTTAGTTAGAGGAAGAGCGATTAGAAATATGTTAGTAGCGACAATTGATAGAGTTCACGTTTTCATTGTAAGTACCTAAATCTTTTTGGATTGTAATATACTTAGGTACAATGTCTAAAAATCTATGAATGTAACCTTTTTTCATCTTATTTTTAGGTTTTTTTTTGATCATATTTATGTTATGCGTTGAAGACAATAAATTACAAAAGGCCGGGATTACCTTCTGGCAGTGCAGAAGAATGATTGGTAAAAAATGAGGGCTATCACCGAAAATCATCCTGTGGCTTTACGAAACAGTAATCCGCCCCATGATAGCGTATGGCGCTATCGTCTGGTGGCCAAGGACCGAAAACAGCACAATAGCGGCTAAACTACAACGGACCCAAAGACTAGCCTGCATGGCAACCACTGGATGCATGAAATCTACCCCCACCGCGGCAATGGAAGCCATGCTCGGACTCCCACCCTTGGATCTGTTCATCCGCCAAGAAGCAACAGCTGCGGCTATACGCCTAAGGGCACTCAACCTATGGAGCGAGAGAAACACACGACACACCTCACTGCTCACAGATCTCATAAAGGAGATACCCATGATAGGAGCAATGAATGATCGTGTACCCAACCAAACCAAACAACACGTATTCGACAAAAAATACAAGATCCAGCTTCATGAGGACCACCGCTGTGAGGCTTTATGTCCAACGGTATTACGCATCTTCACAGATGGATCAAAAACTGGTACAGGCACCGGGGCCGGCGTTTTCTCGGAGGACCTTAATGTATCCATTTCAACACCGCTGGGGACCCACAACACAGTATTTCAAGCTGAATGCATGGGGATTACCCTGGCAGCTTCAGCGGTAATGGCCAGGAGAGTGGAAGGCCACTCAATACGCATACTCTCCGACAGCATGGTCGTACTGCAAGCTTTAAACAGCCACACTATAAACTCGGGACTAATATTGGAGTGCCATCGTAAACTGAACCAAATAGGCCATTTCAACAACATAACCTTGCAATGGATTAAGGGCCACAGCGGCTCGCGCGGCAATGATGCAGCAGATGAGCTTGCCAGGAGAGGATCTGACATTGTGGTAATGGGACCTGAGCCCATAATATCGATCCCATTTGCATACCTACGAACCATGGTAAACAAACGAACGAGAGATCAACACAACAGCTATTGGATGAATCTGGAAGTTTGCAGACAGGCGAGGGAAGCACTCCCCGTGCTTGAAAATAGACTGACCAGGCGTCTTCGACAACTGACCAAACGGCAACTGCGCACGGCCACAGCTGCCATCACGAGGCACGGTGAAACCATACCATACCATGTTATGCGCTGAGCATTGTGGGATTGGCAACATATCTTTCATATATCTCGGTGAGCAACTTTACTTCACCTAAATTAGAAGTACCTTTTTTTTTTTTTCTCGTGCGGAAATCCCTTCGGATACCCCCCCGCCGGGCAGCGGGGGCGGTTATGTCGGGCTTGAACCGACCAAAACCGCACGCCGTCTCGGGTTTTCAGACGCCGGGGTGTAAGGTTACCCATAGTTAGTATCCGTACCCGTAGTTCAAGGCAGCAATACTATCATAATATTTTTAGGGATTTTCTTTAGAAAAGCCCTATTGTTATCGAGTTGTCGTCGTCGACGTCGTCGACGTCATCGTTGCCAACTTTCTGTCACGGTTTTGGGTATGAAGGAGATGAGCTATCGAGTTGCTGTTTTCGGTAATAGATTTGTGCTGGGGTGAACCATTGCAAGTAAAAGAAAAAAACGCAAAATCGAAAATCCCTTGTATTCGGCTGAGCTCGTCTCAGGAATTCCACTTGTTTCTCATATTCTTCATAATTTTCATTATCGTCCGAGTTGAGGGCTAAAACTTGTTTGTTGTAGCTTTTGTAACTATCGAACGTATTCATAAGGCGAGTCTTTTTTACTTGAAGCATCTCACACGATGAAGATTTGATATCTTCACTTTCGCAAAACTGCGATATTCTCTAAATGGAACCCTTCACATAACCCCTCTCAGATATGAGCTGTTTTAACTGCGCCATTATTACACCCTAAAGACAAATGTAAGATAGCAATTAATGTTAGCTGAGAATTTTACCATCAAACGAACAAAAAAAAGACGCTGTAAATTTTATGCAACTATTGTGCGGTTGTTACAAGTGTAACTATACCGGATGATCTCCACTAAGTCTTTATAAATTATTTCGGTATATAAAACCGTACAACAATGCGTAAATATATTCAAACACAAAATCCAACAACGCTTAAAGTGCATACAAATTTTACGATAGAAAACGCCGAACAGACTATTTGCGCAAACGACAGACCACAGATAACACAGAACATCAAGCTCTATAATCGAATCGCCTGTAGATGCGCATTTCAGTTTTTGTAAATGCAACGTGGAGTGAATTGAAGTTTTGCTTCACTTACTGTTGCTGTCCTTTTTTGTCTTGAGACCGAACTTTTTCTTTTCCACTCACACACAATGTAATGTGCCACGATTGCAAAGTATTAAAAATGAATACCTTTTTATGATGAATTGATGATAATTGCAGCTAGATACGAATACCTCGATCATAAATGAGATATACCGCCAATTCTGATTCTGGTTTGTCGTATTCGTGAAAGCTGTAACTTAGTACTACTAACTTAGTACTTCAAGGGTAATATTGTGGTAGCAACATTACCCTTGAAGTACTCGCACACGTGGAAGTTCCGCCGCGAAGTAATATTTCTTCAAGAGTGCACCTCCAAACAATTGTATCACGGTCACTGGCTTCTCAATTGGATACATCCACGTAAATCGACTCTCAGCCAAATGATGGTGTAGCCGAGCCGATCTCCTCCTAACGTTGACACGTTGATAGGACGAAGGTCGTACAACGAGGAGTACGCGCCGGTAAAAAATTAATCTCGAAGGATCAATTTTCTATGTGCAAGACATTATAAGTATAATTTGCGATAATTTCTTCATTACTGAATAAATTTGTACCGTTGAATGTTTTTTTGTGCCACGGTTAGCACAAATAACATCACTCTATTTCGTCATTGGATTTAAACGTTTCGTTAACATCAAAACGTTGGGCGTTTAAGTTTAGCCGAATGTTTACCTTTAGATATAACTGGATATTCCAAGAAAATGTCTTATCCATGTAGATACCCAAATTCTTAACGCTATCACTAACTGGCACAACGACACCACCCATAGTAATTTGAGGGAGTTGTGACCAATCTATTAGTGAAGCCAACCTTGGACTACCAATAACAATTATTTGTGTCTTGGATGAATTTAGTGTGAGTCCATGGTTCTTGCTCCACTCACATATCCGCTCCAAGTCTCCGTTGAGCAAAGTAAAGGCTTCTGATAATTTGTTTAGGGGAGCCTGTGTATAAACTTGTAGATCGTCAGCATAAAGGTGGTAGGATGAAAGTAATTTATCAGAGATTGTATTTATAAAAATAGCGAAAAGTAATGGAGATAGAACGCCACCCTGCGGTACACCAGCGGTCGTATTGCACCAGGAAGAATATGATTCTTCGACGCGAACACGTTGCCGGCGACCAAACAGGTAACTACGAAACCACTCAATAGCCGTTGGAGATATGTTAATAGAGCTGAGTATACCGAGCAGGATGTGGAAGTCTACAGTATTAAAAGCGTTGCTAAAGTCAAGTAAGGATAGAAGTGTAAGATTTCCACTATCCATGCCCAGTCTTATGTCTTCGGTGATATTAACCAATGCTGTCGCAGTACTGTGCCCAGGGCGGAAGCCGGATTGAAGAGGGTTTAATAGCGCATTTTTATTAAGAAAAGAGCTGAGTTGAGAGTGAATGAGACGCTCTAAGGCTTTGGAAAGAAATGGAAGGATAGATATAGGACGATAGTCAGAAAAGGAACAGGGTTTAGATTTCTTGGGTAATGGAATTATTTGGGCACTTTTCCAAGAAGATGGGAAAACAGCACAAGAAATGGAGTAGTTAAAGATATGACATAGGATAGGAAGAATTTGCTCTAAAATTGGCACAATCATATTTCGGCTAACGGCATCACTACCGACAGCATTCGATGAAATCGACAAAATGCTCTTCTTAACATCACAAGCGGTCAATTGGTTGAAGACGAAAGGTGGATGATTAGGAGTTGGAATAGATGAAAGATATTGCAGTGTGTTGGCTTTAGTAGTTCCATTAAAATTGGACGAAGCAGAGAAATGTACATTGAGTGAATCTAAGTTAACATTTTTAGGAATTGAGTCTTGTCGAGACTTTCCAACTCCTAATGTGTTCAGAAATTTCCAGACTTTTGCTGGATCCCCGATTTCCACAGAGGTATGGATATGTTGGCGTTGTGCTCTCCTACACACCTTATTGCATCTATTTCTGAGGGCTACATACTTCTCCAAATTAGCTCGGGTAGATCTAATTTTGTATCTCGCCTTAGCTGCAGCTTTTTTCGACATCAGATCTTTGATATCAGGTGTAAGCCAAGGCGCTGGTAAATGCTTAAGTTTGATGGCACGATTCGGAGCGTGCAAGTCGTACAATTGTGTTATTTTATCAGTTACAATTTTTACTTTTGTATCTACACAGTTGGCAGACAAGAGAGGATACCAGTCAATATTTTGAGCATCTTCACAAAGCTTGTCAAGTTCAATGCCACTAAAATTGCGCTGCATTATAATTTTAGGTTTTTCCTTAGGTGGCCGTATTTTGTAGGAAACATAAATGAGATCATGGTAAGAGAAATTGTCAGCAGAGCATTGACCATGCTTTGCGACATGAGTAGGCGAAGAAACGAAAATGAGATCAAGAAGACCAGGTGCACAGTCAGGAAAATGGTGAGTAGAGTTAAGAGGAAGAATAGATAGGTTACAGGATTTAATAATACGGCGGAGAGAAGAAGCACGAGAAGTATATTGAGGTTCTTGTTTTACCAGGCAAGTATTAAAATCGCCCATTAATATTACATGTCTGTAAGACGGTAAGTACGTATCTAACAAGTGCTCAAATGATGAAAAATAGTTTACTTTTGTTGATGAAGGATAGTAAACACCAAGTAGAACTTTAGAGTGGTTGAGTTCCAGCTCTAGGAAAAGATGCTCGCCAGCATTCGATGGTGGCGGTTGTGGGGACATACTAATAATTGTATAAGGGATTTGAGAACGCAGGTATATACCCACACCACCACCTACACCAGGCTCTCGATCATTCCTAATAAACTGAAAACGGAAGAGAGTAAGTAGTAGATGGAAGACAAGGTTTTAGCCAAGTTTCGGAAATAAGAATAGCATGAATATTTTTATGAACAAGGTTGGCCAGCATATCCGGGAAATGAGCAGGAATACTCTGAGCATTAATATGGACTACATTAAAATGCCTGGGGACATCCGAAAATTGAGACTGAAGAGTATCTGCGAGTGACACTGACGGTATACTTACAAAGCTGTCGTTGAGACTACTTGCGGAGAAAAAGCCATCATCACTATCTAAGTCGTTCATTAAATGTGTGCGTTAGTTATACTAATATATATGTATATATAAGTATAGAATTAAGTTTGAAATATTATAAGGTAAATAAATAATCAAATAATACCAATAAATCCACTTACTGTCCACCCGCCAGTCGCGTGTTACAATTATAGAAGAAAGAATTTCACAACAACAGAAAAATAACTTTGAATGCAAAGACAAAATACACATAGATATTCAACATTAAATCACCATGAGATGAATAACATGGGCTGGGTAACAAATATATTCAGAAATTAACAAAACAAAAATCTAACAAACAAAATAAAATGCCACAGGCAGGCAATCTTAAAATTCCTTGTAAAACATTATGACAATATAAGCATCTGATATCTGTGGTAAAACACAAGACTAAAATGTTAATATTCAAACTGCCAGAAAGGTACAAAGTTTAATTATGGAATCATGGAATGGAACGCATCTGTTTTGTTGAAATGTCAAAATCAAATAAAATAATAAATAATGAGAAGGTAGTGAAATTTAAGGTTATTGTTGTTTATGTTTTGTTTAATAAATGTGATAGTTAGTGAAAGTTATCTATATTACATACGTATGCTACCCAGCAAGAACGTTAATTGTTATTTTAACCATCAGAATGTCTATTTCTTCGATGCAGTGCGTTTAGGTACCAAACCTAAAGTAGTGCTTTTAGAGGTTGTAGCAGAGGTTGTAGTTGCAGTCGTTCCATCATCAGAGCACTGTATCTTAAACAGGTCGCTAAGCGACACAATTCGATGCCGATTACCGTCAGAGCCTAGGACATAAACCGAGCCCTCCCTGGTCCAGCACTTATTTACCCCGAATTTGTCACGGGCGGCCATGAATGCTATATGTCGTGACTTAGTAAGAAATTCGGATACTGTAACGCCTGTACCTTTCAATTTGGACTTGGAAGACCATATAGTATCCTTGACTGTATGGCTCTGAAGCTTCACAAGTACAGGCCTGGGCTTCACGTTGGATGCTTGCCGTCCCATTCTATGGCAACGTCTGATGTCTTCAGTTGAAAAAGTGCCGATCTTGAGACGCTGCTTTACGACCTCATTGACCACCCTGGCAATATCTTCATCCTCCTGCTCTTTCACGCTATGTAGAAGTAGAATTTTACGACGGCTACGGTGCATCTCTAAATTATCGACCTCTCGAGCGACACTACTGAGCTGTTGTGAAAAGGACTTAAGTGTCTGCAAAACAAAAGTTTTAAAAGCAGCAAACTCTTCTACCAAACTGCCTGTATTGGATGGAGACTTTCTCTGCAGATCTGCCTCAAACTTCGACATCCGTTCCTCGAAATAAGTCTGCATATCAAGGATGGAGACTTCCATTGTGCTTGTTGTTGAATAGTGTTCAGTTCACGGAAATAACACTAGACTAGCAGGTATTTATTGTTATTTGTATAATTTATTCATTAAAATATCATAAAATTATCGATTACTATTTTTATTTAAATTTTATTTTAGAGCACTTTAAAGTTAAACTTTTTGCGTCAACTACCCACGTACCTATGTAGCACTGTTTATTGCGTATCACTGTGTTATTTTTATTATGCACTGGTATGGCTTTCTTCGCACGCCAATCGGGATTAGCTTTCTCTATTTTACGAGTTCGCTTTCGAGCAGCTGACGTTTTACACTTATTAGGCCGGCACAAATCGATGAACTGGAGTACTTGTGCAGTCGTTCGTATGAGTCGCATCCATTTTGAGTACTTCTCTATACGCAGTAGTTGACTCGTGCTGGGCTGCTCGACATCTTGCGATGTGTGACACGCTTGCCTCTCTGACGTCATTCAAGCCGGGTGGCTTGAATGACGTCAGAGAACACTTGAAACGGCTTGAAAACACTTTGGATGGGTATCCAAAGTGTTTTCATTCTTCGACCAACATCTCAACATACAGTCCACTGAAGTCAGACCAAGTAGTGGCAGTCTATTCGGAACCGTACTACCGGAACTAGGGGTAGGCTGTCATGAACAACGGTCATTAACAAAACGGCTTGACCGATTTGGCTGATTTTTTTTTGTAGTTATATAATACTCTGTACAAGGTTCCTACGGAAAAAATATTAAAAAAATCTCTCAAAAAGATTGAAAAATATACATTTAATTTTGCATATTTAAAAAAAAGCGCGTTACGAATGTCAACGTCATTCAGATCAACGTCATAGATTCCAGTTCAAATTGAATAGGTACGCATACATAAGATAGGTCAGCTATACAAAATAAAGTAGTGCATCAAATTTACGCTAAGGCGGTACGAAGTTCGCCGGGTCAGCTAGTAAACTTATATAAATTTAAATTTAAAATAATGTTGCTTTCAAGAAAATAATTTTTTTTATATTACCTATACTTGAATTATGTTGATTAATAAATTATTATACGACACAGATTTTTTAATCACAATTAAACCTAAAACTAAACCTCATATGGCGTCTACTAACTAAGCTCGACGGAGCCCCGCTTAGCGGGGCTTCTACTTCTGGCTGGTTTAAAAAAAAAATGCACTGAGTCGGGGTGTTAACGATAATTAAACTGCAGAAAGTTATAAAAATAAAAGAAAATTTAAGTGAAATTAAATATTTAAAAGAAATTTCTCACTGCTCATACATCTCACTACATCTCACTACATCTCATTACATCTCACTGCTCATTGTCTGAAAAAACACTAAAAAGAGAAAAAACGATGAATCTTTAGCTGTTTTACTGAGAGATATTGATGCAGATTATGAAAAGCGTCGCCGTGAGATAAAAGAGAAAGAGACAGCTGAAATGCTGTATCCCTTTTTGCTGATGAAGCGAAGAAAATCCAGTTCCTTAAGTTCTTCAACACAAGTGGATCAGGGGGATGGTATCTGTATAAGCTGTGCTCAAACAGGAATTGGGCAATACAGGGAAGATGACAAGTGAAATGGCTGCTCAAATTGTGTACCACAGCATATTTGGGACATATAAAGAAGACCTGAACATATTGTCACAGATAACCAATGTTGGAAGCTGGTTTACAAGAGAAGAAATGGGAAGCTGTTTCAGAGGGATGACCAGTGGTGGCTTTGTTACCTACAAACTCCCTGCGCAAGTAGCATATGCTAAAATGTCTTGTGCCAACCAAACTGGCTTACTTTCCGGTGTGTACAACCAAGTCAGCTGTGTTCCCTGTTTCAGTGGGGCTAGAGTGCAGACTTTTGGAGAAGACTTCTTCGAACACATAGAAAAGGCACGGATAGCAGGTTCAGGGGGGAAGAATATGCAACAATTAATAAATGGCCTAACTGCCACATTAGAAGAATTGCACAGTATGTTGCGGAAACAGAATGGGAAGCTAACTATGGGAACAGCTAAGTGGAGAGCTATGGAGGACCTTGATTTGGACAATTCTGGTAGTGAGTCGGATGTTGTACTGGTGGGACAAGGAAAGATGTTCATGGGAAGAAAATGAGAAGCATTGATTTTGGAGATGACTTCAGTATTATCTTATTAGATTAGTGATCCTTGCAAAGGGACATTAAAAGGAAAATCTTTACCATAATGTCTGAAGTGGAAGATAAATATGACAATTACTTATACGGAAGTCAGTTCTCATATGGTTATTCTTTCTTCTGGCAATATAGCTTTTCGAAAATTAGTATCACTCTTAGCAATATCCTTTGCAATCATTGTAAGTAACTCATCAAACTGTTGCCTTGATACACGATAGTACATGTTAACGCTCAAGGCTAGCATGCTGTCGCGGCGTGTCTGCGGGTGCGGCGGCGTGCGGGGCGAGAGGGGCGAGCGGCGGCGGCGCTTCGTCTCGGTTATTCTTTCCTGACGAGTTTGACGAGCTTTGGCGTGGCGACCGGTCGATAACACACGTGTGCTAAAGCATCTCACAATGTATCGCAATACTCATGTACAACCTTGTACCTATTTGTAACAATAAAGAAGCTCTTTTTACATCAGTCAAAGTGTTCAGATTATTTGTTCACCAAAGAAGCTGCCTTTAACATTGGTGACCCCGACGTGATGGAATGCAAGGGAAGTAACTGATACAACCAAAGGAGGACATGCGGATACAACCACAGTAGAAGTAGATACAACCATTCAAGAAAGAAAGCAAACAAGGACAAGGTATTTTGCCGTCGTCGGTGAATACAAAAGGGAAGTAAGCCCAGTTTTAGTCTTTTAATCTTTGTCTCGCATAATCGCATTTAAGATTGCCTTGGTTTGTGGTTCTTTTCTACGCAGTTCATGCATTCAAAACAAACCTACCTACTCGCGTTTGCAGTTGTATGCAGGAGATGGGCCGGCTCGCATCAACCTACCAGCCCAAACCTTGGAAGGAGACCAACCCACACAGGCAGAACTCGAGGCAGCACCTCCCAACCAGCGACAATTATTCAAGATTGGGAAACTCCGCTACTACAGGGGGGTGGGTTTTCTATCAGCGAAGCAGAGACAGAACGACCGTTACCAACGACGGATAGAGGAGACCCGTGCCCGTAGAGAGGAAGAGAGAGCTGCCGCCGGTGTCGCCGAAGCCGTTTTGCGCGTGGAGGCAGAACGGTTGGCTGGCAACCGCAATTTGGCTACTGTAAACCCTGCGGCGGGAGGAGGCGGTGGAGGCCAGCCAGTAATAGGGCCCGACGGTGTGCAAGGTGAACTGTTGCCCGCGCCTGAAGGCCTGATCGGTAGGAGGCGCCGTGCTGCGGCTGTCGGCATCGGTAACCAAAACTGGCATACGTACAGCGACACTGTTCCGGTGTATAGCGTGGGAGTCAACACATGGGCTGATGAGGGGGAAACCGTCCCTTTTAGTTCATTGTATAACCACGTGGCGGAGCGTATTACCGACCCCAATGCTACAGGCGCTTTGGGAGCGTTAGTGAAAGGGTCCACGATGAAAGATTCTGCTAGTGTAATCACAATCGTCAAACACATGCAGCGCGGGAATGGATCTTACAGGGACGAAGCGCCACTCGTAAGGGCGTACAATATGTTGACAGCAACCGCTGCCGAGGGTAGCCCGCCTGACCCTATTACGTACAAATGGATGCGTAATTTCAACCCAGCAGGGGACGTCCAACTTGAGACCTTCCAAGGTCGACCTGTGGGTGGGTCTGTTATTGCAGTCCCACATGATATGTTCACAGAGTACGTATTCCTAAATTTTAACACCCCATTCCCGGGTATAGGTGAGGGGATCAACGTCTTCTCTTTAGACAGTATGGATGACACGTGGGTCGCTATTCCTGTGAGTAACGACCTACTGCGCACTAAGGCCCTCATCCCTTACATACTGTCCTTTTTGACTAGTGGGTACACTAACGGCACCGTGAACCACATTGTCCACGGGGAATTCACCAGCCCGCAGCACGAAGGGCAGACCATGCAATACGGTTCGTACCGTACGTTCCCTAGGTCCAATCTAGCATACATCCCTGGTGCCATCCACGCTATCTTGGTGTTGACTGATTGCACCACCTCTTCTGCGCCAGACTCTATCCGAGGCATCGGGTATGAAATACCGGTGGCCAATGCATACCGGCGTGCGGCAGAGGGAGTCCCGCTGCCGGCAGCTACCCACATTGACGACCTTGTCAGGGTATGGTGGGTACCTTTCAACGCCGCCGCTGGCGGGTCAGACATCGACGACTCTGGTAACGCCATCCTCACCGGGATACAGTTTGACAATTCGTCCCATCAGCCATTGCAAAGGAGGCAGTTGGTCATCCTTTACCAACACGACGTCGTCAATGTTCAGGTTCTGGCCCCTTTTGCGCCACTTCACTCGCTGTTGCATGTCCGACAGCACCTCTTGCGTCCACCTTCTCCAAAATTGATGTCGCAGCCTCTCCAATAGTAGATAACGGTTGACCCGAACAGGCTCGGAGACTTCTGTAGGATCCGGTAAAGCCGTCAACGGTCTTCCAATCAGAAAGTGCCCAGGAGTGAGTGGTGTTAGGTCGGACGGATCCGAAGTCAGGCATGTTAATGGACGCGAATTTAAGATTGCTTCGATTTGCGCAAATAAGGTAGACAATTCCTCAAAGGTTAAGCTAGTGTTACCCGCAATACGTCGAAGATGGAATTTAGCCGCCTTAACACCCGCCTCCCAGATTCCGCCGAAGTTAGGCGAGTATGCCGGACTAAATTTGAAATCAACGGATTCACTGGCCGCGTACGCACAAATAGGTTGGTCATTTTGTTTCACTAATCTAGCTAACTCATTGCGTGCTCCCACGAAATTTCTGCCATTATCGCAAAAAATGGTTCGAGGTTTACCGCGACGAGCAATAAACCTACGCAAACATAGAATGAAAGCATTAGTACTAAGTTCGCTTACCACCTCTAGATGAACTGCTTTGGTACAGAAACATACAAATATACATAGGTAACACTTAGAGGTGCGTGACCCGCGACCCTTGCGACTGGATATCAAGAATGGGCCTGCAAAATCAGTTCCACACGTTTCGAAGGGTGGAGCTGGACGTACCCGTGGGCTGGGTAAGTTTCCCATTATAGGCTGAATTGTTTGAGGTTTGCACCTCCTGCACGTAATGCAGTTGAATACTGTTTTTGAACTCAGCATTCTGCCACCAATTGGCCAAAAACGTTCACGAATAGAACTTAATAATTGTTGTGGGCCGCAATGAAGCAACCGTAAGTGTTCACTTTTAAATAAAAGTTTGGTTAGAGGGTGCTTTGAGTCAATTAGCATAGGATGAATTTTGTTGGGTGAACAATGGGATGCATTCTGTATACGACCTCCTACACGAAGTATACCACTATCATCTAAGAAGGGATTTAGAGACAAAAGGTGAGACTTCGAGCTCACTGATTTAGTTGTAGACAGCGATTGTATCTCAGTTGGGAATGATTCCTTCTGCGACTGTTTTACTAAGACGATCAACGATTGCTGCAACTCATTCAAGGTAAGTCCAGGTTTCAATTTATATACTTTACTACTGTTTGGTGGTTTTAGAAACCGTAGAACATATGCCATGACTCTTTGTAGTGTACTAAAATTTGAAAACTTTTCAAATGGTACTATGCTTGCCTGGTATTGTATTTTGAGACTTATCTTCATTTCAGGTAGTTCGACTTGAGAGATAACAGATGAAGGCCAATGCTGCTCAGACATCGCCAAGAACGAAGGCCCGTGCCACCAGAGGGCGCTACATTGAAGCCGCTGAGGTGAAACTCCCCGAGACGCCATATCGGCTGGATTGACATCGGTAGGCACGTGACGCCATGACGACGCATCAGACAGTTGGCGGATCTCCTGAATCCTGTTACAAACGAAGGTTTTAAGTGTTTTTGGATGAGTTTTGATCCATCCCAACACAATCGTCGAGTCAGACCAAAATAAGGACCTGGAAATTGGTACTTTAAATGATTTCAGCACTTTAGAATGAAGTCTTGCACCAAGGAGTGCTCCCAATAATTCTAGTCTAGGTATAGTCATTTGGGGTTTTAAGGGTGCTACCCTAGACTTTGCACATAATAGTTTAACTTGACCGTTAGACTTAATATAAAGACACGCAGCGTAAGCCTTTTGGGAGGCATCCGTGAAACAATGAAGTTCAATATCAAGTGAATTTTCTGACAAGACACATCTAGGTATTTCGATTTTCGACAAATAAGAGAGATTATTAAAAACTGATTCCCACAATATTTTTATCGCATCGGGCACTGGATCGTCCCAATCAGATTTCAAGCACCACAAATCCTGTAAGATAAGTTTCGGTGTAATGGTACATGCAGACAACAATCCTAGTGGATCAAATAGTTTACTTGACAACGAGAGAATGTTTCGTTTTGTTATTTTTTCTGGGATTTCAGAATTTGTAGAAAATTGTAAGACATCACTGGTAGGTGACCATTTCAGACCCAAAACGGTGGAGTCTTTAGAAAAGTCTTGTGCGTGATTGTCTATAGCAATATCCCTAAAGATTTCGGGAACATTTGTACGGAACTTACGCAATGGAAAACAACCTTCATCTAATTTCTTTACAACACCGCTAACTATTGATTTTAGTTCATGCTTTGAGCCACAGCCGGTGTTCAAATCGTCGACGTAAAAATCGTGACGTATTACGTTGGCAATTCTTTCATCTGAACATTCGTTAGCAAGCTCAAACAAACAACGCGTACTCAAGAACGGAGCCGATGCAGTGCCATACGTTACGGTGTTTAATTGAAGAATTTTCAAAGGTAGTGACTCGTCCTCGCGCCAAAGGATAAGCTGCAAATGGCGTTGAGACTCGTCAATGGTTATTTGCCTATACATTTTCTCAATGTCTCCCGTAACAACGTATTTGTTTAGACGAAATCTCACAAGGATTGAAAACAAATCATCTTGTATTGTTGGACCCACCAACATTAAATCATTCAATGATTTACCAGAGGACGTTTTAAATGATGCATTAAACACGACTCTCAGTTTTGTTGTTTCGCTTTGTTCACGCAGAACAGCATGATGAGGGATATAGTACCCAAATAAAGGACGAGAAATCTTAGTTAAGTGACCTAAGAGTTCATATTCATGTAAAAATTCGACATATTGTTGTCTGACGCTGGACTTTGCTAAACGCTTTTCTAAATTATAAAAGCGCTTACGTACAATGGGGTATGAATCACCAAGGAATTCTTCCGGGGAATCCCACAGTGGAAGTTTAACACAAAATCTTCCATCTGGAAGACGTTTATAATTTTTAACAAAATGAGCTTCACACGCTTCTTCCTCTTTGGACAGTAAATTTGTTGATTGTGGAAGCTCTTCAACTTCCCAAAACTTAGCAAGAGATTCCTTTATCTCTTGGGAAAAGTTGCATTGAATTTGACGACTACTACTATTAAGAGTACTGCCTATAGGACCAGCCACCAGCCAGCCAAACTTTGATTCTTGCAACGTTGGTTTATTGGGACCGAGCTTGATTTGATTGGACATGACAACATCCCAGAACACATCAGCCCCCAGCAATATATTTATCTCTGAAGGTTGGAAGAAACTGGTATCTGCTAGCTGAATATTAGGCGGTAGATTCAAATTGGACACATCAACTGGAATATTTGGCAAATAACTTGTGATTTGAGGAATTATCAAACAGCTGACATTAATAGAAAAATCGTTGTTACGAGATCTAACCTGAAGGTCACACATTTGAACTGTGCTCGTTACAGTATTATTAACGCCATGAACTGTGATGGGATTGGTCCGAGATGTAGCTATCTTCATTTTCCTTTGTATTTTTTCAGATATGAATGACGACTGGCTCCCACTGTCAAGCAAAGCCTTAGCAGAGAAGAATTTATTAGTTTTGACATCTACCAAGTCAACTTCGGCAGTGCATAGTAGCACTTGGTTTGGCACCATGGTAGACAACGTTACACTTGAAGACGGAGACTGATTGGAAGAACTCTCTACAAGTGCTGGCGATGAGGATGAGTGATTGTTATTGACCCCATCCTCCACCTGCTGGTGCAACAACGAATTATGCTTTTTTTTGCATAATTTGCAAGGACCCAAACGACAGTGAGAAACGTTATGGCCAGAACGGAGACAATTTTGACACAGTTTATGTTTATTTACAAAAGAATTTCTATCAACCAATGACATGCCTTTGAATTTATCACACAAAAACAGGAAATGACTTTGTTTACACACAATACATTTTTTAGAATTAGAATCATTGTTAGTATTGACAAAAGACTTCGTAGCCTTAGTTGAATCTTTTACATTTCCATTATTTCTTTCAGCTTTACTTGAATCATTGCGACTATACTGAATAGTTTCTAGGACATCAGCTCGACCACGAAGGAACTCGAAGAACTCAACAAGTTTGGGTGACAACTGCAATGTATTTCTATGTTCTTCCCACTTCCTACTAGTGGCGCCATCTAGTTTCGATGCCATAATGTAAATGACTAATGTATACCAATGCTGAACGGGTTCATTCAACTCTTCCAAAGCGCGTAAATTTTTAGCATAATAGTCAAGCATATAGCGAATAGACTTATACGATTCTTTAGAAATAGTTTCAAAACAGAATAAAGCCCTGGTATGATTATTTACAAGTATTCTTTTATTGTTAAAGCGATCACACAGTGTGGACCAAGCTAAGTTGTAATTAGATGACGTGAAACTAACAGACTTGATGACCACAGCAGCTCCACCTTGCAGTGAATTGCGCAGATAGTGGAACTTGTTTATTGTTGGCAAAGATTCATTATTATGTATCAATGACTCGAAGGTATCCCGGAACTCTAACCACTTTAAGTGATTGCCATCGAATGTGGGTAAATTAATGGTTGGCAACCTGACCTGTTGGTTACGATTACTACACGACCCTGATCCGTGAGAGGAACCTTCACTATTATTTGGAGCCTCTGATTGTTGGGATTTGCTGAAAGTTTCTATAATGTTTTGAGCTACAGCTATGACTTTACAAAAACTAGTCTCAATGAAGTCACGCTCCTCCATTTGAGAATCAAGATCCGAAGCTAAACATTCTATTTTGTTTTGAATGGTATCAAACGTAGGTAACAATTCTTGTAATCGAGTTAATTTTAACTGTAACTCTCCAATAAGAATGCTATTTATTTCTTCGAAATCATGTTTACTTAAACTATCGACATATTTTTGAAAGAGAGTGAGTCTGGCCTTAATAGTGCCTCTTTGATGATTAAGGTCTTTGAGGCTTTCTTTAGGATCCGTTTTACCTACCACTTCGTCCATAATTAATTATAATAATGGCAATATGAGAGCACGCAACGAACCAACCAGACGAACAAAATTAGTAAACAAAGTAAATTAAGAACGTTATCTGACCGTATAGGGCCGCCGCAATGTACTGCGAAGCGGCAATGTCCTTCAAATGACCACCCACTGCACCCGACGTCACAGTGACCCGCTGATTCTCGCTTGTAAGGATGATTATTACTCTTTATTGAGGTAGGTATAACCTTGCGGAATCTGGAAGTCGGCCGTTTTGACAGCGAACCTGGAATTGATACGGGTAACAATTGACTGAATGTAATTTTAATTTGGTCGGGTTATATGGAAACTTCGAGAACTTTATTTGTCTAAGACAAAATAACAAAAGTTTTACGTATGTATGTAGTTGTTATACAACTGAAATAACTAATAAGTAAACACTGCACATTAGTGAAATAGGTTACTGGCCTTAGACAGCTGGAAAAAATAGGTAACCTAGGACTTACAATAAGTCTTAGCACTTTGTGATTGTGAATGGAACTGCGATTGCATTTTTAGTATGAATAATTATAGTAATATAATTAGGTTATTTGTTAGTAGAATGAAGTGGAATAAGCTACAGCTGCGTTAGAAGCAGCTAGAAGTAGGTAGCTTAGGGTGCGAATTACACCTTAGCACTTCGTGGACCTAGATTGTAGGTACATGACCTAGGCGGCTTAGCAATAAAATGAGTCTTTCCGTAAGCACCCACTGATTGACGTGCGCAAAAACATAAATAAATTGAAATGGAAGCAACGGTAGGCAAAGCCTATCACCACGCGAAAGTAGGCATTCACCGATACGATTGCTGCAACTCATTCAAGGTAAGTCCAGGTTTCAATTTATATACTTTACTACTGTTTGGTGGTTTTAGAAACCGTAGAACATATGCCATGACTCTTTGTAGTGTACTAAAATTTGAAAACTTTTCAAATGGTACTATGCTTGCCTGGTATTGTATTTTGAGACTTATCTTCATTTCAGGTAGTTCGACTTGAGAGATAACAGATGAAGGCCAATGCTGCTCAGACATCGCCAAGAACGAAGGCCCGTGCCACCAGAGGGCGCTACACTGAAGCCGCTGAGGTGAAACTCCCCGAGACGCCATATCGGCTGGATTGACATCGGTAGGCACGTGACGCCATGACGACGCATCAGACAGTTGGCGGATCTCCTGAATCCTGTTACAAACGAAGGTTTTAAGTGTTTTTGGATGAGTTTTGATCCATCCCAACACAATCGTCGAGTCAGACCAAAATAAGGACCTGGAAATTGGTACTTTAAATGATTTCAGCACTTTAGAATGAAGTCTTGCACCAAGGAGTGCTCCCAATAATTCTAGTCTAGGTATAGTCATTTGGGGTTTTAAGGGTGCTACCCTAGACTTTGCACATAATAGTTTAACTTGACCGTTAGACTTAATATAAAGACACGCAGCGTAAGCCTTTTGGGAGGCATCCGTGAAACAATGAAGTTCAATATCAAGTGAATTTTCTGACAAGACACATCTAGGTATTTCGATTTTCGACAAATAAGAGAGATTATTAAAAACTGATTCCCACAATATTTTTATCGCATCGGGCACTGGATCGTCCCAATCAGATTTCAAGCACCACAAATCCTGTAAGATAAGTTTCGGTGTAATGGTACATGCAGACAACAATCCTAGTGGATCAAATAGTTTACTTGACAACGAGAGAATGTTTCGTTTTGTTATTTTTTCTGGGATTTCAGAATTTGTAGAAAATTGTAAGACATCACTGGTAGGTGACCATTTCAGACCCAAAACGGTGGAGTCTTTAGAAAAGTCTTGTGCGTGATTGTCTATAGCAATATCCCTAAAGATTTCGGGAACATTTGTACGGAACTTACGCAATGGAAAACAACCTTCATCTAATTTCTTTACAACACCGCTAACTATTGATTTTAGTTCATGCTTTGAGCCACAGCCGGTGTTCAAATCGTCGACGTAAAAATCGTGACGTATTACGTTGGCAATTCTTTCATCTGAACATTCGTTAGCAAGCTCAAACAAACAACGCGTACTCAAGAACGGAGCCGATGCAGTGCCATACGTTACGGTGTTTAATTGAAGAATTTTCAAAGGTAGTGACTCGTCCTCGCGCCAAAGGATAAGCTGCAAATGGCGTTGAGACTCGTCAATGGTTATTTGCCTATACATTTTCTCAATGTCTCCCGTAACAACGTATTTGTTTAGACGAAATCTCACAAGGATTGAAAACAAATCATCTTGTATTGTTGGACCCACCAACATTAAATCATTCAATGATTTACCAGAGGACGTTTTAAATGATGCATTAAACACGACTCTCAGTTTTGTTGTTTCGCTTTGTTCACGCAGAACAGCATGATGAGGGATATAGTACCCAAATAAAGGACGAGAAATCTTAGTTAAGTGACCTAAGAGTTCATATTCATGTAAAAATTCGACATATTGTTGTCTGACGCTGGACTTTGCTAAACGCTTTTCTAAATTATAAAAGCGCTTACGTACAATGGGGTATGAATCACCAAGGAATTCTTCCGGGGAATCCC